>CAUEHM010000012.1:0-501000 GCA_958510845.1 Cantharis nigra | reverse complement strand
AAGTTGTTAGTTTAAAGTTCTGTACTTTAAGTTAAAATCAAAATTCTTTTCTTCAAGTTAATAACTTAAAGAATGGAAGTTGTTAGTTCAAAGTTCTGTACTTTAAATTAAAATCAAAATTCTTTTCTTCAAGTTAATAACTTAAAGAATGGAAGTTGTTAGTTCAAAGTTCTGTACTTTAAGTTAAAATCAAAATTCTTTTCTTCAATTAAATAACTTAAAGAATGGAAGTTGGTAGTTTAAAGTTCTGTACTTTAAGTTAAAATCAAAATTCTTTTCTTCAAGTAAATAACTTAAAGAAAGGAAGTTCTTAATTTAAAGTTCTGTACTTTAAGTTAAAATCAAAATTCTTTTTTTCAAGTTAATAACTTAAAGAATGTAAGTTGTTAGTTTAAAGTGCTGTACTTTAAGTTAAAATCAAAATTCTTTTCTACAAGTAAATAACTTGAAGAAAGGAAGTTATTAATTTAAAGTTCTGTACTTTAAGTTAAAATCAAAATTCTTTTATTCAAGTTAATAACTTAAAGAATGGAAGTTGTTAGTTTAAAGTTCTGTACTTTAAGTTAAAATCAAAATTCTTTTCTTCAAGTAATTAACTTAAAGAATGGAAGTTACAATTTTAAAGTTCTGTACTTTAAGTTAAAATCAAAATCCTTTTCTTCAAGTAAATAACTTAAAGAAAGGAAGTTATTAATTTAAAGTTCTGTACTTTAAGTTAAAATCAAAATTCTTTTATTCAAGTTAATAACTTAAAGAATGGAAGTTGTTAGTTTAAAGTTTTGTACTTTAAGTTACAATCAAAATTCTTTTCTTCAAGTAATTAACTTAAAGAATGGAAGTTACAATTTTAAAGTACTGTACTTTAAGTTAAAATCAAAATCCTTTTCTTCAAGTAAATAACTTAAAGAATGGAAGTTATTAGTTTAAAGTTCTGTACTTTAAGCTAAAATCAAAATTCTTTTCGTCAAGTAAATAACATAATGAATGGAAGTAATAAGTTTAAAGTTCTGTACTTTAAGTTAAAATCAAAATTCTTTTCTTCAAGCATAAACTTAAAGAATGGAAGTTGTTAGTTTAAAGTTCTGTACTTTAAGTTAAAATCAAAATTCTTTTCTTCAAGTTAATAACTTAAAGAATGGAAGTTGTTAGTTCAAAGTTCTGTACTTTAAGTTAAAATCAAAATTCTTTTCTTCAAGTTAATAACTTAAAGAATGGAAGTTGTTAGTTCAAAGTTCTGTACTTTAAGTTAAAATCAAAATTCTTTTCTTCAAGTAAATAACTTAAAGAAAGGAAAATATTAATTTAAAGTTCTGTACTTTAAGTTAAAATCAAAATTCTTTTCTTCTAGTTAATAACTTAAAGAATGGAAGTAATTAGTTTAAAGTTCTGTACTTTAAGTTAAAATCAAAATTCTTTTTTTCAAGTTAATAACTTAAAGAATGTAAGTTGTTAGTTTAAAGTGCTGTACTTTAAGTTAAAATCAAAATTCTTTTTTTCAAGTATATAACTTAAAGAAAGGAAGTTATTAATTTAAAGTTCTGTACTTTAAGTTAAAATCAAAATTCTTTTATTCAAGTTAATAACTTAAAGAATGGAAGTGGTTAGTTTAAAGTTCTGTACTTTAAGTTAAAATCAAAATTATTTTCTTCAAGTAATTAACTTAAAGAATGGAAGTTACAATTTTAAAGTTCTGTACTTTAAGTTAAAATCAAAATCCTTTTCTTCAAGTAAATAACTTAAAGAAAGGAAGTTATTAATTTAAAGTTCTGTACTTTAAGTTAAAATCAAAATTCTTTTATTCAAGTTAATAACTTAAAGAATGGAAGTTGTTAGTTTAAAGTTTTGTACTTTAAGTTAAAATCAAAATTCTTTTCTTCAAGTAATTAACTTAAAGAATGGAAGTTACAATTTTAAAGTACTGTACTTTAAGTTAAAATCAAAATCCTTTTCTTCAAGTAAATAACTTAAAGAATGGAAGTTATTAGTTTAAAGTTCTGTACTTTAAGCTAAAATCAAAATTCTTTTCGTCAAGTAAATAACATAATGAATGGAAGTAATAAGTTTAAAGTTCTGTACTTTAAGTTAAAATCAAAATTCTTTTTTTCAAGCTGATAACTTAAAGAATGGAAGTTGTTAGTTTAAAGTTCTGTACTTTAAGTTAAAATGAAAATTCTTTTCTTCAAGTTAATAACTTAAAAAATGGAAGTTGTTAGTTCAAAGTTCTGTACTTTAAGTTAAAATCAAAATTCTTTTCTTCAAGTTAATAACTTAAAGAATGGAAGTTGTTAGTTCAAAGTTCTGTACTTTAAGTTAAAATCAAAATTTTTTTCTTCAAGTTAATAACTTAAAGAATGGAAGTTGTTAGTTTAAAGTTCTCTATTTTAAGTTAAAATCAAAATTCTTTTCTTCAAGTAAATAACTTAAAGAAAGTAAAATATTAATTTAAAGTTCTGTACTTTAAGTTAAAATCAAAATTCTTTTCTTCTAGTTAATAACTTAAAGAATGGAAGTTATTAGTTTAAAGTTCTCTACTTTAAGTTAAAATCAAAATTCTTTTTTTCAATTAAATAACTTATAGAATGGAAGTTATTAGCTTAAAGTTCTGTACTTTAAGTTAAAATCAAAATTCTTTTTTTCAAGTTAATAACTTAAAGAATGGAAGATGTTAGTTTAAAGTTCTGTACTTTAAGTTAAAATCAAAATTCTGTTCTTCAAGTAAATAACTTAATGAATGGAAGTAATTAGTTTAAAGTTCTGTACTTTAAGTTAAAATCAAAATTCTTTTCTTCAAGTTAATAACTTAAAGAATGGAAGTTGTTAGTTTAAAGTTCTGTACTTTAAGTTAAAATCAAAATTCTTTTCTTCAAGTAAATAACTTAAAGAAAGGAAGTTATTAATTTAAAGTTCTGTACTTTAAGTTAAAATCAAAATTCTTTTCTTCTAGTTAATAACTTAAAGAATGGAAGTTATAAGTTTAAAGTTCTGTACCTTAAGTTAAAATCAAAATTCCTTTTTTCCAGTTAATAACTTAAAGAATGGAAGTTGTTAGTTTAAAGTTCTGTACTTTAAGTTAAAATCAAAATTCTGTTCTTCAAGTAAATAACTTAAAGAAAGGAAGTTATTAATTTAAAGTTCTGTACTTTAAGTTAAAATCAAAGTTCTTTTCGTCAAGTAAATAACTTAATGAATGGAAGTAATTAGTTTAAAGTTCTGTACTTAAAGTTAAAATCAAAATTCTTTTCTTCAAGTTAATAAATTAAAGAATGGAAGTTGTTAGTTTAAAGTTCTGTACTTTAAGTTAAAATCAAAATTCTTTTCTTCAAGTTAATAACTTAAAGAATGGAAGTTGTTAGTTCAAAGTTCTGTGCTTTAAGTTAAAATCAAAATTCTTTTCTTCAAGTTAATAACTTAAAGAATGGAAGTTGTTAGTTCAAAGTTCTGTACTTTAAGTTAAAATCAAAATTCTTTTCTTCAATTAAATAACTTAAAGAATGGAAGTTGGTAGTTTAAAGTTCTGTACTTTAAGTTAAAATCAAAATTCTTTTCTTCAAGTAAATAACTTAAAGAAAGGAAAATATTAATTTAAAGTTCTGTACTTTAAGTTAAAATCAAAATTCTTTTCTTCTAGTTAATAACTTAAAGAATGGAAGTAATTAGTTTAAAGTTCTGTACTTTAAGTTAAAATCAAAATTCTTTTTTTCAAGTTAATAACTTAAAGAATGTAAGTTGTTAGTTTAAAGTGCTGTACTTTAAGTTAAAATCAAAATTCTTTTTTTCAAGTATATAACTTAAAGAAAGGAAGTTATTAATTTAAAGTTCTGTACTTTAAGTTAAAATCAAAATTCTTTTATTCAAGTTAATAACTTAAAGAATGGAAGTGGTTAGTTTAAAGTTCTGTACTTTAAGTTAAAATCAAAATTATTTTCATCAAGTAATTAACTTAAAGAATGGAAGTTACAATTTTAAAGTTCTGTACTTTAAGTTAAAATCAAAATCCTTTTCTTCAAGTAAATAACTTAAAGAAAGGAAGTTATTAATTTAAAGTTCTGTACTTTAAGTTAAAATCAAAATTCTTTTATTCAAGTTAATAACTTAAAGAATGGAAGTTGTTAGTTTAAAGTTTTGTACTTTAAGTTAAAATCAAAATTCTTTTCTTCAAGTAATTAACTTAAAGAATGGAAGTTACAATTTTAAAGTACTGTACTTTAAGTTAAAATCAAAATCCTTTTCTTCAAGTAAATAACTTAAAGAATGGAAGTTATTAGTTTAAAGTTCTGTACTTTAAGCTAAAATCAAAATTCTTTTCGTCAAGTAAATAACATAATGAATGGAAGTAATAAGTTTAAAGTTCTGTACTTTAAGTTAAAATCAAAATTCTTTTTTTCAAGCTAATAACTTAAAGAATGGAAGTTGTTAGTTTAAAGTTCTGTACTTTAAGTTAAAATGAAAATTCTTTTCTTCAAGTTAATAACTTAAAAAATGGAAGTTGTTAGTTCAAAGTTCTGTACTTTAAGTTAAAATCAAAATTCTTTTCTTCAAGTTAATAACTTAAAGAATGGAAGTTGTTAGTTCAAAGTTCTGTACTTTAAGTTAAAATCAAAATTTTTTTCTTCAAGTTAATAACTTAAAGAATGGAAGTTGTTAGTTTAAAGTTCTCTATTTTAAGTTAAAATCAAAATTCTTTTCTTCAAGTAAATAACTTAAAGAAAGTAAAATATTAATTTAAAGTTCTGTACTTTAAGTTAAAATCAAAATTCTTTTCTTCTAGTTAATAACTTAAAGAATGGAAGTTATTAGTTTAAAGTTCTCTACTTTAAGTTAAAATCAAAATTCTTTTTTTCAATTAAATAACTTATAGAATGGAAGTTATTAGCTTAAAGTTCTGTACTTTAAGTTAAAATCAAAATTCTTTTTTTCAAGTTAATAACTTAAAGAATGGAAGTTGTTAGTTTAAAGTTCTGTACTTTAAGTTAAAATCAAAATTCTGTTCTTCAAGTAAATAACTTAATGAATGGAAGTAATTAGTTTAAAGTTCTGTACTTTAAGTTAAAATCAAAATTCTTTTCTTCAAGTTAATAACTTAAAGAATGGAAGTTGTTAGTTTAAAGTTCTGTACTTTAAGTTAAAATCAAAATTCTTTTCTTCAAGTAAATAACTTAAAGAAAGGAAGTTATTAATTTAAAGTTCTGTACTTTAAGTTAAAATCAAAATTCTTTTCTTCTAGTTAATAACTTAAAGAATGGAAGTTATAAGTTTAAAGTTCTGTACCTTAAGTTAAAATCAAAATTCCTTTTTTCCAGTTAATAACTTAAAGAATGGAAGTTGTTAGTTTAAAGTTCTGTACTTTAAGTTAAAATCAAAATTCTGTTCTTCAAGTAAATAACTTAAAGAAAGGAAGTTATTAATTTAAAGTTCTGTACTTTAAGTTAAAATCAAAGTTCTTTTCGTCAAGTAAATAACTTAATGAATGGAAGTAATTAGTTTAAAGTTCTGTACTTAAAGTTAAAATCAAAATTCTTTTCTTCAAGTTAATAAATTAAAGAATGGAAGTTGTTAGTTTAAAGTTCTGTACTTTAAGTTAAAATCAAAATTCTTTTCTTCAAGTTAATAACTTAAAGAATGGAAGTTGTTAGTTCAAAGTTCTGTGCTTTAAGTTAAAATCAAAATTCTTTTCTTCAAGTTAATAACTTAAAGAATGGAAGTTGTTAGTTCAAAGTTCTGTACTTTAAGTTAAAATCAAAATTCTTTTCTTCAATTAAATAACTTAAAGAATGGAAGTTGGTAGTTTAAAGTTCTGTACTTTAAGTTAAAATCAAAATTCTTTTCTTCAAGTAAATAACTTAAAGAAAGGAAGTTCTTAATTTAAAGTTCTGTACTTTAAGTTAAAATCAAAATTCTTTTCTTCTAGTTAATAACTTAAAGAATGGAAGTTATTAGTTTAAAGTTCTGTACTTTAAGTTAAAATCAAAATTCTTTTTTTCAAGTTAATAACTTAAAGAATGGAAGTTGTTAGTTTAAAGTTCTGTACTTTAAGTTAAAATCAAAATTCTGTTCTTCAAGTAAATAACTTAAAGAAAGGAAGTTATTAATTTAAAGTTCTGTACTTTAAGTTAAAATCAAAATTCTTTTCGTAAAGTAAATAACTTAATGAATGGAAGTAATTAGTTTAAAGTTCTGTACTTTAAGTTAAAATCAAAATTCTTTTCTTCAAGTTAATAAATTAAAGAATGGAAGTTGTTAGTTTAAAGTTCTGTATTTTAAGTTAAAATTAAAATTCTTTTCTTTAAGTTAATAACTTAAAGAATGGAAGTTGTTAGTTCAAAGTTCTGTACTTTAAGTTAAAATCAAAATTCTTTTCTTCAAGTTAATAACTTAAAGAATGGAAGTTGTTAGTTCAAAGTTATGTACTTTAAGTTAAAATCAAAATTCTTTTCTTCAAGTTAATAACTCAAAAATGGAAGTTGTTAGTTCAAAGTTCTGTACTTTAAGTTAAAATCAAATTCTTTTCTTCAAGTTAATAACTTAAAGAATGGAAATTGTTAGTTCAAAGTTCTGTACTTTAAGTTAAAATCAAAATTCTTTTCTTCAAGTTAATATCTTAAAGAATGGAAGTTGTTAGTTGAAAGTTCTGTACTTTAAGTTAAAATCAAAATGCTTTTCTTCAATTAAATAACTTAAAGAATGGAAGTTATTAGTTTAAAGTTCTGTACTTTAAGTTAAAATCAAAATTCTTTTTTTCAAGTTAATAACTTAAAGAATGGAAGTTGTTAGTTTAAAGTTCTGTACTTTAAGTTAAAATCAAAATTCTTTTCTTCAAGTTAATAACTTAAAGAATGGAAGTTGTTAGTTCAAAGTTCTGTACTTTAAATTAAAATCAAAATTCTTTTCTTCAAGTTAATAACTTAAAGAATGGAAGTTGTTAGTTCAAAGTTCTGTACTTTAAGTTAAAATCAAAATTCTTTTCTTCAATTAAATAACTTAAAGAATGGAAGTTGGTAGGTTAAAGTTCTGTACTTTAAGTTAAAATCAAAATTCTTTTCTTCAAGTAAATAACTTAAAGAAAGGAAGTTCTTAATTTAAAGTTCTGTACTTTAAGTTAAAATCAAAATTCTTTATTTCAAGTTAATAACTTAAAGAATGTAAGTTGTTAGTTTAAAGTGCTGTACTTTAAGTTAAAATCAAAATTCTTTTCTACAAGTAAATAACTTAAAGAAAGGAAGTTATTAATTTAAAGTTCTGTACTTTAAGTTAAAATCAAAATTCTTTTATTCAAGTTAATAACTTAAAGAATGGAAGTTGTTAGTTTAAAGTTCTGTACTTTAAGTTAAAATCAAAATTCTTTTCTTCAAGTAATTAACTTAAAGAATGGAAGTTACAATTTTAAAGTTCTGTACTTTAAGTTAAAATCAAAATCCTTTTCTTCAAGTAAATAACTTAAAGAAAGGAAGTTATTAATTTAAAGTTCTGTACTTTAAGTTAAAATCAAAATTCTTTTATTCAAGTTAATAACTTAAAGAATGGAAGTTGTTAGTTTAAAGTTTTGTACTTTAAGTTAAAATCAAAATTCTTTTCTTCAAGTAATTAACTTAAAGAATGGAAGTTACAATTTTAAAGTACTGTACTTTAAGTTAAAATCAAAATCCTTTTCTTCAAGTAAATAACTTAAAGAATGGAAGTTATTAGTTTAAAGTTCTGTACTTTAAGCTAAAATCAAAATTCTTTTCGTCAAGTAAATAACATAATGAATGGAAGTAATAAGTTTAAAGTTCTGTACTTTAAGTTAAAATCAAAATTCTTTTCTTCAAGCTAATAACTTAAAGAATGGAAGTTGTTAGTTTAAAGTTCTGTACTTTAAGTTAAAATCAAAATTCTTTTCTTCAAGTTAATAACTTAAAGAATGGAAGTTGTTAGTTCAAAGTTCTGTACTTTAAGTTAAAATCAAAATTCTTTTCGTCAAGTTAATAACTTAAAGAATGGAAGTTGTTAGTTCAAAGTTCTGTACTTTAAGTTAAAATCAAATTCTTTTCTTCAAGTTAATAACTTAAAGAATGGAAGTTGTTAGTTCAAAGTTCTGTGCTTTAAGTTAAAATCAAAATTCTTTTATTCAAGTTAATAACTTAAAGAATGGAAGTTATTAGTTTAAAGTTCTCTACTTTAAGTTAAAATCAAAATTCTTTTTTTCAATTAAATAACTTAAAGAATGGAAGTTATTAGCTTAAAGTTCTGTACTTTAAGTTAACATCAAAATTCTTTTTTTCAAGTTAATAACTTAAAGAATGGAAGTTGTTAGTTTAAAGTTCTGTACTTTAAGTTAAAATCAAAATTCTGTTCTTCAAGTAAATAACTTAATGAATGGAAGTAATTAGTTTAAAGTTCTGTACTTTAAGTTAAAATCAAAATTCTTTTCTTCAAGTTAATAACTTAAAGAATGGAAGTTGTTAGTTTAAAGTTCTGTACTTTAAGTTAAAATCAAAATTCTTTTCTTCAAGTAAAGAACTTAAAGAAAGGAAGTTATTAATTTAAAGTTCTGTACTTTAAGTTAAAATCAAAATTCTTTTCTTCTAGTTAATAACTTAAAGAATGGAAGTTATTAGTTTAAAGTTCTGTACCTTAAGTTAAAATCAAAATTCTTTTTTTCCAGTTAATAACTTAAAGAATGGAAGTTGTTAGTTTAAAGTTCTGTACTTTAAGTTAAAATCAAAATTCTGTTCTTCAAGTAAATAACTTAAAGAAAGGAAGTTATTAATTTAAAGTTCTGTACTTTAAGTTAAAATCAAAATTCTTTTCGTCAAGTAAATAACTTAATGAATGGAAGTAATTAGTTTAAAGTTCTGTACTTAAAGTTAAAATCAAAATTCTTTTCTTCAAGTTAATAAATTAAAGAATGGAAGTTGTTAGTTTAAAGTTCTGTACTTTAAGTTAAAATCAAAATTCTTTTCTTCAAGTTAATAACTTAAAGAATGGAAGTTGTTAGTTCAAAGTTCTGTACTTTAAATTAAAATCAAAATTCTTTTCTTCAAGTTAATAACTTAAAGAATGGAAGTTGTTAGTTCAAAGTTCTGTACTTTAAGTTAAAATCAAAATTCTTTTCTTCAATTAAATAACTTAAAGAATGGAAGTTGGTAGTTTAAAGTTCTGTACTTTAAGTTAAAATCAAAATTCTTTTCTTCAAGTAAATAACTTAAAGAAAGGAAGTTCTTAATTTAAAGTTCTGTACTTTAAGTTAAAATCAAAATTCTTTTTTTCAAGTTAATAACTTAAAGAATGTAAGTTGTTAGTTTAAAGTGCTGTACTTTAAGTTAAAATCAAAATTCTTTTCTACAAGTAAATAACTTAAAGAAAGGAAGTTATTAATTTAAAGTTCTGTACTTTAAGTTAAAATCAAAATTCTTTTATTCAAGTTAATAACTTAAAGAATGGAAGTTGTTAGTTTAAAGTTCTGTACTTTAAGTTAAAATCAAAATTCTTTTCTTCAAGTAATTAACTTAAAGAATGGAAGTTACAATTTTAAAGTTCTGTACTTTAAGTTAACATCAAAATCCTTTTCTTCAAGTAAATAACTTAAAGAAAGGAAGTTATTAATTTAAAGTTCTGTACTTTAAGTTAAAATCAAAATTCTTTTATTCAAGTTAATAACTTAAAGAATGGAAGTTGTTAGTTTAAAGTTTTGTACTTTAAGTTACAATCAAAATTCTTTTCTTCAAGTAATTAACTTAAAGAATGGAAGTTACAATTTTAAAGTACTGTACTTTAAGTTAAAATCAAAATCCTTTTCGTCAAGTAAATAACTTAAAGAATGGAAGTTATTAGTTTAAAGTTCTGTACTTTAAGCTAAAATCAAAATTCTTTTCGTCAAGTAAATAACATAATGAATGGAAGTAATAAGTTTAAAGTTCTGTACTTTAAGTTAAAATCAAAATTCTTTTCTTCAAGCATAAACTTAAAGAATGGAAGTTGTTAGTTTAAAGTTCTGTACTTTAAGTTAAAATCAAAATTCTTTTCTTCAAGTTAATAACTTAAAGAATGGAAGTTGTTAGTTCAAAGTTCTGTACTTTAAGTTAAAATCAAAATTCTTTTCTTCAAGTTAATAACTTAAAGAATGGAAGTTGTTAGTTCAAAGTTCTGTACTTTAAGTTAAAATCAAAATTCTTTTCTTCAAGTTAATAACTTAAAGAATGGAAGTTGTTAGTTCAAAGTTCTGTACTTTAAGTTAAAATCAAAATTCTTTTCTTCAAGTAAATAACTTAAAGAAAGGAAAATATTAATTTAAAGTTCTGTACTTTAAGTTAAAATCAAAATTCTTTTCTTCTAGTTAATAACTTAAAGAATGGAAGTAATTAGTTTAAAGTTCTGTACTTTAAGTTAAAATCAAAATTCTTTTTTTCAAGTTAATAACTTAAAGAATGTAAGTTGTTAGTTTAAAGTGCTGTACTTTAAGTTAAAATCAAAATTCTTTTTTTCAAGTATATAACTTAAAGAAAGGAAGTTATTAATTTAAAGTTCTGTACTTTAAGTTAAAATCAAAATTCTTTTATTCAAGTTAATAACTTAAAGAATGGAAGTGGTTAGTTTAAAGTTCTGTACTTTAAGTTAAAATCAAAATTATTTTCTTCAAGTAATTAACTTAAAGAATGGAAGTTACAATTTTAAAGTTCTGTACTTTAAGTTAAAATCAAAATCCTTTTCTTCAAGTAAATAACTTAAAGAAAGGAAGTTATTAATTTAAAGTTCTGTACTTTAAGTTAAAATCAAAATTCTTTTATTCAAGTTAATAACTTAAAGAATGGAAGTTGTTAGTTTAAAGTTTTGTACTTTAAGTTAAAATCAAAATTCTTTTCTTCAAGTAATTAACTTAAAGAATGGAAGTTACAATTTTAAAGTACTGTACTTTAAGTTAAAATCAAAATCCTTTTCTTCAAGTAAATAACTTAAAGAATGGAAGTTATTAGTTTAAAGTTCTGTACTTTAAGCTAAAATCAAAATTCTTTTCGTCAAGTAAATAACATAATGAATGGAAGTAATAAGTTTAAAGTTCTGTACTTTAAGTTAAAATCAAAATCCTTTTCTTCAAGTAAATAACTTAAAGAAAGGAAGTTATTAATTTAAAGTTCTGTACTTTAAGTTAAAATCAAAATTCTTTTATTCAAGTTAATAACTTAAAGAATGGAAGTTGTTAGTTTAAAGTTTTGTACTTTAAGTTAAAATCAAAATTCTTTTCTTCAAGTAATTAACTTAAAGAATGGAAGTTACAATTTTAAAGTACTGTACTTTAAGTTAAAATCAAAATCCTTTTCTTCAAGTAAATAACTTAAAGAATGGAAGTTATTAGTTTAAAGTTCTGTACTTTAAGCTAAAATCAAAATTCTTTTCGTCAAGTAAATAACATAATGAATGGAAGTAATAAGTTTAAAGTTCTGTACTTTAAGTTAAAATCAAAATTCTTTTCTTCAAGCTAATAACTTAAAGAATGGAAGTTGTTAGTTTAAAGTTCTGTACTTTAAGTTAAAATGAAAATTCTTTTCTTCAAGTTAATAACTTAAAAAATGGAAGTTGTTAGTTCAAAGTTCTGTACTTTAAGTTAAAATCAAAATTCTTTTCTTCAAGTTAATAACTTAAAGAATGGAAGTTGTTAGTTCAAAGTTCTGTACTTTAAGTTAAAATCAAAATTTTTTTCTTCAAGTTAATAACTTAAAGAATGGAAGTTGTTAGTTTAAAGTTCTCTATTTTAAGTTAAAATCAAAATTCTTTTCTTCAAGTAAATAACTTAAAGAAAGTAAAATATTAATTTAAAGTTCTGTACTTTAAGTTAAAATCAAAATTCTTTTCTTCTAGTTAATAACTTAAAGAATGGAAGTTATTAGTTTAAAGTTCTCTACTTTAAGTTAAAATCAAAATTCTTTTTTTCAATTAAATAACTTATAGAATGGAAGTTATTAGCTTAAAGTTCTGCACTTTAAGTTAAAATCAAAATTCTTTTTTTCAAGTTAATAACTTAAAGAATGGAAGTTGTTAGTTTAAAGTTCTGTACTTTAAGTTAAAATCAAAATTCTGTTCTTCAAGTAAATAACTTAATGAATGGAAGTAATTAGTTTAAAGTTCTGTACTTTAAGTTAAAATCAAAATTCTTTTCTTCAAGTTAATAACTTAAAGAATGGAAGTTGTTAGTTTAAAGTTCTGTACTTTAAGTTAAAATCAAAATTCTTTTCTTCAAGTAAATAACTTAAAGAAAGGAAGTTATTAATTTAAAGTTCTGTACTTTAAGTTAAAATCAAAATTCTTTTCTTCTAGTTAATAACTTAAAGAATGGAAGTTATTAGTTTAAAGTTCTGTACCTTAAGTTAAAATCAAAATTCCTTTTTTCCAGTTAATAACTTAAAGAATGGAAGTTGTTAGTTTAAAGTTCTGTACTTTAAGTTAAAATCAAAATTCTGTTCTTCAAGTAAATAACTTAAAGAAAGGAAGTTATTAATTTAAAGTTCTGTACTTTAAGTTAAAATCAAAGTTCTTTTCGTCAAGTAAATAACTTAATGAATGGAAGTAATTAGTTTAAAGTTCTGTACTTAAAGTTAAAATCAAAATTCTTTTCTTCAAGTTAATAAATTAAAGAATGGAAGTTGTTAGTTTAAAGTTCTGTACTTTAAGTTAAAATCAAAATTCTTTTCTTCAAGTTAATAACTTAAAGAATGGAGGTTGTTAGTTCAAAGTTCTGTGCTTTAAGTTAAAATCAAAATTCTTTTCTTCAAGTTAAGAACTTAAAGAATGGAAGTTGTTAGTTCAAAGTTCTGTACTTTAAGTTAAAATCAAAATTCTTTTCTTCAATTAAATAACTTAAAGAATGGAAGTTGGTAGTTTAAAGTTCTGTACTTTAAGTTAAAATCAAAATTCTTTTCTTCAAGTAAATAACCTAAAGAAAGGAAGTTCTTAATTTAAAGTTCTGTACTTTAAGTTAAAATCAAAATTCTTTTCTTCTAGTTAATAACTTAAAGAATGGAAGTTATTAGTTTAAAGTTCTGTACTTTAAGTTAAAATCAAAATTCTTTTTTTCAAGTTAATAACTTAAAGAATGGAAGTTGTTAGTTTAAAGTTCTGTACTTTAAGTTAAAATCAAAATTCTGTTCTTCAAGTAAATAACTTAAAGAAAGGAAGTTATTAATTTAAAGTTCTGTACTTTAAGTTAAAATCAAAATTCTTTTCGTAAAGTAAATAACTTAATGAATGGAAGTAATTAGTTTAAAGTTCTGTACTTTAAGTTAAAATCAAAATTCTTTTCTTCAAGTTAATAAATTAAAGAATGGAAGTTGTTAGTTTAAAGTTCTGTACTTTAAGTTAAAATTAAAATTCTTTTCTTTAAGTTAATAACTTAAAGAATGGAAGTTGTTAGTTCAAAGTTCTGTACTTTAAGTTAAAATCAAAATTCTTTTCTTCAAGTTAATAACTTAAAGAATGGAAGTTGTTAGTTCAAAGTTATGTACTTTAAGTTAAAATCAAAATTCTTTTCTTCAAGTTAATAACTCAAAAATGGAAGTTGTTAGTTCAAAGTTCTGTACTTTAAGTTAAAATCAAATTCTTTTCTTCAAGTTAATAACTTAAAGAATGGAAATTGTTAGTTCAAAGTTCTGTACTTTAAGTTAAAATCAAAATTCTTTTCTTCAAGTTAATATCTTAAAGAATGGAAGTTGTTAGTTGAAAGTTCTGTACTTTAAGTTAAAATCAAAATGCTTTTCTTCAATTAAATAACTTAAAGAATGGAAGTTATTAGTTTAAAGTTCTGTACTTTAAGTTAAAATCAAAATTCTTTTTTTCAAGTTAATAACTTAAAGAATGGAAGTTGTTAGTTTAAAGTTCTGTACTTTAAGTTAAAATCAAAATTCTTTTCTTCAAGTTAATAACTTAAAGAATGGAAGTTGTTAGTTCAAAGTTCTGTACTTTAAGTTAAAATCAAAATTCTTTTCTTCAAGTTAATAACTTAAAGAATGGAAGTTGTTAGTTCAAAGTTCTGTACTTTAAGTTAAAATCAAAATTCTTTTCTTCAAGTTAATAACTTAAAGAATGGAAGTTGTTAGTTGAAAGTTCTGTACTTTAAGTTAAAATCAAAATTCTTTTCTTCAATTAAATAACTTAAAGAATGGAAGTTGTTAGTTTAAAGTTCTGTACTTTAAGTTAAAATCAAAATTCTTTTCTTCAAGTAAATAACTTAAAGAAAGGAAGTTATTAATTTAAAGTTCTGTACTTTAAGTTAAAATCAAAATTCTTTTCTTCTAGTTAATAACTTAAAGAATGGAAGTTATTTGTTTAAAGTTCTGTACCTTAAGTTAAAATCAAAATTCTTTTTTTCAAGTTAATAACTTAAAGAATGGAAGTTGTTAGTTTAAAGTTCTGTACTTTAAGTTAAAATCAAAATTCTGTTCTTCAAGTAAATAACTTAAAGAAAGGAAGTTATTAATTTAAAGTTCTGTACTTTAAGTTAAAATCAAAATTCTTTTCTTCTAGTTAATAACTTAAAGAATGGAAGTTATTAGTTTAAAGTTCTGTACCTTAAGTTAAAATCAAAATTCTTTTTTTCAAGTTAATAACTTAAAGAATGGAAGTTGTTAGTTTAAAGTTCTGTACTTTAAGTTAAAATCAAAATTCTGATCTTCAAGTAAATAACTTAAAGAAAGGAAGTTATTAATTTAAAGTTCTGTACTTTAAGTTAAAATCAAAATTCTTTTCGTCAAGTAAATAACTTAATGAATGGAAGTAATTAGTTTAAAGTTCTGTACTTTAAGTTAAAATCAAAATTTTTTTTCTGCAAGTTAATAAATTAAAGAATGGAAGTTGTTAGTTTAAAGTTCTGTACTTTAAGTTAAAATCAAAATTCTTTTCTTCAAGTTAATAACTTAAAGATTGGAAGTTGTTAGTTCAAAGTTCTGTACTTTAAGTTAAAATCAAAATTCTTTTCTTCAAGTTAATAACTTAAAGAATGCAAGTTGTTTGTTCAAAGTTCTGTACTTTAAGTTAAAATCAAAATTTTTTTCTTCAAGTTAATAACTTAAAGAATGGAAGTTGTTAGTTCAAAGTTCTGTACTTTAAGTTAAAATCAAAATTCTTTTCTTCAAGTTAATATCTTAAAGAATGGAAGTTGTTAGTTTAAAGTTCTGTACTTTAAGTTAAAATCAAAATTCTTTTCTTCAATTAAATAACTTAAAGAATGGAAGTTATTAGTTTAAAGTTCTGTACTTTAAGTTAAAATCAAAATTCTTTTCTTCAAGTAAATAACTTAAAGAAAGGAAGTTATTAATTTAACGTTTTGTACTTTAAGTTAAAATCAAAATTCTTTTCTTATAGTTAATAACTTAAAGAATGGAAGTTATTAGTTTAAAGTTCTGTACTTTAAGTTAAAATCAAAATTCTTTTTTTCAAGTTAATAACTTAAAGAATGGAAGTTGTTAGTTTAAAGTTCTGTACTTTAAGTTAAAATCAAAATTCTGTTCTTCAAGTAAATAACTTAAAGAAAGGAAGTTATTAATTTAAAGTTCTGAACTTTAAGTTAAAATCAAAATTGTTTTCTTCAAGTTAATAACTTAAAGAATGGAAGTTATTAGTTCAAAGTTCTGTACTTTAAGTTAAAATCAAAATTCTTTTCTTCAAGTTAATAACTTAAAGAATGGAAGTTATTAGTTCAAAGTTCTGTACTTTAAGTTAAAATCAAAATTCTTTTCTTCAAGTTAATAACTTAAAGAATGGAAGTTATTAGTTCAAAGTTCTGTACTTTAAGTTAAAATCAAAATTCTTTTCTTCAAGTTAATATCCTAAAAAATGGAAGTTGTTAGTTTAAAGTTCTGTACTTTAAGTTAAAATCAAAATTCTTTTCTTCAATTAAATAACTTAAAGAATGGAAGTTATTAGTTTAAAGTTCTGTACTTTAAGTTAAAATCAAAATTCTTTTCTTCAAGTAAATAACTTAAAGAAAGGAAGTTAATAATTTAAAGTTCTGTACTTGAAGTTAAAATCAAAATTCTTTTCTTCTAGTTAATAACTTAAAGAATGGAAGTTATTAGTTTAAAGTTCTGTACTTTAAGTTAAAATCAAAATTCTTTTTTTCAAGTTAATAACTTAAAGAATGGAAGTTGTTAGTTCAAAGTTCTGTACTTTAAGTTAAAATCAAAATTCTTTTCTTCAAGTTAATAACTTAAAGAATGGAAGTTATTAGTTCAAAGTTCTGTACTTTAAATTAAAATCAAAATTCTTTTCTTCAAGTTAATAAATTAAAGAATGGAAGTTGCTAGTTTAAAGTTCTGTACTTTAAGTTAAAATTAAAATTCTTTTCTTTAAGTTAATAACTTAAAGAATGGAAGTTGTTAGTTCAAAGTTCTGTACTTTAAGTTAAAATCAAAATTCTTTTCTTCAAGTTAATAACTTAAAGAATGGAAGTTGTTAGTTCAAAGTTATGTACTTTAAGTTAAAATCAAAATTCTTTTCTTCAAGTTAATAACTCAAAAATGGAAGTTGTTAGTTCAAAGTTCTGTACTTTAAGTTAAAATCAAATTCTTTTCTTCAAGTTAATAACTTAAAGAATGGAAATTGTTAGTTCAAAGTTCTGTACTTTAAGTTAAAATCAAAATTCTTTTCTTCAAGTTAATATCTTAAGGAATGGAAGTTGTTAGTTGAAAGTTCTGTACTTTAAGTTAAAATCAAAATGCTTTTCTTCAATTAAATAACTTAAAGAATGGAAGTTATTATTTTAAAGTTCTGTACTTTAAGTTAAAATCAAAATTCTTTTTTTCAAGTTAATAACTTAAAGAATGGAAGTTGTTAGTTTAAAGTTCTGTACTTTAAGTTAAAATCAAAATTCTTTTCTTCAAGTTAATAACTTAAAGAATGGAAGTTGTTAGTTCAAAGTTCTGTACTTTAAGTTAAAATCAAAATTCTTTTCTTCAAGTTAATAACTTAAAGAATGGAAGTTGTTAGTTCAAAGTTCTGTACTTTAAGTTAAAATCAAAATTCTTTTCTTCAAGTTAATAACTTAAAGAATGGAAGTTGTTAGTTGAAAGTTCTGTACTTTAAGTTAAAATCAAAATTCTTTTCTTCAATTAAATAACTTAAAGAATGGAAGTTGTTAGTTTAAAGTTCTGTACTTTAAGTTAAAATCAAAATTCTTTTCTTCAAGTAAATAACTTAAAGAAAGGAAGTTATTAATTTAAAGTTCTGTACTTTAAGTTAAAATCAAAATTCTTTTCTTCTAGTTAATAACTTAAAGAATGGAAGTTATTTGTTTAAAGTTCTGTACCTTAAGTTAAAATCAAAATTCTTTTTTTCAAGTTAATAACTTAAAGAATGGAAGTTGTTAGTTTAAAGTTCTGTACTTTAAGTTAAAATCAAAATTCTGTTCTTCAAGTAAATAACTTAAAGAAAGGAAGTTATTAATTTAAAGTTCTGTACTTTAAGTTAAAATCAAAATTCTTTTCTTCTAGTTAATAACTTAAAGAATGGAAGTTATTAGTTTAAAGTTCTGTACCTTAAGTTAAAATCAAAATTCTTTTTTTCAAGTTAATAACTTAACGAATGGAAGTTGTTAGTTTAAAGTTCTGTACTTTAAGTTAAAATCAAAATTCTGATCTTCAAGTAAATAACTTAAAGAAAGGAAGTTATTAATTTAAAGTTCTGTACTTTAAGTTAAAATCAAAATTCTTTTCGTCAAGTAAATAACTTAATGAATGGAAGTAATTAGTTTAAAGTTCTGTACTTTAAGTTAAAATCAAAATTCTTTTCTGCAAGTTCATAAATTAAAGAATGGAAGTTGTTAGTTTAAAGTTCTGTACTTTAAGTTAAAATCAAAATTCTTTTCTTCAAGTTAATAACTTAAAGAATGGAAGTTGTTAGTCCAAAGTTCTGTACTTTAAGTTAAAATCAAAATTCTTTTCTTCAAGTTAATAACTTAAAGAATGCAAGTTGTTTGTTCAAAGTTCTGTACTTTAAGTTAAAATCAAAATTCTTTTCTTCAAGTTAATAACTTAAAGAATGGAAGTTGTTAGTTCAAAGTTCTGTACTTTAAGTTAAAATCAAAATTCTTTTCTTCAAGTTAATATCTTAAAGAATGGAAGTTGTTAGTTTAAAGTTCTGTACTTTAAGTTAAAATCAAAATTCTTTTCTTCAATTAAATAACTTAAAGAATGGAAGTTATTAGTTTAAAGTTCTGTACTTTAAGTTAAAATCAAAATTCTTTTCTTCAAGTAAATAACTTAAAGAAAGAAAGTTATTAATTTAAAGTTTTGTACTTTAAGTTAAAATCAAAATTCTTTTCTTATAGTTAATAACTTAAAGAATGGAAGTTATTAGTTTAAAGTTCTGTACTTTAAGTTAAAATCAAAATTCTTTTTTTCAAGTTAATAACTTAAAGAATGGAAGTTGTTAGTTTAAAGTTCTGTACTTTAAGTTAAAATCAAAATTCTGTTCTTCAAGTAAATAACTTAAAGAAAGGAAGTTATTAATTTAAAGTTCTGTACTTTAAGTTAAAATCAAAATTGTTTTCTTCAAGTTAATAACTTAAAGAATGGAAGTTATTAGTTCAAAGTTCTGTACTTTAAGTTAAAATCAAAATTCTTTTCTTCAAGTAAATAACTTAAAGAAAGGAAGTTAATAATTTAAAGTTCTGTACTTTAAGTTAAAATCAAAATTCTGTTCTTCAAGTAAATAACTTAAAGAAAGGAAGTTATTAATTTAAAGTTCTGTACTTTAAGTTAAAATCAAAATTCTTTTCTTCAAGTTAATAACTTAAAGAATGGAAGTTATTAGTTCAAAGTTCTGTACTTTAAGTTAAAATCAAAATTCTTTTCTTCAAGTTAATATCCTAAAAAATGGAAGTTGTTAGTTTAAAGTTCTGTACTTTAAGTTAAAATCAAAATTCTTTTCTTCAATTAAATAACTTAAAGAATGGAAGTTATTAGTTTAAAGTTCTGTACTTTAAGTTAAAATCAAAATTCTTTTCTTCAAGTAAATAACTTAAAGAAAGGAAGTTAATAATTTAAAGTTCTGTACTTGAAGTTAAAATCAAAATTCTTTTCTTCTAGTTAATAACTTAAAGAATGGAAGTTATTAGTTTAAAGTTCTGTACTTTAAGTTAAAATCAAAATTCTTTTTTTCAAGTTAATAACTTAAAGAATGGAAGTTGTTAGTTCAAAGTTCTGTACTTTAAGTTAAAATCAAAATTCTTTTCTTCAAGTTAATAACTTAAAGAATGGAAGTTATTAGTTCAAAGTTCTGTACTTTAAGTTAAAATCAAAATTTCTTCAAGTTAATATCCTAAAAAATGGAAGTTGTTAGTTTAAAGTTCTGTACTTTAAGTTAAAATCAAAATTCTTTTCTTCAATTAAATAACTTAAAGAATGGAAGTTATTAGTTTAAAGTTCTGTACTTTAAGTTAAAATCAAAATTCTTTTCTTCAAGTAAATAACTTAAAGAAAGGAAGTTATTAATTTAAAGTTCTGTACTTGAAGTTAAAATCAAAATTCTTTTCTTCTAGTTAATAACTTAAAGAATGGAAGTTATTAGTTTAAAGTTCTGTACTTTAAGTTAAAATCAAAATTCTTTTTTTCAAGTTAATAACTTAAAGAATGGAAGTTGTTAGTTCAAAGTTCTGTACTTTAAGTTAAAATCAAAATTCTGTTCTTCAAGTAAATAACTTAAAGAAAGGAAGTTATTAATTTAAAGTTCTGTACTTTAAGTTAAAATCAAAATTCTTTTCTTCAAGTTAATAACTTAAAGAATTGAAGTTGTTAGTTCAAAGTTCTGTACTTTAAGTTAAAATCAAAATTCTTTTCTTCAAGTTAATAACTTAAAGAATGGAACTTGTTAGTTCAAAGTTCTGTACTTTAAGTTAAAATCAAAATTCTTTTCTTCAAGTTAATAACTTAAAGAATGGAAGTTGTTAGTTTAAAGTTCTGTACTTTAAGTTAAAATCAAAATTCTTTTCTTCAAGTTAATAACTTAAAGAATGGAAGTTGTTAGTTCCAAGTTCTGTACTTTAAGTTAAAATCAAAATTCTTTTCTTCAAGTTAATAACAAAAAGAACGGAAGTTGTTAGTTTAAAGTTCTGTACTTTAAATTAAAATCAAAATTCTTTTCTTCAATTAAATAACTTAAAGAATGGAAGTTGTTAGTTTAAAGTTCTGTACTTTAACTTAAAATCCAAATTCTTTTCTTCAAGTAAATAACTTAAAGAATGGAAATTGTTAGTTCATAGTTCTGTACTTGAAGTTAAAATCAAAATTCTTTTCTTCAAGTTAATATCTTAAGGAATGGAAGTTGTTAGTTGAAAGTTCTGTACTTTAAGTTAAAATCAAAATGCTTTTCTTCAATTAAATAACTTAAAGAATGGAAGTTATTAGTTTAAAGTTCTGTACTTTAAGTTAAAATCAAAATTCTTTTTTTCAAGTTAATAACTTAAAGAATGGAAGTTGTTAGTTTAAAGTTCTGTACTTTAAGTTAAAATCAAAATTCTTTTCTTCAAGTTAATAACTTAAAGAATGGAAGTTGTTAGTTTAAAGTTCTGTACTTTAAGTTAAAATCAAAATTCTTTTCTTCAAGTAAATAACTTAAAGAAAGGAAGTTATTAATTTTAAGTTCTGTACTTTAAGTTAAAATCAAAATTCTTTTCTTCTAGTTAATAACTTAAAGAATGGAAGTTATTAGTTTATAGTTCTGTACTTTAAGTTAAAATCAAAATTCTGTTCTTCAAGTAAATAACTTAAAGAAAGGAAGTTATTAATTTAAAGTTCTGTACTTTAAGTTAAAATCAAAATTCTTTTCGTCAAGTAAATAACTTAATGAATGGAAGTAATTAGTTTAAAGTTCTGTACTTTAAGTTAAAATCAAAATTCTTTCCTTCAAGTTAATAAATTAAAGAATGGAAGTTGTTAGTTCAAAGTTCTGTACTTTAAGTTAAAATCAAAATTCTTTTCTTCAAGTTAATAACTTAAAGAATGGAAGTTGTTAGTTCAAAGTTCTGTACTTTAAGTTAAAATCAAAATTCTTTTCTTCAAGTTAATAACTTAAAGAATGGAAGTTGTTAGTTTAAAGTTCTGTACTTTAAGTTAAAATCAAAATTCTTTTCTTCAAGTTAATAACTTAAAGAATGGAAGTTGTTAGTTCAAAGTTCTGTACTTTAAGTTAAAATCAAAATTCTTTTCTTCAAGTTAATAACAAAAAGAATGGAAGTTGTTAGTTTAAAGTTCTGTACTTTAAATTAAAATCAAAATTCTTTTCTTCAATTAAATAACTTAAAGAATGGAAGTTGTTAGTTTAAAGTTCTGTACTTTAACTTAAAATCCAAATTCTTTTCTTCAAGTAAATAACTTAAAGAAAGGAAGTTATTAATTTAAAGTTCTGTACTTGAAGTTAAAATCAAAATTCTTTTCTTCTAGTTAATAACTTGAAGAATGGAAGTTATTAGTTTAAAGTTCTGTACTTTAAGTTAAAATCAAAATTCTTTTTTTCAAGTTAATAACTTAAAGAATGGAAGTTGTTAGTTTAAAGTTCTGTACTTTAAGTTAAAATCAAAATTCTGTTCTTCAAGTAAATAACTTAAAGAAAGGAAGTTATTAATTTAAAGTTCTGTACTTTAAGTTAAAATCAAAATTCTTTTCTTCAAGTTAATAACTTAAAGAATGGAAGTTGTTAGTTTAAAGTTCTGTACTTTAAGTTAAAATCAAAATTCTTTTCTTCAAGTAAATAACTTAAAGAAAGGAAGTTATTAATTTAAAGTTCTGTACTTTAAGTTAAAATCAAAATTCTTTTCTTCTAGTTAATAACTTAAAGAATGGAAGTTATTAGTTTAAAGTTCTGTACTTTAAGTTAAAATCAAAATTCTGTTCTTCAAGTAAATAACTTAAAGAAAGGAAGTTATTAATTTAAAGTTCTGTACTTTAAGTTAAAATCAAAATTCTTTTCGTCAAGTAAATAACTTAATGAATGGAAGTAATTAGTTTAAAGTTCTGTACTTTAAGTTAAAATCAAAATTCTTTCCTTCAAGTTAATAAATTAAAGAATGGAAGTTGTTAGTTTAAAGTTCTTTACTTTAAGTTAAAATCAAAATTCTTTTCTTCAAGTTAATAACTTAAAGAATGGAAGTTGTTAGTTTAAAGTTCTGTACTTTAAGTTAAAATCAAAATTCTGTTCTTCAAGTAAATAACTTAAAGAATGGAAGTTGTTAGTTTAAAGTTCTGTACTTTAAGTTAAAATCAAAATTCTTTTCTTCAAGTTAATAACTTAAAGAATGGAAGTTGTTAGTTCAAAGTTCTGTACTTTAAGTTAAAATCAAAATTCTTTTCTACAAGTTAATAACAAAAAGAATGGAAGTTGTTAGTTTAAAGTTCTGTACTTTAAATTAAAATCAAAATTCTTTTCTTCAATTAAATAACTTAAAGAATGGAAGTTGTTAGTTTAAAGTTCTGTACTTTAACTTAAAATCCAAATTCTTTTCTTCAAGTAAATAACTTAAAGAAAGGAAGTTATTAATTTAAAGTTCTGTACTTGAAGTTAAAATCAAAATTCTTTTCTTCTAGTTAATAACTTAAAGAATGGAAGTTATTAGTTTAAAGTTCTGTACCTTAAGTTAAAATCAAAATTCTTTTTTTCAAGTTAATAACTTAAAGAATGGAAGTTGTTAGTTTAAAGTTCTGTACTTTAAGTTAAAATCAAAATTCTGATCTTCAAGTAAATAACTTAAAGAAAGGAAGTTATTAATTTAAAGTTCTGTACTTTAAGTTAAAATCAAAATTCTTTTCGTCAAGTAAATAACTTAATGAATGGAAGTAATTAGTTTAAAGTTCTGTACTTTAAGTTAAAATCAAAATTCTTTTCTGCAAGTTAATAAATTAAAGAATGGAAGTTGTTAGTTTAAAGTTCTGTACTTTAAGTTAAAATCAAAATTCTTTTCTTCAAGTTAATAACTTAAAGAATGGAAGTTGTTAGTTCAAAGTTCTGTACTTTAAGTTAAAATCAAAATTCTTTTCTTCAAGTTAATAACTTAAAGAATGCAAGTTGTTTGTTCAAAGTTCTGTACTTTAAGTTAAAATCAAAATTCTTTTCTTCAAGTTAATAACTTAAAGAATGGAAGTTGTTAGTTCAAAGTTCTGTACTTTAAGTTAAAATCAAAATTCTTTTCTTCAAGTTAATATCTTAAAGAATGGAAGTTGTTAGTTTAAAGTTCTGTACTTTAAGTTAAAATCAAAATTCTTTTCTTCAATTAAATAACTTAAAGAATGGAAGTTATTAGTTTAAAGTTCTGTACTTTAAGTTAAAATCAAAATTCTTTTCTTCAAGTAAATAACTTAAAGAAAGGAAGTTATTAATTTAAAGTTTTGTACTTTAAGTTAAAATCAAAATTCTTTTCTTATAGTTAATAACTTAAAGAATGGAAGTTATTAGTTTAAAGTTCTGTACTTTAAGTTAAAATCAAAATTCTTTTTTTCAAGTTAATAACTTAAAGAATGGAAGTTGTTAGTTTAAAGTTCTGTACTTTAAGTTAAAATCAAAATTCTGTTCTTCAAGTAAATAACTTAAAGAAAGGAAGTTATTAATTTAAAGTTCTGTACTTTAAGTTAAAATCAAAATTGTTTTCTTCAAGTTAATAACTTAAAGAATGGATGTTATTAGTTCAAAGTTCTGTACTTTAAGTTAAAATCAAAATTCTTTTCTTCAAGTTAATAACTTAAAGAATGGAAGTTATTAGTTCAAAGTTCTGTACTTTAAGTTAAAATCAAAATTCTTTTCTTCAAGTTAATATCCTAAAAAATGGAAGTTGTTAGTTTAAAGTTCTGTACTTTAAGTTAAAATCAAAATTCTTTTCTTCAATTAAATAACTTAAAGAATGGAAGTTATTAGTTTAAAGTTCTGTACTTTAAGTTAAAATCAAAATTCTTTTCTTCAAGTAAATAACTTAAAGAAAGGAAGTTAATAATTTAAAGTTCTGTACTTGAAGTTAAAATCAAAATTCTTTTCTTCTAGTTAATAACTTAAAGAATGGAAGTTATTAGTTTAAAGTTCTGTACTTTAAGTTAAAATCAAAATTCTTTTTTTCAAGTTAATAACTTAAAGAATGGAAGTTGTTAGTTCAAAGTTCTGTACTTTAAGTTAAAATCAAAATTCTTTTCTTCAAGTTAATAACTTAAAGAATGGAAGTTATTAGTTCAAAGTTCTGTATTTTAAGTTAAAATCAAAATTCTTTTCTTCAAGTTAATATCCTAAAAAATGGAAGTTGTTAGTTTAAAGTTCTGTACTTTAAGTTAAAACCAAAATTCTTTTCTTCAATTAAATAACTTAAAGAATGGAAGTTATTAGTTTAAAGTTCTGTACTTTAAGTTAAAATCAAAATTCTTTTCTTCAAGTAAATAACTTAAAGAAAGGAAGTTATTAATTTAAAGTTCTGTACTTGAAGTTAAAATCAAAATTCTTTTCTTCTAGTTAATAACTTAAAGAATGGAAGTTATTAGTTTAAAGTTCTGTACTTTAAGTTAAAATCAAAATTCTTTTTTTCAAGTTAATAACTTAAAGAGTGGAAGTTGTTAGTTCAAAGTTCTGTACTTTAAGTTAAAATCAAAATTCTGATCTTCAAGTAAATAACTTAAAGAAAGGAAGTTATTAGTTCAAAGTTCTGTACTTTAAGTTAAAATCAAAATTCTTTTCTTCAAGTTAATATCCTAAAAAATGGAAGTTGTTAGTTCAAAGTTCTGTACTTTAAGTTAAAATCAAAATTCTGATCTTCAAGTAAATAACTTAAAGAATGGAAGTTATTAGTTCAAAGTTCTGTACTTTAAGTTAAAATCAAAATTCTTTTCTTCAAGTTAATATCCTAAAAAATGGAAGTTGTTAGTTTAAAGTTCTGTACTTTAAGTTAAAACCAAAATTCTTTTCTTCAATTAAATAACTTAAAGAATGGAAGTTATTAGTTTAAAGTTCTGTACTTTAAGTTAAAATCAAAATTCTTTTCTTCAAGTAAATAACTTAAAGAAAGGAAGTTATTAATTTAAAGTTCTGTACTTGAAGTTAAAATCAAAATTCTTTTCTTCTAGTTAATAACTTAAAGAATGGAAGTTATTAGTTTAAAGTTCTGTACTTTAAGTTAAAATCAAAATTCTTTTTTTCAAGTTAATAACTTAAAGAATGGAAGTTGTTAGTTCAAAGTTCTGTACTTTAAGTTAAAATCAAAATTCTGTTCTTCAAGTAAATAACTTAAAGAAAGGAAGTTATTAATTTAAAGTTCTGTACTTTAAGTTAAAATCAAAATTCTTTTCTTCAAGTTAATAACTTAAAGAATTGAAGTTGTTAGTTCAAAGTTCTGTACTTTAAGTTAAAATCAAAATTCTTTTCTTCAAGTTAATAACTTAAAGAATGGAAGTTGTTAGTTCAAAGTTCTGTACTTTAAGTTAAAATCAAAATTCTTTTCTTCAAGTTAATAACTTAAAGAATGGAAGTTGTTAGTTTAAAGTTCTGTACTTTAAGTTAAAATCAAAATTCTTTTCTTCAAGTTAATAACTTAAAGAATGGAAGTTGTTAGTTCAAAGTTCTGTACTTTAAGTTAAAATCAAAATTCTTTTCTTCAAGTTAATAACAAAAAGAATGGAAGTTGTTAGTTTAAAGTTCTGTACTTTAAATTAAAATCAAAATTCTTTTCTTCAATTAAATAACTTAAAGAATGGAAGTTGTTAGTTTAAAGTTCTGTACTTTAACTTAAAATCCAAATTCTTTTCTTCAAGTAAATAACTTAAAGAAAGGAAGTTTATAATTTAAAGTTCTGTACTTGAAGTTAAAATCAAAATTCTTTTCTTCTAGTTAATAACTTAAAGAATGGAAGTTATTAGTTTAAAGTTCTGTACTTTAAGTTAAAATCAAAATTCTTTTTTTCAAGTTAATAACTTAAAGAATGGAAGTTGTTAGTTCAAAGTTCTGTACTTTAAGTTAAAATCAAAATTCTGTTCTTCAAGTAAATAACTTAAAGAAAGGAAGTTATTAATTTAAAGTTCTGTACTTTAAGTTAAAATCAAAATTCTTTTCTTCAAGTTAGTAACTTAAAGAATGGAAGTTGTTAGTTTAAAGTTCTGTACTTTAAGTTAAAATCAAAATTCTTTTCTTCAAGTAAATAACTTAAAGAAAGGAAGTTATTAATTTAAAGTTCTGTACTTTAAGTTAAAATCAAAATTCTTTTCTTCTAGTTAATAACTTAAAGAATGGAAGTTATTAGTTTAAAGTTCTGTACTTTAAGTTAAAATCAAAATTCTGTTCTTCAAGTAAATAACTTAAAGAAAGGAAGTTATTAATTTAAAGTTCTGTACTTTAAGTTAAAATCAAAATTCTTTTCGTCAAGTAAATAACTTAATGAATGGAAGTAATTAGTTTAAAGTTCGGTACTTTAAGTTAAAATCAAAATTCTTTCCTTCAAGTTAATAAATTAAAGAATGGAAGTTGTTAGTTCAAAGTTCTGTACTTTAAGTTAAAATCAAAATTCTGTTCTTCAAGTAAATAACTTAAAGAAAGGAAGCTATTAGTTTAAAGTTCTGTACTTTAAGTTAAAATCAAAATTCTTTTCTTCAATTAAATAACTTAAAGAATGGAAGTTATTAGTTTAAAGTTCTGTACTTTAAGTTAAAATCAAAATTCTTTTCTTCAAGTAAATAACTTAAAGAAAGGAAGTTATTAATTTAAAGTTCTGTACTTGAAGTTAAAATCAAAATTCTTTTCTTCTAGTTATAAACTTAAAGAATGGAAGTTATTAGTTTAAAGTTCTGTACTTTAAGTTAAAATCAAAATTCTTTTTTTCAAGTTAATAACTTAAAGAATGGAAGTTGTTAGTTCAAAGTTCTGTACTTTAAGTTAAAATCAAAATTCTGTTCTTCAAGTAAATAACTTAAAGAAAGGAAGTTATTAATTTAAAGTTCTGTACTTTAAGTTAAAATCAAAATTCTTTTCTTCAAGTTAATAACTTAAAGAATTGAAGTTGTTAGTTCAAAGTTCTGTACTTTAAGTTAAAATCAAAATTCTTTTCTTCAAGTTAATAACTTAAAGAATGGAAGTTGTTAGTTCAAAGTTCTGTACTTTAAGTTAAAAGCAAAATTCTTTTCTTCAAGTTAATAACTTAAAGAATGGAAGTTGTTAGTTTAAAGTTCTGTACTTTAAGTTAAAATCAAAATTCTTTTCTTCATGTTAATAACTTATAGAATGGAAGTTGTTAGTTCAAAGTTCTGTACTTTAAGTTAAAATCAAAATTCTTTTCTTCAAGTTAATAACAAAAAGAATGGAAGTTGTTAGTTTAAAGTTCTGTACTTTAAATTAAAATCAAAATTCTTTTCTTCAATTAAATAACTTAAAGAATGGAAGTTGTTAGTTTAAAGTTCTGTACTTTAACTTAAAATCCAAATTCTTTTCTTCAAGTAAATAACTTAAAGAAAGGAAGTTATTAATTTAAAGTTCTGTACTTGAAGTTAAAATCAAAATTCTTTTCTTCTAGTTAATAACTTAAAGAATGGAAGTTATTAGTTTAAAGTTCTGTACTTTAAGTTAAAATCAAAATTCTTTTTTTCAAGTTAATAACTTAAAGAATGGAAGTTGTTAGTTCAAAGTTCTGTACTTTAAGTTAAAATCAAAATTCTGTTCTTCAAGTAAATAACTTAAAGAAAGGAAGTTATTAATTTAAAGTTCTGTACTTTAAGTTAAAATCAAAATTCTTTTCTTCAAGTTAGTAACTTAAAGAATGGAAGTTGTTAGTTTAAAGTTCTGTACTTTAAGTTAAAATCAAAATTCTTTTCTTCAAGTAAATAACTTAAAGAAAGGAAGTTATTAATTTAAAGTTCTGTACTTTAAGTTAAAATCAAAATTCTTTTCTTCTAGTTAATAACTTAAAGAATGGAAGTTATTAGTTTAAAGTTCTGTACTTTAAGTTAAAATCAAAATTCTGTTCTTCAAGTAAATAACTTAAAGAAAGGAAGTTATTAATTTAAAGTTCTGTACTTTAAGTTAAAATCAAAATTCTTTTCGTCAAGTAAATAACTTAATGAATGGAAGTAATTAGTTTAAAGTTCTGTACTTTAAGTTAAAATCAAAATTCTTTCCTTCAAGTTAATAAATTAAAGAATGGAAGTTGTTAGTTCAAAGTTCTGTACTTTAAGTTAAAATCAAAATTCTGTTCTTCAAGTAAATAACTTAAAGAAAGGAAGTTATTAATTTAAAGTTCTGTACTTTAAGTTAAAATCAAAATTCTTTTCTTCAAGTTAATAACTTAAAGAATTGAAGTTGTTAGTTCAAAGTTCTGTACTTTAAGTTAAAATCAAAATTCTTTTCTTCAAGTTAATAACTTAAAGAATGGAAGTTGTTAGTTCAAAGTTCTGTACTTTAAGTTAAAATCAAAATTCTTTTCTTCAAGTTAATAACTTAAAGAATGGAAGTTGTTAGTTTAAAGTTCTGTACTTTAAGTTAAAATCAAAATTCTTTTCTTCAAGTTAATAACTTAAAGAATGGAAGTTGTTAGTTCAAAGTTCTGTACTTTAAGTTAAAATCAAAATTCTTTTCTTCAAGTTAATAACAAAAAGAATGGAAGTTGTTAGTTTAAAGTTCTGTACTTTAACTTAAAATCCAAATTCTTTTCTTCAAGTAAATAACTTAAAGAAAGGAAGTTATTAATTTAAAGTTCTGTACTTGAAGTTAAAATCAAAATTCTTTTCTTCTAGTTAATAACTTAAAGAATGGAAGTTATTAGTTTAAAGTTATGTACTTTAAGTTAAAATCAAAATTCTTTTCTTCAAGTTAATAACTTAAAGAATGGAAGTTGTTAGTTTAAAGTTCTGTACTTTAAGTTAAAATCAAAATTCTTTTCTTCAAGTTAATAACTTAAAGAATGGAAGTTGTTAGTTCAAAGTTCTGTACTTTAAATTAAAATCAAAATTCTTTTCTTCAATTAAATAACTTAAAGAATGGAAGTTGTTAGTTTAAAGTTCTGTACTTTAACTTAAAATCCAAATTCTTTTCTTCAAGTAAATAACTTAAAGAAAGGAAGTTATTAATTTAAAGTTCTGTACTTGAAGTTAAAATCAAAATTCTTTTCTTCTAGTTAATAACTTAAAGAATTGAAGTTATTAGTTTAAAGTTATGTACTTTAAGTTAAAATCAAAATTCTTTTTTTCAAGTTAATAACTTAAAGAATGGAAGTTGTTAGTTCAAAGTTCTGTACTTTAAGTTAAAATCAAAATTCTGTTCTTCAAGTAAATAACTTAAAGAAAGGAAGTTATTAATTTAAAGTTCTGTACTTTAAGTTAAAATCAAAATTCTTTTCTTCAAGTTAATAACTTAAAGAATGGAAGTTGTTAGTTTAAAGTTCTGTACTTTAAGTTAAAATCAAAATTCTTTTCTTCAAGTAAATAACTTAAAGAAAGGAAGTTATTAATTTAAAGTTCTGTACTTTAAGTTAAAATCAAAATTCTTTTCTTCTAGTTAATAACTTAAAGAATGGAAGTTATTAGTTTAAAGTTCTGTACTTTAAGTTAAAATAAAAATTCTGTTCTTCAAGTAAATAACTTAAAGAAAGGAAGTTATTAATTTAAAGTTCTGTACTTTAAGTTAAAATCAAAATTCTTTTCGTCAAGTAAATAACTTAATGAATGGAAGTAATTAGTTTAAAGTTCTGTACTTTAAGTTAAAATCAAAATTCTTTCCTTCAAGTTAATAAATTAAAGAATGGAAGTTGTTAGTTTAAAGTTCTTTACTTTAAGTTAAAATCAAAATTCTTTTCTTCAAGTTCATAACTTAAAGAACGGAAGTTGTTAGTTTAAAGTTCTGTACTTTAAGTTAAAATCAAAATTCTGTTCTTCAAGTAAATAACTTAAAGAAAGGAAGTTATTAATTTAAAGTTCTGTACTTTAAGTTAAAATCAAAATTCTTTTCTTCAATTACAGAACTTAAAGAATGGAAGTTGTTAGTTTAAAGTTCTGTACTTTAAGTTAAAATCAAAATTGTTTTTTTCTAGTTAATAACTTAAAGAATGGAAATTGTTAGATTAAAGTTCTGTACTTTAAGTTAAAATCAAAATTCTGTTCTTCAAGTAAATAACTTAAAGAAAGAAAGTTATTAATTTAAAGTTCTTTACTTTAAGTTAAAATCAAAATTCTTTTCGTCAAGTAAATAACTTAGTGAATGGAAGTAATTAGTTTAAAGTTCTGTACTTTAAGTTAAAATCAAAATTCTTTTCTTCAAGTTAATAAATTAAAGAATGGAAGTTGTTAGTTTAAAGTTCTGTACTTTAAGTTAAAATCAAAATTCTTTTCTTCAAGTTAATAACTTAAAGAATGGAAGTTGTTAGTTCAAAGTTCTGTACTTTAAGTTAAAATCAAAATTCTTTTCTTCAAGTTAATAACTTAAAGAATGGAGGTTGTTAGTTCAAAGTTCTGTACTTTAAGTTAAAATCAAAATTCTTTCCTTCAAGTTAATAAATTAAAGAATGGAAGTTGTTAGTTTAAAGTTCTTTACTTTAACTTTAAGTTAAAATCAAAATACTTTTCTTCAAGTTAATAACTTAAAGAATGGAAGTTGTTAGTTTAAAGTTCTGTACTTTAAGTTAAAATCAAAATTCTGTTCTTCAAGTAAATAACTTAAAGAAAGGAAGTTATTAATTTAAAGTTCTGTACTTTAAGTTAAAATCAAAATTCTTTTCTTCAATTACAGAACTTAAAGAATGGAAGTTGTTAGTTTAAAGTTCTGTACTTTAATTTAAAATCAAAATTGTTTTTTTCTAGTTAATAACTTAAAGAATGGAAGTTGTTAGTTTAAAGTTCTGTACTTTAAGTTAAAATCAAAATTCTGTTCTTCAAGTAAATAACTTAAAGAAAGGAAGTTATTAATTTAAAGTTCTGTACTTTAAGTTAAAATCAAAATTCTTTTCGTCAAGTAAATAACTTAGTGAATGGAAGTAATTAGTTTAAAGTTCTGTACTTTAAGTTAAAATCAAAATTCTTTTCTTCAAGTTAATAAATTAAAGAATGGAAGTTGTTAGTTTAAAGTTCTGTACTTTAAGTTAAAATCAAAATTCTTTTCTTCAAGTTAATAACTTAAAGAATAGAAGTTGTTAGTTCAAAGTTCTGTACTTTAAGTTAAAATCAAAATTCTTTTCTTCAAGTTAATAACTTAAAGAATGGAAGTTATTAGTTTAAAGTTGTGTACTTTAAGTTAAAATCAAAATTCTTTTCTTCAAGTAAATAACTTAAAGAAAGGAAGTTATTAATTTAAAGTTCTGTACTTGAAGTTAAAATCAAAATTCTTTTCTTCTAGTTAATAACTTAAAGAATGGAAGTTATTAGTCTAAAGTTCTGTACTTTAAGTTAAAATCAAAATTCTTTTCTTCAAGTTAATAACTTAAAGAATTGAAGTTGTTAGTTCAAAGTTCTGTACTTTAAGTTAAAATCAAAATTCTGTTCTTCAAGTATATAACTTAAAGAAAGGAAGTTATTAATTTAAAGTTCTGTACTTTAAGTTAAAATCAAATTTCTTTTCTTCAAGTTAATAACTTAAAGAATGGAAGTTATTAGTTTAAAGTTCTGTACTTTAAGCTAAAATCAAAATTCTTTCCGTCAAGCAAATAACATAATGAATGGAAGTAATTAGTTTAAAGTTCTGTACTTTCAGTTAAAATCAAAATTCTTTTCTTCAAGTAATTAACTTAAAGAATGGAAGTTACAATTTTAAAGTTCTGTACTTTAAGTTAAAATCAAAATCCTTTTCTTAAAGTAAATAACTTAAAGAAAGGAAGTTATTAATTTAAAGTTCTGTACTTTAAGTTAAAATCAAAATTCTCTTATTCAAGTTAATAACTTAAAGAATGGAAGTTGTTAGTTTAAAGTTTTGTACTTTAAGTTAAAATCAAAATTCTTTTCTTCAAGTAATTAACTTAAAGAATGGAAGTTACAATTGTAAAGTTCTGTACTTTAAGTTAAATTCAAAATCCTTTTCTTCAAGTAAATAACTTAAAGAATGGAAGTTGTTAGTTTAAAGTTCTGTACGTTAAGCTAAAATCAAAATTCTTTTCGTCAAGTAAATAACATAATGAATGGAAGTAATTAGTTTAAAGTTCTGTACTTTAAGTTAAAATCAAAATTCTTTTCTTCAAGCTAAGAACTTAAAAAATGAAAGTTGTTAGTTTAAAGTTCTGTACTTTAAGTTAAAATCAAAATTCTTTTCTTCAAGTTAATAACTTAAAGAATGGAAGTTGTTAGTTCAAAGTTCTGTACTTTAAGTTAAAATCAAAATTCTTTTCTTCTAGTTAATAACTTAAAGAATGGAAGTTGATAGTTTAAAGTTCTGTACTTTAAGTTAAAATCAAAATTCTTTTCTTCTAGTTAATAACTTAAAGAATGGAAGTTATTAGTTTAAAGTTCTGTACTTTAAGTTAAAATCAAAATTCTTTTTTTCAAGTTAATAACTTAAAGAATGGAAGTTGTTAGTTTAAAGTTCTGTACTTTAAGTTAAAATCAAAATTCTTTTCTTCAAGTTAATAAATTAAAGAATGGAAGTTGTTAGTTTAAAGTTCTGTACTTTAAGTTAAAATCAAAATTCTTTTCTTCAAGTTAATAAATTAAAGAATGGAAGTTGTTAGTTTAAAGTTCTGTACTTTAAGTTAAAATCAAAATTCTTTTCTTCAAGTTAATAAATTAAAGAATGGAAGTTGTTAGTTTAAAGTTCTGTACTTGAAGTTAAAATCAAAATTCTTTTCTTCAAGTTTATAACTTAAAGAATGCAAGTTGTTAGTTCAAAGTTCTGTACTTTAAGTTAAAATCAAAATTCTTTTCTTCAAGTTAATAACTTAAAGAATGGAAGTTGGTAGTTTCAAGTTCTGTACTTTAAGTTAAAGTCAAAATTCTTTTCTTCAATTAAATAACTTAAAGAATGGAAGTTATTAATTTAAAGTTCTGTACTTTAAGTTAAAATCAAAATTCTTTTCTTCAAGTTAATAACTTAAAGAATGGAAGTTATTAGTTTAAAGTTCTGTACTTTAAGTTAAAATCAAAATTCTTTTCTTCAATTAAATAACTTAAAGAAAGGAAGTTATTAATTTAAAGTTCTGTACTTTAAGTTAAAATCAAAATTCTTTTTTTCAAGTTAATAACTTAAAGAATAGAAGTTGTTAGTTTAAAGATCTGTACTTTAAGTTAAAATCAAAATTCTGTTCTTCAAGTAAATAACTTAAAGAAAGGAAGTTATTAATTTAAAGTTCTGTACTTTAAGTTAAAATCAAAATTGTTTTCTTCAAGTTAATAACTTAAAGAATAGAAGTTGTTAGTTCAAAGTTCTGTACTTTAAGTTAAAATCAAAATTCTTTTCTTCAAGTTAATAACTTAAAGAATGGAAGTTGTTAGTTCAAAGTTCTGCACTTTAAGTTAAAATAAAAATTTCATTTCTTCAAGTTAATAACTTAAAGAATGGAAGTTGTTAGTTTAAAGTTCTGTACTTTAAGTTAAAATCAAAATTCTTTTCTTCAATTAAATAACTTAAAGAATGGAAGTTGTTAGTTTAAAGTTCTGTACTTTAAGTTAAAATCAAAATTCTTTTCTTCAAGTAAACAACTTAAAGAAAGGAAGTTATTAATTTAAAGTTCTGTACTTTAAGTTAAAATCAAAATTCTTTTCTTCTAGTTAATAACTTAAAGAATGGAAGTTATTAGTTTAAAGTTCTGTACTTTAAGTTAAAATCAAAATTCTTGTTTTCAAGTTAATAACTTAAAGAATGGAAGTTGTTAGATTAAAGGTCTGTACTTTAAGTTAAAATCAAAATTCTGTTCTTCAAGTAAATAACTTAAAGAAAGGAAGTTATTAATTTAAAGTTCTGTACTTTAAGTTAAAATCAAAATTCTTTTCGTCAAGTAAATAACTTAATGAATGGAAGTAATTAGTTTAAAGTTCTGTACTTTAAGTTAAAATCAAAATTCTTTTCTTCAAGTTAATAAATTAAAGAATGGAAGTTGTTAGTTTAAAGTTCTGTACTTTAAGTTAAAATCAAAATTCTTTTCTTCAAGTTAATAACTTAAAGAATGGAAGCTGTTAGTTCAAAGTTCTGTACTTTAAGTTAAAATCAAAATTCTTTTCTTCAAGTTAATAACTTAAAGAATGGAAGTTGTTAGTTCAAAGTTCTGTACTTTAAGTTAAAATCAATATTCTTTTCTTCAATTAAATAACTTAAAGAAAGGAAGTTATTAATTTAAAGTTCTGTACTTTAAGTTAAAATCAAAATTCTGTTCTTCAAGTAAATAACTTAAAGAAAGGAAGTTATTAATTTAAAGTTCTGTACTTTAAGTTAAAATCAAAATTGTTTTCTTCAAGTTAATAACTTAAAGAATTGAAGTTGTTAGTTCAAAGTTCTGTACTTTAAGTTAAAATCAAAATTCTTTTCTTCAAGTTAATAACTTAAAAAATGGAAGTTGTTAGTTTAAAGTTCTGTACTTTAAGTTAAAATCAAAATTCTTTTCTTCAATTAAATAACTTAAAGAATGGAAGTTATTAGTTTAAAGATCTGTACTGTAAGTTAAAATCAAAATTCTTTTCTTCAAGTAAATAACTTAAAGAAAGGAAGTTATTAATTTAAAGTTCTGTACTTTAAGTTAAAATCAAAATTCTTTTTTTCAAGTTAATATCTTAAAGAATGGAAGTTGTTAGTTTAAAGTTCTGTACTTTAAGTTAAAATCAAAATTCTGTTCTTCAAGTAAATAACTTAAAGAAAGGAAGTTATTAATTTAAAGTTCTGTACTTTAAGTTAAAATCAAAATTCCTTTCTTCAAGTTAATAAATTAAAGAATGGAAGTTGTTAGTTTAAATTTCTGTACTTTAAGTTAAAATCAAAATTCTTTTCTTCAAGTTAATAACTTAAAGAATGGAAGTTGTTAGTTCAAAGTTCTGTACTTTAAGTTAAAATGAAAAATTCTTTTCTTCAAGTTAATAACTTAAAGAATGGAAGTTGTTAGTTCAAAGTTCTGTACTTTAAGTTAAAATCAAAATTCTTTTCTTCAAGTTAATAACTTAAAGAATGGAAGTTGTTAGTTCACAGTTCTGTACTTTAAGTTAAAATCAAAATTTTTTTCTTCAAGTTAATATCTTAAAAAATGGAAGTTGTTAGTTTAAAGTTCTGTACTTTAAGTTAAAATCAAAATTCTTTTCTTCAATTAAATAACTTAAAGAATGGAAGTTATTAGTTCAAAGTTCTGTACTTTAAGTTAAAATCAAAATTCTTTTCTTCAAGTAAATAACTTAAAGAAAGGAAGTTATTAATTTAAAGTTCTGTACTTGAAGTTAAAATCAAAATTCTTTTCTTCTAGTTAATAACTTAAAGAATGGAAGTTATTAGTTTAAAGTTCTGTACTTTAAGTTAAAATCAAAATTCTTTTTTTCAAGTTAATAACTTAAAGAATGGAAGTTGTTAGTTCAAAGTTCTGTACTTTAAGTTAAAATCAAAATTCTGTTCTTCAAGTAAATAACTTAAAGAAAGGAAGTTATTAATTTAAAGTTCTGTACTTTAAGTTAAAATCAAAATTCTTTTCTTCAAGTTAATAACTTAAAGAATGGAAGTTGTTAGTTCAAAGTTCTGTACTTTAGATTAAAATCAAAATTCTTTTCTTCAAGTTAATAACTTAAAGAATGGAAGTTGTTAGTTCAAAGTTCTGTACTTTAAGTGAAAATCAAAATTCTTTTCTTCAAGTTAATAACTTAAAGAATGGAAGTTGTTAGTTTAAAGTTCTGTACTTTAAGTTAAAATCAAAATTCTTTTCTTCTAGTTAATAACTTAAAGAATGGAAGTTGTTAATTCAAAGTTCTGTACTTTAAGTTAAAATCAAAATTCTTTTCATCAAGTTAATAACAAAAAGAATGGAAGTTGTTAGTTTAAAGTTCTGTACTTTAAGTTAAAATCAAAATTCTTTTCTTCAATTAAATAACTTAATGAATGGAAGTTGTTAGTTTAAAGTTCTGTACTTTAAGTTAAAATCAAAATTCTTTTCTTCAAGTAAATAACTTAAAGAAAGGAAGTTATTATTTTAAAGTTCTGTACTTTAAGTTAAAATCAAAATTCTTTTCTTCTAGTTAATAACTTAAAGAATGGAAGTTATTAGTTTAAAGTTCTGTACTTTAAGTTAAAATCAAAATTCTTTTTTTCAAGTTAATAACTTAAAGAATGGAAGTTGTTAGTTTAAAGTTCTGTACTTTAAGTTAAAATCAAAATTCTGTTCTTCAAGTAAATAACTTAAGGAAAGGAAGTTATTAATTTAATGTTCTGTACTTTAAGTTAAAATCAAAATTCTTTTCGTCAAGTAAATAACTTAATGAATGGAAGTAATTAGTTTAAAGTTCTGTACCTTAAGTTAAAATCAAAATTCTTTTCTTCAAGTTAATAAATTAAAGAATGGAAGTTGTTAGTTTAAAGTTCTGTACTTTAAGTTAAAATCAAAATTCTTTGCTTCAAGTTAATAACTTAAAGAATGGAAGTTGTTAGTTCAAAGTTCTGTACTTTAAGTTAAAATCAAAATTCTTTTCTTCAAGTTAATAACTTAAAGAAAGGAAGTTTTAATTTAAAGTTCTGTACTTTAAGTTAAAATCAAAATTCTTTTCTTCAAGTTAATAACTTAAAAAATGGAAGTTGTTAGTTCAAAGTTCTGTACTTTAAGTTAAAATCAAAATTCTTTTCTTCAAGTTAATAACTTAAAGAATGGAAGTTGTTAGTTTAAAGTTCTGTACTTTAAGTTAAAATCAAAATTCTTTTCTTCAAGTTAATAACTTAAAGAATGGAAGTTGTTAGTTCAAAGTTCTGTACTTTAAGTTAAAATCAAAGTTCTTTTCTTCAAGTTAATAACTTAAAGAATGGAAGTTGTTAGTTGAAAGTTCTGTACTTTAAGTTAAAATCAAAATTCTTTTCTTCAAGTAAATAACTTAAAGAAAGGAAGTTATTAATTTAAAGTTCTGTACTTTAAGTTAAAATCAAAATTCTTTTCTTCTAGTTAATAACTTAAAGAATGGAAGTTGTTAGTTGAAAGTTCTGTACTTTAAGTTAAAATCAAAATTCTTTTCTTTTAGTTAATAACTTAAAGAATGGAAGTTATTAGTTTAAAGTTCTGTACTTTAAGTTAAAATCAAAATTCTTTTTTTCAAGTTAATAACTTAAAGAATGGAAGTTGTTAGTTTAAAGTTCTGTACTTTAAGTTGAAATCAAAATTCTTTTCTTCAAGTAAATAACTTAAAGAAAGGAAGTTATTAATTTAAAGTTCTGTACTTTAAGTTAAAATCAAAATTCTTTTCTTCTAGTTAATAACTTAAAGAATGGAAGTTGTTAGTTGAAAGTTCTGTACTTTAAGTTAAAATCAAAATTCTTTTCTTCAATTAAATAACTTAAAGAATGGAAGTTGTTAGTTTAAAGTTCTGTACTTTAAGTTAAAATCAAAATTCTGTTCTTCAAGTAAATAACTTAAAGAAAGGAAGTTATTAATTTAAAGTTCTGTACTTTAAGTTAAAATCAAAATTCTTTTCGTCAAGTAAATAACTTAATGAATGGAAGTAATTAGTTTAAAGTTCTGTACTTTAAGTTAAAATCAAAATTCTTTTTTTCAAGTAAATAACTAAAAGAATGGAAGTTGTTAGTTTAAAGATCTGTACTTTAAGTTAAATTCAAAATTCTGTTCTTCAAGTAAATAACTTAAAGAAAGGAAGTTATTAATTTAAAGTTCTGTACTTTAAGTTAAAATCAAAATTGTTTTCTTCAAGTTAATAACTTAAAGAATGGAAGTTGTTAGTTCAAAGTTCTGTACTTTAAGTTAAAATCAAAATTCTTTTCTTCAAGTTAATAACTTAAAGAATGGAAGTTGTTAGTTTAAAGTTCTGTACTTTAAGTTAAAATCAAAATTCTTTTCTTCAATTAAATAACTTAAAGAATGGAAGTTATTAGTTTAAAGATCTGTACTTTAAGTTAAAATCAAAATTTTTTTCTTCAAGTAAATAACTTAAAGAAAGGAAGTTATTAATTTAAAGTTCTGTACTTTAAGTTAAAATCAAAATTCTTTTCTTTTAGTTAATAACTTAAAGAATGGAAGTTATTAGTTTAAAGTTCTGTACTTTAAGTTAAAATCAAAATTCTTTTTTTCAAGTTAATAACTTAAAGAATGGAAGTTGTTAGTTTAAAGTTCTGTACTTTAAGTTAAAATCAAAATTCTGTTCTTCAAGTAAATAACTTAAAGAAAGGAAGTTATTAATTTAAAGTTCTGTACTTTAAGTTAAAATCAAAATTCTTTTCGTCAAGTAAATAACTTAATGAAAGGAAGTAATTAGTTTAAAGTTCTGTACTTTAAGTTAAAATCAAAATTCTTTTCTTCAAGTTAATAAATTAAAGAATGGAAGTTGTTAGTTTAAATTTCTGTACTTTAAGTTAAAATCAAAATTCTTTTCTTCAAGTTAATAACTTAAAGAATGGAAGTTGTTAGTTCAAAGTTCTGTACTTTAAGTTAAAATCAAAATTCTTTTCTTCAAGTTAATAACTTAAAGAATGGAAGTTGTTAGTTCAAAGTTCTGTACTTTAAGTTAAAATCAAAATTCTTTTCTTCAAGTTAATAACTTAAAGAATGGAAGTTGTTAGTTCAAAGTTCTGTACTTTAAGTTAAAATCAAAATTCTTTTTCAAAGTTAATATCTTAAAAAATGGAAGTTGTTAGTTTAAAGTTCTGTACTTTAAGTTAAAATCAAAATTCTTTTCTTCAATTAAATAACTTAAAGAATGGAAGTTATTAGTTCAAAGTTCTGTACTTTAAGTTAAAATTAAAATTCTTTTCTTCAAGTAAATAACTTAAAGAAAGGAAGTTATTAATTTAAAGTTCTGTACTTGAAGTTTAAATCAAAATTCTTTTCTTCTAGTTAATAACTTAAAGAATGGAAGTTATTAGTTTAAAGTTCTGTACTTTAAGTTAAAATCAAAATTCTTTTTTTCAAGTTAATAACTTAAAGAATGGAAGTTGTTAGTTCAAAGTTCTGTACTTTAAGTTAAAATCAAAATTCTTTTCGTCAAGTAAATAACTTAATGAAAGGAAGTAATTAGTTTAAAGTTCTGTACTTTAAGTTAAAATCAAAATTCTTTTCTTCAAGTTTATAACTTAAAAAATGGAAGTTGTTAGTTCAAAGTTCTGTACTTTAAGTTAAAATCAAAATTCTTTTCTTCAAGTTAATAACTTAAAGAATGGAAGTTGTTAGTTTAAAGTTCTGTACTTTAAGTTAAAATCAAAAACTTTTCTTCAAGTTAATAACTTAAAGAATGGAAGTTATTAGTTCAAAGTTCTGTACTTTAAGTTAAAATCAAAGTTCTTTTCTTCAAGTTAATAACTTAAAGAATGGAAGTTGTTAGTTGAAAGTTCTGTACTTTAAGTTAAAATCAAAATTCTTTTCTTCAATTAAATAACTTAAAGAATGGAAGTTGTTAGTTTAAAGTTCTGTACTTTAAGTTAAAATCAAAATTCTTTTCTTCAAGTAAATAACTTAAAGAAAGGAAGTTATTAATTTAAAGTTCTGTATTTTAAGTTAAAATCAAAATTCTTTTCTTCTAGTTAATAACTTAAAGAATGGAAGTTATTAGTTTAAAGTTCTGTACTTTAAGTTAAAATCAAAATTCTTTTTTTCAAGTTAATAACTTCAAGAATGGAAGTTGTTAGTTTACAGTTCTGTACTTTAAGTTAAAATCAAAATTCTGTTCTTCAAGTAAATAACTTAAAGAAAGGAAGTTATTAATTTAAAGTTCTGTACTTTAAGTTAAAATCAAAATTCTTTTCTTCAAGTAAATAACTTAAAGAAAGGAAGTTATTAATTTAAAGTTCTGTATTTTAAGTTAAAATCAAAATTCTTTTCTTCTAGTTAATAACTTAAAGAATGGAAGTTATTAGTTTAAAGTTCTGTACTTTAAGTTAAAATCAAAATTCTTTTCTTCAAGTTTATAACTTAAAAAATGGAAGTTGTTAGTTCAAAGTTCTGTACTTTAAGTTAAAATCAAAATTCTTTTCTTCAAGTTAATAACTTAAAGAATGGAAGTTGTTAGTTTAAAGTTCTGTACTTTAAGTTAAAATCAAAAACTTTTCTTCAAGTTAATAACTTAAAGAATGGAAGTTATTAGTTCAAAGTTCTGTACTTTAAGTTAAAATCAAAGTTCTTTTCTTCAAGTTAATAACTTAAAGAATGGAAGTTGTTAGTTGAAAGTTCTGTACTTTAAGTTAAAATCAAAATTCTTTTCTTCAATTAAATAACTTAAAGAATGGAAGTTGTTAGTTTAAAGTTCTGTACTTTAAGTTAAAATCAAAATTCTTTTCTTCAAGTAAATAACTTAAAGAAAGGAAGTTATTAATTTAAAGTTCTGTATTTTAAGTTAAAATCAAAATTCTTTTCTTCTAGTTAATAACTTAAAGAATGGAAGTTATTAGTTTAAAGTTCTGTACTTTAAGTTAAAATCAAAATTCTTTTTTTCAAGTTAATAACTTCAAGAATGGAAGTTGTTAGTTTACAGTTCTGTACTTTAAGTTAAAATCAAAATTCTGTTCTTCAAGTAAATAACTTAAAGAAAGGAAGTTATTAATTTAAAGTTCTGTACTTTAAGTTAAAATCAAAATTCTTTTCTTCAATTACAGAACTTAAAGAATGGAAGTTGTTAGTTTAAAGTTCTGTACTTTAAGTTAAAATCAAAATTGTTTTTTTCTAGTTAATAACTTAAAGAATGGAAGTTGTTAGTTTAAAGTTCTGTACTTTAAGTTAAAATCAAAATTCTGTTCTTCTAGTAAATAACTTAAAGAAAAGAAGTTATTAATTTAAAGTTCTGTACTTTAAGTTAAAATCAAAATTCTTTTCGTCAAGTAAATAACTTAGTGAATGGAAGTAATTAGTTTAAAGTTCTGTACTTTAAGTTAAAATCAAAATTCTTTTCTTCAAGTTAATAAATTAAAGAATGGAAGTTGTTAGTTTAAAGTTCTGTACTTTAAGTTAAAATCAAAATTCTTTTCTTCAAGTTAATAACTTAAAGAATGGAAGTTGTTAATTCAAAGTTCTGTACTTTAAGTTAAAATCAAAATTCTTTTCTTCAAGTTAATAACTTAAAGAAAGGAAGTTATTATTTTAAAGTTCTGTACTTTAAGTTAAAATCAAAATTCTTTTCTACAAGTTAATAACTTAAAGAATGGAAGTTGTTAATTCAAAGTTCTGTACTTTAAGTTAAAATCAAAATTCTTTTCATCAAGTTAATAACAAAAAGAATGAAAGTTGTTAGTTTAAAGTTCTGTACTTTAAGTTAAAATCAAAATTCTTTTCTTCAATTAAATAACTTAATGAATGGAAGTTGTTAGTTTAAAGTTCTGTACTTTAAGTTAAAATCAAAATTCTTTTCTTCAAGTAAATAACCTAAAGAAAGGAAGTTATTATTTTAAAGTTCTGTACTTTAAGTTAAAATCAAAATTCTTTTCTTCTAGTTAATAACTTAAAGAATGGAAGTTATTAGTTTAAAGTTCTGTACTTTAAGTTAAAATCAAAATTCTTTTTTTCAAGTTAATAACTTAAAGAATGGAAGTTGTTAGTTTAAAGTTCTGTACTTTAAGTTAAAATCAAAATTCTGTTCTTCAAGTAAATAACTTAAAGAAAGGAAGTTATTAATTTAATGTTCTGTACTTTAAGTTAAAATCAAAATTCTTTTCGTCAAGTAAATAACTTAATGAATGGAAGTAATTAGTTTAAAGTTCTGTACTTTAAGTTAAAATCAAAATTCTTTTCTTGAAGTTAATAAATTAAAGAATGGAAGTTGTTAGTTTAAAGTTCTGTACTTTAAGTTAAAATCAAAATTCTTTGCTTCAAGTTAATAACTTAAAGAATGGAAGTTGTTAGTTCAAAGTTCTGTACTTTAAGTTAAAATCAAAATTCTTTTCTTCAAGTTAATAACTTAAAGAAAGGAAGTTTTAATTTAAAGTTCTGTACTTTAAGTTAAAATCAAAATTCTTTTCTTCAAGTTAATAACTTAAAAAATGGAAGTTGTTAGTTCAAAGTTCTGTACTTTAAGTTAAAATCAAAATTCTTTTCTTCAAGTTAATAACTTAAAGAATGGAAGTTGTTAGTTTAAAGTTCTGTACTTTAAGTTAAAATCAAAATTCTTTTCTTCAAGTTAATAACTTAAAGAATGGAAGTTGTTAGTTCAAAGTTCTGTACTTTAAGTTAAAATCAAAGTTCTTTTCTTCAAGTTAATAACTTAAAGAATGGAAGTTGTTAGTTGAAAGTTCTGTACTTTAAGTTAAAATCAAAATTCTTTTCTTCAATTAAATAACTTAAAGAATGGAAGTTATTAGTTCAAAGTTCTGTACTTTAAGTTAAAATCAAAATTCTTTTCTTCAAGTAAATAACTTAAAGAAAGGAAGTTATTAATTTAAAGTTCTGTACTTGAAGTTTAAATCAAAATTCTTTTCTTCTAGTTAATAACTTAAAGAATGGAAGTTATTAGTTTAAAGTTCTGTACTTTAAGTTAAAATCAAAATTCTTTTTTTCAAGTTAATAACTTAAAGAATGGAAGTTGTTAGTTCAAAGTTCTGTACTTTAAGTTAAAATCAAAATTCTTTTCGTCAAGTAAATAACTTAATGAAAGGAAGTAATTAGTTTAAAGTTCTGTACTTTAAGTTAAAATCAAAATTCTTTTCTTCAAGTTAATAACTTAAAAAATGGAAGTTGTTAGTTCAAAGTTCTGTACTTTAAGTTAAAATCAAAATTCTTTTCTTCAAGTTAATAACTTAAAGAATGGAAGTTGTTAGTTTAAAGTTCTGTACTTTAAGTTAAAATCAAAATTCTTTTCTTCTAGTTAATAACTTAAAGAATGGAAGTTATTAGTTTAAAGTTCTGTACTTTAAGTTAAAATCAAAATTCTTTTTTTCAAGTTAATAACTTAAAGAATGGAAGTTGTTAGTTCAAAGTTCTGTACTTTAAGTTAAAATCAAAATTCTGTTCTTCAAGTAAATAACTTAAAGAAAGGAAGTTATTAATTTAAAGTTCTGTACTTTAAGTTAAAATCAAAATTCTTTTCTTCAAGTTAATAACTTAAAGAATTGAAGTTGTTAGTTCAAAGTTCTGTACTTTAAGTTAAAATCAAAATTCTTTTCTTCAAGTTAATAACTTAAAGAATGGAAGTTGTTAGTTCAAAGTTCTGTACTTTAAGTTAAAATCAAAATTCTTTTCTTCAAGTTAATAACTTAAAGAATGGAAGTTGTTAGTTCAAAGTTCTGTACTTTAAGTTAAAATCAAAATTATTTTCTTCAAGTTAATAACTTAAAGAATGGAAGTTGTTAGTTCAAAGTTCTGTACTTTAAGTTAAAATCAAAATTCTTTTCTTCAAGTTAATAACTTAAAGAATGGAAGTTATTAGTTCAAAGTTCTGTACTTTAAGTTAAAATCAAAATTCTTTTCTTCAAGTTAATATCTTAAAAAATGGAAGTTGTTAGTTTAAAGTTCTGTACTTTAAGTTAAAATCAAAATTCTTTTCTTCAATTAAATAACTTAAAGAATGGAAGTTATTAGTTTAAAGTTCTGTACTTTAAGTTAAAATCAAAATTCTTTTCTTCAAGTTAATAACTTAAAGAATGGAAGTTGTTAGTTTAAACTTCTGTACTTTAAGTTAAAATCAATATTTGTTTCTTCAAGTTAATAACTTAAAGAATGGAAGTTGTTAGTTCAAAGTTCTGTACTTTAAGTTAAAATCAAAATTCTTTTCTTCAAGTTAATAACTTAAAGAAAGGAAGTTATTAATTTAAAGTTCTGTACTTTAAGTTAAAATCAAAATTCTTTTTTTCAAGTTAATAACTTAAAGAATGGAAGTTGTTAGTTTACAGTTCTGTATTTTAAGTTAAAATCAAAATTCTTTTCTTCAATTAAATAACTTAAAGAATGGAAGTTGTTAGTTTAAAGTTCTGTACTTTAAGTTAAAATCAAAATTCTGTTCTTCAAGTAAATAACTTAAAGAAAGGAAGTTGTTAGTTCAAAGTTCTGTACTTTAAGTTAAAATCAAAATTCTTTTCTTCAAGTTAATAACTTAAAGAATGGAAGTTGTTAGTTCAAAGTTCTGTACTTTAAGTTAAAATCAAAATTCTTTTCTTCAAGTTAATAACTTAAAGAATGGAAGTTGTTAGTTCAAAGTTCTGTACTTTAAGTTAAAATCAAAATTATTTTCTTCAAGTTAATAACTTAAAGAATGGAAGTTGTTAGTTCAAAGTTCTGTACTTTAAGTTAAAATCAAAATTCTTTTCTTCAAGTTAATATCTTAAAAAATGGAAGTTGTTAGTTTAAAGTTCTGTACTTTAAGTTAAAATCAAAATTCTTTTCTTCAATTAAATAACTTAAAGAATGGAAGTTGTTAGTTTAAAGTTCTGTACTTTAAGTTAAAATCAAAATTCTGTTCTTCAAGTAAATAACTTAAAGAAAGGAAGTTATTAATTTAAAGTTCTGTACTTTAAGTTAAAATCAAAATTCTTTTCGTCAAGTAAATAACTTAATGAATGGAAGTAATTAGTTTAAAGTTCTGTACTTTAAGTTAAAATCAAAATTCTTTTTTTCAAGTAAATAACTAAAAGAATGGAAGTTGTTAGTTTAAAGATCTGTACTTTAAGTTAAAATCAAAATTCTGTTCTTCAAGTAAATAACTTAAAGAAAGGAAGTTATTAATTTAAAGTTCTGTACTTTAAGTTAAAATCAAAATTGTTTTCTTCAAGTTGATAACTTAAAGAATGGAAGTTGTTAGTTCAAAGTTCTGTACTTTAAGTTAAAATCAAAATCCTTTTCTTCAAGTTAATAACTTAAAGAATGGAAGTTGTTAGTTTAAAGTTCTGTACTTTAAGTTAAAATCAAAATTCTTTTCTTCAATTAAATAACTTAAAGAATGGAAGTTATTAGTTTAAAGATCTGTACTTTAAGTTAAAATCAAAATTCTTTTCTTCAAGTAAATAACTTAAAGAAAGGAAGTTATTAATTTAAAGTTCTGTACTTTAAGTTAAAATCAAAATTCTTTTCTTTTAGTTAATAACTTAAAGAATGGAAGTTATTAGTTTAAAGTTCTGTACTTTAAGTTAAAATCAAAATTCTTTTTTTCAAGTTAATAACTTAAAGAATGGAAGTTGTTAGTTTAAAGTTCTGTACTTTAAGTTAAAATCAAAATTCTGTTCTTCAAGTAAATAACTTAAAGAAAGGAAGTTATTAATTTAAAGTTCTGTACTTTAAGTTAAAATCAAAATTCTTTTCGTCAAGTAAATAACTTAATGAAAGGAAGTAATTAGTTTAAAGTTCTGTACTTTAAGTTAAAATCAAAATTCTTTTCTTCAAGTTAATAAATTAAAGAATGGAAGTTGTTAGTTTAAATTTCTGTACTTTAAGTTAAAATCAAAATTCTTTTCTTCAAGTTAATAACTTAAAGGATGGAAGTTGTTAGTTCAAAGTTCTGTACTTTAAGTTAAAATCAAAATTCTTTTCTTCAAGTTAATAACTTAAAGAATGGAAGTTGTTAGTTCAAAGTTCTGTACTTTAAGTTAAAATCAAAATTCTTTTCTTCTAGTTAATAACTTAAAGAATGGAAGTTGTTAGTTCAAAGTTCTGTACTTTAAGTTAAAATCAAAATTCTTTTCTTCAAGTTAATATCTTAAAAAATGGAAGTTGTTAGTTTAAAGTTCTGTACTTTAAGTTAAAATCAAAATTCTTTTCTTCAATTAAATAACTTAAAGAATGGAAGTTATTAGTTCAAAGTTCTGTACTTTAAGTTAAAATCAAAATTCTTTTCTTCAAGTAAATAACTTAAAGAAAGGAAGTTATTAATTTAAAGTTCTGTACTTGAAGTTTAAATCAAAATTCTTTTCTTCTAGTTAATAACTTAAAGAATGGAAGTTATTAGTTTAAAGTTCTGTACTTTAAGTTAAAATCAAAATTCTTTTTTTCAAGTTAATAACTTAAAGAATGGAAGTTGTTAGTTCAAAGTTCTGTACTTTAAGTTAAAATCAAAATTCTTTTCGTCAAGTAAATAACTTAATGAAAGGAAGTAATTAGTTTAAAGTTCTGTACTTTAAGTTAAAATCAAAATTCTTTTCTTCAAGTTAATAACTTAAAAAATGGAAGTTGTTAGTTCAAAGTTCTGTACTTTAAGTTAAAATCAAAATTCTTTTCTTCAAGTTAATAACTTAAAGAATGGAAGTTGTTAGTTTAAAGTTCTGTACTTTAAGTTAAAATCAAAAATCTTTTCTTCAAGTTAATAACTTAAAGAATGGAAGTTGTTAGTTCAAAGTTCTGTACTTTAAGTTAAAATCAAAGTTCTTTTCTTCAAGTTAATAACTTAAAGAATGGAAGTTGTTAGTTGAAAGTTCTGTACTTTAAGTTAAAATCAAAATTCTTTTCTTCAATTAAATAACTTAAAGAATGGAAGTTGTTAGTTTAAAGTTCTGTACTTTAAGTTAAAATCAAAATTCTTTTCTTCAAGTAAATAACTTAAAGAAAGGAAGTTATTAATTTAAAGTTCTGTATTTTAAGTTAAAATCAAAATTCTTTTCTTCTAGTTAATAACTTAAAGAATGGAAGTTATTAGTTTAAAGTTCTGTACTTTAAGTTAAAATCAAAATTCTTTTTTTCAAGTTAATAACTTAAAGAATGGAAGTTGTTAGTTTACAGTTCTGTACTTTAAGTTAAAATCAAAATTCTGTTCTTCAAGTAAATAACTTAAAGAAAGGAAGTTATTAATTTAAAGTTCTGTACTTTAAGTTAAAATCAAAATTCTTTTCTTCAATTACAGAACTTAAAGAATGGAAGTTGTTAGTTTAAAGTTCTGTACTTTAAGTTAAAATCAAAATTGTTTTTTTCTAGTTAATAACTTAAAGAATGGAAGTTGTTAGTTTAAAGTTCTGTACTTTAAGTTAAAATCAAAATTCTGTTCTTCAAGTAAATAACTTAAAGAAAGGAAGTTATTAATTTAAAGTTCTGTACTTTAAGTTAAAATCAAAATTCTTTTCGTCAAGTAAATAACTTAGTGAATGGAAGTAATTAGTTTAAAGTTCTGTACTTTAAGTTAAAATCAAAATTCTTTTCTTCAAGTTAATAAATTAAAGAATGGAAGTCGTTAGTTTAAAGTTCTGTACTTTAAGTTAAAATCAAAATTCTTTTCTTCAAGTTAATAACTTAAAGAATGGAAGTTGTTAGTTCAAAGTTCTGTACTTTAAGTTAAAATCAAAATTCTTTTCTTCAAGTTAATAACTTAAAGAATGGAAGTTATTAGTTCAAAGTTCTGTACTTTAAGAGTAAAATCAAAATTTCTTTTCTTCAAGTTAATATCTTAAAAAATGGAAGTTGTTAGTTCAAAGTTCTGTACTTTAAGTTAAAATCAAAATTCTTTTCTTCAAGTTAATAACTTAAAGAATGGAAGTTGTTAGTTCAAAGTTCTGTACTTTAAGTTAAAATCAAAATTCTTTTCTTCAAGTTAATAACTTAAAGAATGGAAGTTGTTAGTTCAAAGTTCTGTACTTTAAGTTAAAATCAAAATTATTTTCTTCAAGTTAATAACTTAAAGAATGGAAGTTGTTAGTTCAAAGTTCTGTACTTTAAGTTAAAATCAAAATTCTTTTCTTCAAGTTAATAACTTAAAGAATGGAAGTTATTAGTTCAAAGTTCTGTACTTTAAGTTAAAATCAAAATTCTTTTCTTCAAGTTAATATCTTAAAAAATGGAAGTTGTTAGTTTAAAGTTCTGTACTTTAAGTTAAAATCAAAATTCTTTTCTTCAATTAAATAACTTAAAGAATGGAAGTTATTAGTTTAAAGTTCTGTACTTTAAGTTAAAATCAAAATTCTGTTCTTCAAGTAAATAACTTAAAGAAAGGAAGTTATTAATTTAAAGTTCTGTACTTTAAGTTAAAATCAAAATTCTTTTCGTCAAGTAAATAACTTAGTGAATGGAAGTAATTAGTTTAAAGTTCTGTACTTTAAGTTAAAATCAAAATTCTTTTCTTCAAGTTAATAAATTAAAGAATGGAAGTCGTTAGTTTAAAGTTCTGTACTTTAAGTTAAAATCAAAATTCTTTTCTTCAAGTTAATAACTTAAAGAATGGAAGTTGTTAGTTCAAAGTTCTGTACTTTAAGTTAAAATCAAAATTCTTTTCTTCAAGTTAATAACTTAAAGAATGGAAGTTATTAGTTCAAAGTTCTGTACTTTAAGAGTAAAATCAAAATTTCTTTTCTTCAAGTTAATATCTTAAAAAATGGAAGTTGTTAGTTCAAAGTTCTGTACTTTAAGTTAAAATCAAAATTCTTTTCTTCAAGTTAATAACTTAAAGAATGGAAGTTGTTAGTTCAAAGTTCTGTACTTTAAGTTAAAATCAAAATTCTTTTCTTCAAGTTAATAACTTAAAGAATGGAAGTTGTTAGTTCAAAGTTCTGTACTTTAAGTTAAAATCAAAATTATTTTCTTCAAGTTAATAACTTAAAGAATGGAAGTTGTTAGTTCAAAGTTCTGTACTTTAAGTTAAAACCAAATTCTTTTCTTCAAGTTAATAACTTAAAGAATGGAAGTTATTAGTTCAAAGTTCTGTACTTTAAGTTAAAATCAAAATTCTTTTCTTCAAGTTAATATCTTAAAAAATGGAAGTTGTTAGTTTAAAGTTCTGTACTTTAAGTTAAAATCAAAATTCTTTTCTTCAATTAAATAACTTAAAGAATGGAAGTTATTAGTTTAAAGTTCTGTACTTTAAGTTAAAATCAAAATTCTTTTCTTCAAGTTAATAACTTAAAGAATGGAAGTTGTTAGTTTAAACTTCTGTACTTTTAGTTAAAATCAATATTTGTTTCTTCAAGTTAATAACTTAAAGAATGGAAGTTGTTAGTTCAAAGTTCTGTACTTTAAGTTAAAATCAAAATTCTTTTCTTCAAGTTAATAACTTAAAGAAAGGAAGTTATTAATTTAAAGTTCTGTACTTTAAGTTAAAATCAAAATTCTTTTTTTCAAGTTAATAACTTAAAGAATGGAAGTTGTTAGTTTACAGTTCTGTACTTTAAGTTAAAATCAAAATTCTTTTCTTCAATTAAATAAATTAAAGAATGGAAGTTGTTAGTTTAAAGTTCTGTACTTTAAGTTAAAATCAAAATTCTTTTCTTCAAGTTAATAACTTAAAGAATGGAAGATGTTAGTTCAAAGTTCTGTACTTTAAGTTAAAATCAAAATTCTGTTCTTCAAGTAAATAACTTAAAGAAAGGAAGTTATTAATTTAAAGTTCTGTACTATAAGTTTAAATCAAAATTCTTTTCGTCAAGTAAATAACTTAATGAATGGATGTAATTAGTTTAAAGTTCTGTACTTTAAGTTAAAATCAAAATTCTTTTCTTCAATTAAATAAATTAAAGAATGGAAGTTGTTAGTTTAAAGTTCTGTACTTTAAGTTAAAATCAAAATTCTTTTCTTCAAGTTAATAACTTAAAGAATGGAAGTTGTTAGTTCAAAGTTCTGTACTTTAAGTTAAAATAAAAATTCTTTTCTTCAAGTTAATAACTTAAAGAATGGAAGTTGTTAGTTCAAAGTTCTGTACTTTAAGTTAAAATCAAAATTCTTTTCTTCAAGTTAATAACTTAAAGAAAGGAAGTTATTAATTTAAAGTTCTGTACTTTAAGTTAAAATCAAAATTCTTTTCTTCAAGTTAATAACTTAAAAAATGGAAGTTGTTAGTTCAAAGTTCTGTACTTTAAGTTAAAATCAAAATTCTTTTCTTCAAGTTAATAACTTAAAGAATGGAAGTTGTTAGTTTAAAGTTCTGTACTTTAAGTTAAAATCAATATTTGTTTCTTCAAGTTATTAACTTAAAAAATGAAAGTTGTTAGTTTAAAGTTCTGTACTTTAAGTTAAAATCAAAATTCTTTTCTTCAAGTAAATAACTTAAAGAAAGGAAGTTATTAATTTAAAGTTCTGTACTTTAAGTTAATATCAAAATTCTTTTCGTCAAGTAAATAACTTAATGAATGAAAGTAATTAGTTTAAAGTTCTGTACTTTAAGTTAAAACCAAAATTCTTTTCTTCAAGTTAATAACTTAAAGAATGGAAGTTGTTAGTTCAAAGTTCTGTACTTTAAGTTAAAATCAAAAATCTTTTCTTCAAGTTAAAAACAAAAAGAATGGAAGTTGTTAGTTTAAAGTTCTGTACTTTAAGTTAAAATCAAAATTCTTTTCTTCAATTAAATAACTTAATGAATGGAAGTTGTTAGTTTAAAGTTCTGTACTTTAAGTTAAAATCAAAATTCTTTTCTTCAAGTGAATAACTTCAAGAAAGGAAGTTATTATTTTAAAGTTCTGTACTTTAAATTATAATCAAAATTCTTTTCTTCTAGTTAATAACTTAAAAAATGGAAGTTATTAGTTTAAAGTACTGTACTTTAAGTTAAAATCAAAATTCTTTTTTTCAAGTTAATAACTTAAAGAATGGAAGTTGTTAGTTTAAAGTTCTGTACTTTAAGTTAAAATCAAAATTCTGTTCTTCAAGTAAATAACTTAAAGAAAGGAAGTTATTAATTTAATGTTCTGTACTTTAAGTTAAAATCAAAATTCTTTTCGTCAAGCAAATAACTTAATGAATGGAAGTAATTAATTTAAAGTTCTGTACTTTAAGTTAAAATCAAAATTCTTTTCTTCAAGTTAATAAATTAAAGAATGGAAGTTGTTAGTTTAAAGTTCTGTACTTTAAGTTAAAATCAAAATTCTTTTCTTCAAGTTAATAACTTAATGAATGGAAGTTGTTAGTTTAAAGTTCTGTACTTTAAGTTAAAATCAAAATTCTTTTCTTCAAGTTAATAACAAAAAAAATGGAAGTTGTTAGTTTAAAGTTCTGTACTTTAAGTTAAAATCAAAATTCTTTTCTTCAATTAAATAACTTAATGAATGGAAGTTGTTAGTTTAAAGTTCTGTACTTTAAGTTAAAATCAAAATTCTTTTCTTCAAGTAAATAACTTAAAGAAAGGAAGTTATTAGTTTAAAGTTCTGTACTTTAAGTTAAAATCAAAATTCTTTTTTTCAAGTTAATAACTTAAAGAATGGAAGTTGTTAGTTTAAAGTTCTGTACTTTAAGTTAAAATCAAAATTCTGTTCTTCAAGTAAATAACTTAAAGAAAGGAAGTTATTAATTTCATGTTCTGTACTTTAAGTTAAAATCAAAATTCTTTTCGTCAAGCAAATAACTTAATGAATGGAAGTAATTAGTTCAAAGTTCTGTACTTTAAGTTAAAATCAAAATTCTTTTCTTCAAGTTAATAACAAAAAGAATAGAAGTTGTTAGTTCAAAGTTCTGTACTTTAAGTTAAAATCAAAATTCTTTTCTTCAATTAAATAACTTAAAGAATGGAAGTTGTTAGTTTAAAGTTCTGTACTTTAAGTTAAAATCAAAATTCTGTTCTTCAAGTAAATAACTTAAAGAAAGGAAGTTATTAATTTAAAGTTCTGTACTTTAAGTTAAAATCAAAATTCTTTTCTTCAAGTTAATAACTTAGAGAAAGGAAGTTATTAATTTAAAGTTCTGTACTTTAAGTTAAAATCAAAATTCTTTTCTTCAAGTTAATAACTTAAAAAATGGAAGTTGTTAGTTCAAAGTTCTGTACTTTAAGTTAAAATCAAAATTCTTTTCTTCAAGTTAATAACTTAAAGAATGGAAGTTGTTAGTTTAAAGTTCTGTACTTTAAGTTAAAATCAAAATTCTGTTCTTCAAGTAAATAACTTAAAGAAAGGAAGTTATTAATTTAAAGTTCTGTACTTTAAGTTAAAATCAAAATTCTTTTCTTCAAGTTAATAACTTAGAGAAAGGAAGTTATTAATTTAAAGTTCTGTACTTTAAGTTAAAATCAAAATTCTTTTCTTCAAGTTAATAACTTAAAAAATGGAAGTTGTTAGTTCAAAGTTCTGTACTTTAAGTTAAAATCAAAATTCTTTTCTTCAAGTTAATAACTTAAAGAATGGAAGTTGTTAGTTTAAAGTTCTGTACTTTAAGTTAAAATCAAAATTCTTTTCTTCAATTAAATAACTTAAAGAATGGAAGTTATTAGTTTAAAGATCTGTACTTTAAGTTAAAATCAAAATTCTTTTCTTCAAGTAAATAACTTAAAGAAAGGAAGTTATTAATTTAAAGTTCTGTACTTTAAGTTAAAATCAAAATTCTTTTCTTTTAGTTAATAACTTAAAGAATGGAAGTTATTAGTTTAAAGTTCTGTACTTTAAGTTAAAATCAAAATTCTTTTTTTCAAGTTAATAACTTAAAGAATGAAAGTTGTTAGTTTAAAGTTCTGTACTTTAAGTTAAAATCAAAATTCTTTTCTTCAATTAAATAACTTAAAGAATGGAAGTTATTAGTTCAAAGTTCTGTACTTTAAGTTAAAATCAAAATTCTTTTCTTCAAGTAAATAACTTAAAGAAAGGAAGTTATTAATTTAAAGTTCTGTACTTGAAGTTTAAATCAAAATTCTTTTCTTCTAGTTAATAACTTAAAGAATGGAAGTTATTAGTTTAAAGTTCTGTACTTTAAGTTAAAATCAAAATTCTTTTTTTCAAGTTAATAACTTAAAGAATGGAAGTTGTTAGTTCAAAGTTCTGTACTTTAAGTTAAAATCAAAATTCTTTTCGTCAAGTAAATAACTTAATGAAAGGAAGTAATTAGTTTAAAGTTCTGTACTTTAAGTTAAAATCAAAATTCTTTTCTTCAAGTTAATAACTTAAAAAATGGAAGTTGTTAGTTCAAAGTTCTGTACTTTAAGTTAAAATCAAAATTCTTTTCTTCAAGTTAATAACTTAAAGAATGGAAGTTGTTAGTTTAAAGTTCTGTACTTTAAGTTAAAATCAAAAATCTTTTCTTCAAGTTAATAACTTAAAGAATGGAAGTTGTTAGTTCAAAGTTCTGTACTTTAAGTTAAAATCAAAGTTCTTTTCTTCAAGTTAATAACTTAAAGAATGGAAGTTGTTAGTTGAAAGTTCTGTACTTTAAGTTAAAATCAAAATTCTTTTCTTCAATTAAATAACTTAAAGAATGGAAGTTATTAATTAAAAGTTCTGTATTTTAAGTTAAAATCAAAATTCTTTTCTTCTAGTTAATAACTTAAAGAATGGAAGTTATTAGTTTAAAGTTCTGTACTTTAAGTTAAAATCAAAATTCTTTTTTTCAAGTTAATAACTTAAAGAATGGAAGTTGTTAGTTTACAGTTCTGTACTTTAAGTTAAAATCAAAATTCTATTCTTCAAGTAAATAACTTAAAGAAAGGAAGTTATTAATTTAAAGTTCTGTACTTTAAGTTAAAATCAAAATTCTTTTCTTCAATTACAGAACTTAAAGAATGGAAGTTGTTAGTTTAAAGTTCTGTACTTTAAGTTAAAATCAAAATTGTTTTTTTCTAGTTAATAACTTAAAGAATGGAAGTTGTTAGTTTAAAGTTCTGTACTTTAAGTTAAAATCAAAATTCTGCTCTTCAAGTAAATAACTTAAAGAAAGGAAGTTATTAATTTAAAGTTCTGTACTTTAAGTTAAAATCAAAATTCTTTTCGTCAAGTAAATAACTTAGTGAATGGAAGTAATTAGTTTAAAGTTCTGTACTTTAAGTTAAAATCAAAATTCTTTTCTTCAAGTTAATAAATTAAAGAATGGAAGTTGTTGGTTTAAAGTTCTGTACTTTAAGTTAAAATCAAAATTCTTTTCTTCAAGTTAATAACTTAAAGAATGGAAGTTGTTAGTTCAAAGTTCTGTACTTTAAGTTAAAATCAAAATTCTTTTCTTCAAGTTAATAACTTAAAGAAAGGAAGTTATTATTTTAAAGTTCTGTACTTTAAGTTAAAATCAAAATTCTTTTCTTCAAGTTAATAACTTAAAGAATGGAAGTTGTTAATTCAAAGTTCTGTACTTTAAGTTAAAATCAAAATTCTTTTCATCAAGTTAATAACAAAAAGAATGGAAGTTGTTAGTTTAAAGTTCTGTACTTTAAGTTAAAATCAAAATTCTTTTCTTCAATTAAATAACTTAATGAATGGAAGTTGTTAGTTTAAAGTTCTGTACTTTAAGTTAAAATCAAAATTCTTTTCTTCAAGTAAATAACTTAAAGAAAGGAAGTTATTATTTTAAAGTTCTGTACTTTAAGTTAAAATCAAAATTCTTTTCTTCTAGTTAATAACTTAAAGAATGGAAGTTATTAGTTTAAAGTTCTGTACTTTAAGTTAAAATCAAAATTCTTTTTTTTAAGTTAATCACTTAAAGAATGGAAGTTGTTAGTTTAAAGTTCTGTACTTTAAGTTAAAATCAAAATTCTGTTCTTCAAGTAAATAACTTAAAGAAAGGAAGTTATTAATTTAAAGTTCTGTACTTTAAGTTAAAATCAAAATTCTTTTCGTCAAGTAAATAACTTAATGAATGGAAGTAATTAGTTTAAAGTTCTGTACTTTAAGTTAAAATGAAAATTCTTTTCTTCAAGTAAATAACTTAGAGAATGGAAGTTATTAGTTTAAAGTTCTGTACTTTAAGTTAAAATCAAAATTCTTTTCTTCAATTAAATAACTTAAAGAATGGAAGTTATTAGTTTAAAGTTCTGTACTTTAAGTTAAAATCAAAATTCTTTTTTTCAAGTTAATAACTTAAAGAATGGAAGTTGTTAGTTTAAAGTGCTGTACTTTAAGTTAAAATCAAAATTCTTTTCTTCAAGTAAATAACTTAAAGAAAGGAAGTTATTAATTTAAAGTTCTGTACTTTAAGTTAAAATCAAAATTCTTTTATTCAAGTTAATAACTTAAAGAATGGAAGTTGTTAGTTTAAAGTTCTGTACTTTAAGTTAAAATCAAAATTCTTTTCTTCAAGTAATTAACTTAAAGAATGGAAGTTACAATTTTAAAGTTCTGTACTTTAAGTTAAAATCAAAATCCTTTTCTTCAAGTAAATAACTTAAAGAATGGAAGTTATTAGTTTAAAGTTCTGTACTTTAAGTTAAAATCAAAATTCTTTTCGTCAAGTAAATAACATAATGAATGGAAGTAATTAGTTTAAAGTTCTGTACTTTAAGTTTAAATCAAAATTCTTTTCTTCAAGCAAATAACTTAAAGAATGGAAGTTGTTAGTTTAAAGTTCTGTACTTTAAGTTAAAATCAAAATTCTTTTCTTCAAGTTAATAACTTAAAGAATGGAAGTTGTTAGTTCAAAGTTCTGTACTTTAAGTTAAAATCAAAATTTTTTTCTTCAAGTTAATAACTTAAAGAATGGAAGTTGTTAGTTCAAAGTTCTGTACTTAGTGTTAAAATCAAAATTCTTTTCTTCAAGTTAATAACTTAAAGAATGGAAGTTGTTAGTTTAAAGTTCTGTACTTTAAGTTAAAATCAAAATTCTTTTCTTCAATTAAATAACTTAAAGAATGGAAGTTATTAGTTTAAAGTTCTGTACTTTAAGTTAAAATCAAAATTCTTTTTTTCAAGTTAATACTTAAAGAATGGAAGTTGTTAGTTTAAAGTTCTGTACTTTAAGTTAAAATCAAAATTCTTTTTTTCAAGTTAATACTTAAAGAATGGAAGTTGTTAGTGTAAAGTTCTGTACTTTAAGTTAAAATCAAAATTCTTTTCTTCAAGTAAATAACTTAAAGAAAGGAAGTTATTAATTTAAAGTTCTGTACTTTAAGTTAAAATGAAAATTCTTTTCTTCTAGTTAATAACTTAAAGAATGGAAGTTATTAGTTTAAAGTTCTGTACTTTAAGTTAAAATCAAAATTCTTTTTTTTAAGTTAATAACTTAAAGAATGGAAGTTGTTAGTTTAAAGTTCTGTACTTTAAGTTAAAATCAAAATTCTGTTCTTCAAGTAAATAACTTAAAGAAAGGAAGTTATTAATTTAAAGTTCTGTACTTTAAGTTAAAATCAAAATTCTTTTCGTCAAGTAAATAACTTAATGAATGGAAGTAATTAGTTTAAAGTTCTGTACTTTAAATTAAAATCAAAATTCTTTTCTTCAAGTTAATAAATTAAAGAATGGAAGTTGTTAGTTTAAAGTTCTGTACTTTAAGTTAAAATCAAAATTCTTTTCTTCAAGTTAATAACTTAAAGAATGGAAGTTGTTAGTTCAAAGTTCTGTACTTTAAGTTAAAATCAAAATTCTTTTCTTCAAGTTAATAACTTAAAGAATGGAAGTTGTTAGTTCAAAGTTCTGTACTTTAAGTTAAAATCAAAATCCTTTTCTTCAAGTTAATAACTTAAAGAATGGAAGTTGTTAGTTCAAAGTTCTGTACTTTAAGTTAAAATCACAATTCTTTTCTTTAAGTTAATAACTTAAAGAATGGAAGTTGTTAGTTTAAAGTTCTGTACTTTAAGTTAAAATCAAAATTCTTTTCTTCAATTAAATAACGTAAAGAATGGAAGTTGTTAGTTTAAAGTTCTGTACTTGAAGATAAAATCAAAATTCTTTTCTTCAAGTTAATAACTTAAAGAATGGAAGTTGTTAGTTCAAAGTTCTGTACTTTAAGTTAAAATCAAAATTCTTTTCTTCAAGTTAATAACTTAAAGAATGGAAGTTGTTAGTTCAAAGTTCTGTACTTTAAGTTAAAATCAAAATTCTTTTCTTCAAATAAATAACTTAAAAAATGGAAGTTGTTAGTTTAAAGTTCTGTACTTTAAGTTAAAATCAAAATTCTTTTCTTCAAGTAAATAACTTAAAGAAAGAAAGTTATTAATTTAAAGTTCTGTACTTTAAGTTAAAATCAAAATTCTTTTCTTCTAGTTAATAACTTAAAGAATGGAAGTTGTTAGTTTAAAGTTCTGTACTTTAAGTTAAAATCAAAATTCTGTTCTTCAAGTAAATAACTTAAAGAAAGGAAGTTATTAATTTAAAGTTCTGTACGTTAAGTTAAAATCAAAATTCTTTTCGTCAAGTAAATAACTTAATGAATGGAAGTAATTAGTTTAAAGTTCTGTACTTTAAGTTAAAATCAAAATTCTTTTTTTCAAGTTAATAAATTAAAGAATGGAAGTTGTTAGTTTAAAGTTCTGTACTTTAAGTTAAAATCAAAATTTTTTCTTCATGTTAATAACTTTAAGAATGGAAGTTGTTAGTTCAAAGTTCTGTACTTTAAGTTAAAATCAAAATTCTTTTGTTCAAGTAAATAACTTAGAGAATGGAAGTTATTAGTTTAAAGTTCTGTACTTTAAGTTAAAATCAAAATTCTTTTCTTCAAGTTAATAACTAAAAGAATGGAAGTTGTTACTTCGAAGTTCTTTACTTTAAGTTAAAATCAAAATTCTTTTCTTCAAGTTAATAACTTAAAGAATGGAAGTTGTTAGTTCAAAGTTCTGTACTTTAAGTTAAAATCAAAATTCTTTTCTTCAATTAAATAACGTAAAGAATGGAAGTTGTTAGTTTAAAGTTCTGTACTTTAAGTTAAAATCAAAATTCTTTTCTTCAAGTTAATAACTTAAAGAATGGAAGTTGTTAGTTCAAAGTTCTGTACTTTAAGTTAAAATCAAAATTCTTTTCTTCAAGTTAATAACTAAAAGAATGGAAGTTGTTACTTCAAAGTTCTGTACTTTAAGTTAAAATCAAAATTCTTTTCTTCAATTAAATAACTTAAAAAATGGAAGTTGTTAGTTTAAAGTTCTGTACTTTAAGTTAAAATCAAAATTCTTTTCTTCAAGTAAATAACTTAAAGAAAGGAAGTTATTAATTTAAAGTTCTGTACTTTAAGTTAAAATCAAAATTCTTTTCTTCTAGTTAATAACTTAAAGAATGGAAGTTATTAGTTTAAAGTTTTGTACTTTAAGTTAAAATCAAAATTCTTTTTTTCAAGTTAATCACTTAAAGAATGGAAGTTGTTAGTTTAAAGTTCTGTACTTTAAGTTAAAATCAAAATTCTGTTCTTCAAGTAAATAACTTAAAGAAAGGAAGTTATTAATTTAAAGTTCTGTACTTTAAGTTAAAATCAAAATTCTTTTCGTCAAGTAAATAACTTAATGAATGGAAGTAATTAGTTTAAAGTTCTGTACTTTAAGTTAAAATGAAAATTCTTTTCTTCAAGTAAATAACTTAGAGAATGGAAGTTATTAGTTTAAAGTTCTGTACTTTAAGTTAAAATCAAAATTCTTTTCTTCAATTAAATAACTTAAAGAATGGAAGTTATTAGTTTAAAGTTCTGTACTTTAAGTTAAAATCAAAATACTTTTTTTCAAGTTAATAACTTAAAGAATGGAAGTTGTTAGTTTAAAGTTGTGTACTTTAAGTTAAAATCAAAATTTTTTTCTTCAAGTGAATAACTTAAGGAAAGGAAGTTATTAATTTAAAGTTCTGTACTTTAAGTTAAAATCAAAATTCTTTTCTTCTAGTTAATAACTTAAAGAAAGGAAGTTATTAGTTTAAAGTTCCTTACTTTAAGTTAATCAAAATTCTTTTTTTCAAGTTAATAACTTAAAGAATGGAAGTTGTTAGTTTAAAGTGCTGTACTTTAAGTTAAAATCAAAATTCTTTTCTTCAAGTAAATAACTTAAAGAAAGGAAGTTATTAATTTAAAGTTCTGTACTTTAAGTTAAAATCAAAATTCTTTTATTCAAGTTAATAACTTAAAGAATGGAAGTTGTTAGTTTAAAGTTCTGTACTTTAAGTTAAAATCAAAATTCTTTTCTTCAAGTTAATAACTTAAAGAATGGAAGTTGTTAGTGCAAAGTTCTGTACTTTAAGTTAAAATCAAAATTCTTTTCTTCAAGTTAATAACTTAAAGAATGGAAGTTGTTAGTTCAAAGTTCTGTACATTAAGTTAAAATCAAAATTCTTTTCTTCATTTAAATAACTTAAAGAATGGAAGTTGTTAGTTTAAAGTTCTGTACTTTAAGTTAAAATCAAAATTCTTTTCTTCAAGTAAATAACTTAAAGAAAGGAAGTTATTAATTTAAAGTTCTGTACTTTAAGTTAAAATCAAAATTCTTTTCTTCTAGTTAATAACTTAAAGAATGGAAGTTATTAGTTTAAAGTTCTGTACTATAAGTTAAAATCAAAATTCTTTTTTTCAAGTTAATAACTTAAAGAATGGAAGTTGTTAGTTTAAAGTTCTGTACTTTAAGTTAAAATCAAAATTCTGTTCTTCAAGTAAATAACTTAAAGAAAGGAAGTTATTAATTTAAAGTTCTGTACTTTAAGTTAAAATCAAAATTCTTTTCGTCAAGCAAATAACTTAATGAATGGAAGTAATTAGTTTAAAGTTCTGTACTTTAAGTTAAAATCAAAATTCTTTTCTTCAAGTTAATAAATTAAAAAATGGAGGTTGTTAGTTTAAAGTTCTGTACTTTAAGTTAAAATCAAAATTCTTTTCTTCAAGTTAATAACTTTAAGAATGGAAGTTGTTAGTTCAAAGTTCTGTACTTTAAGTTAAAATCAAAATTCTTTTCGTCAAGCAAATAACTTAATGAATGGAAGTAATTAGTTTAAAGTTCTGTACTTTAAGTTAAAATCAAAATTCTTTTCTTCAAGTTAATAAATTAAAAAATGGAGGTTGTTAGTTTAAAGTTCTGTACTTTAAGTTAAAATCAAAATTCTTTTCTTCAAGTTAATAACTTTAAGAATGGAAGTTATTAGTTTAAAGTTCGGTACTATAAGTTAAAATCAAAATTCTTTTTTTCAAGTTAATAACTTAAAGAATGGAAGTTGTTAGTTTAAAGTTCTGTACTTTAAGTTAAAATCAAAATTCTGTTCTTCAAGTAAATAACTTAAAGAAAGGAAGTTATTAATTTAAAGTTCTGTACTTTAAGTTAAAATCAAAATTCTTTTCGTTAAGCAAATAACTTAATGAATGGAAGTAATTAGTTTAAAGTTCTGTACTTTAAGTTAAAATCAAAATTCTTTTCTTCAAGTTAATAAATTGAAAAATGGAGGTTGTTAGTTTAAAGTTCTGTACTTTAAGTTAAAATCAAAATTCTTTTCTTCAAGTTAATAACTTTAAGAATGGAAGTTGTTAGTTCAAAGTTCTGTACTTTAAGTTAAAATCAAAATTCTTTTCTTTAACTTAATAACTTAAAGAATGGAAGTTGTTAGTTCAAAGTTCTGTACTTTAAGTTAAAATGAAAATTCTTATCTTCAAGTAAATAACTTAGAGAATGGAAGTTATTAGTTTAAAGTTCTGTACTTTAAGTTAAAATCAAAATTCTTTTCTTCAAGTAAATAACTTAAAGAAAGGAAGTTATTAATTTAAAGTTCTGTACTTTAAGTTAAAATCAAAATTCTTTTATTCAAGTTAATAACTTAAAGAATGGAAGTTGTTAGTTTAAAGTTCTGTACTTTAAGTTAAAATCAAAATTCTTTTCTTCAAGTAATTAACTTAAAGAATGGAAGTTACAATTTTAAAGTTCTGTACTTTAAGTTAAAATCAAAATCCTTTTCTTCAAGTAAATAACTTAAAGAATGGAAGTTATTAGTTTAAAGTTCTGTACTTTAAGTTAAAATCAAAATTCTTTTCTTCAAGTAATTCACTTAAAGAATGGAAGTTACAATTTTAAAGTTCTGTACTTTAAGTTAAAATCAAAATCCTTTTCTTCAAGTAAATAACTTAAAGAAAGGAAGTTATTAATTTAAAGTTCTGTACTTTAAGTTAAAATCAAAATTCTTTTCTTCAAGTTAATAACTTAAAGAATGGAAGTTGTTAGTTCAATGTTCTGTACTTTAAGTTAAAATCAAAATTCTTTTCTTCAAGTTAATAACTTAAAGAATGGAAGTTGTTAGTTCAAAGTTCTGTACATTAAGTTAAAATCAAAATTCTTTTCTTCAATTAAATAACTTAAAGAATGGAAGTTGTTAGTTTAAAGTTCTGTACTTTAAGTTAAAATCAAAATTCTTTTCTTCTAGTTAATAACTTAAAGAATGGAAGTTATTAGTTTAAAGTTCTGTACTTTAAGTTAAAATCAAAATTCTTTTTTTCAAGTTAATCACTTAAAGAATGGAAGTTGTTAGTTTAAAGTTCTGTACTTTAAGTTAAAATCAAAATTCTGTTCTTCAAGTAAATAACTTAAAGAAAGGAAGTTATTAATTTAAAGTTCTGTACTTTAAGTTAAAATCAAAATTCTTTTCGTCAAGTAAATAACTTAATGAATGGAAGTAATTAGTTTAAAGTTCTGTACTTTAAGTTAAAATGAAAATTGTTTTCTTCAAGTAAATAACTTAGAGAATGGAAGTTATTAGTTTAAAGTTCTGTACTTTAAGTTAAAATCAAAATTCTTTTCTTCAATTAAATAACTTAAAGAATGGAAGTTATTAGTTTAAAGTTCTGTACTTTAAGTTAAAATCAAAATTCTTTTTTTCAAGTTAATAACTTAAAGAATGGAAGTTGTTAGTTTAAAATTGTGTACTTTAAGTTAAAATCAAAATTTTTTTCTTCAAGTGAATAACTTAAGGAAAGGAAGTTATTAATTTAAAGTTCTGTACTTTAAGTTAAAATCAAAATTCTTTTCTTCTAGTTAATAACTTAAAGAAAGGAAGTTATTAGTTTAAAGTTCCTTACTTTAAGTTAAAATCAAAATTCTTTTTATCAAGTTAATAACTTAAAGAATGGAAGTTGTTAGTTTAAAGTGCTGTACTTTAAGTTAAAATCAAAATTCTTTTCTTCGAGTAAATAACTTAAAGAAAGGAAGTTATTAATTTAAAGTTCTGTACTTTAAGTTAAAATCAAAATTCTTTTATTCAAGTTAATAACTTAAAGAATGGAAGTTGTTAGTTTAAAGTTCTGTACTTTAAGTTAAAATCAAAATTCTTTTCTTTAACTTAATAACTTAAAGAATGGAAGTTGTTAGTTCAAAGTTCTGTACTTTAAGTTAAAATCAAAATTCTTTTCTTTAACTTAATAACTTAAAGAATGGAAGTTGTTAGTTCAAAGTTGTGTACTTTAAGTTAAAATCAAAATTCTTTTCTTTAACTTAATAACTTAAAGAATGGAAGTTGTTAGTTTAAAGTTCTGTACTTTAAGTTAAAATCAAAATTCTTTTCTTCAAGTTAATAACTTTAAGAATGGAAGTTGTTAGTTCAAAGTTCTGTACTTTAAGTTAAAATCAAAATTCTTTTCTTTAACTTAATAACTTAAAGAATGGAAGTTGTTAGTTTAAAGTTCTATACTTTAAGTTAAAATCAAAATTCTTTTCTTCAAGTAAATAACTTAAAGAAAGGAAGTTATTAATTTAAAGTTCTGTACTTTAAGTTAAAATCAAAATTCTTTTATTCAAGTTAATAACTTAAAGAATGGAAGTTGTTAGTTTAAAGTTCTGTACTTTAAGTTAAAATCAAAATTCTTTTCTTCAAGTAATTAACTTAAAGAATGGAAGTTACAATTTTAAAGTTCTGTACTTTAAGTTAAAATCAAAATCCTTTTCTTCAAGTAAATAACTTAAAGAATGGAAGTTATTAGTTTAAAGTTCTGTACTTTAAGTTAAAATCAAAATTCTTTTTTTCAAGTTAATAACTTAAAGAATGGAAGTTGTTAGTTTAAAGTTCTGTACTTTAAGTTAAAATCAAAATTCTGTTCTTCAAGTAAATAACTTAAAGAAAGGAAGTTATTAATTTAAAGTTCTGTACTTTAAGTTAAAATCAAAATTCTTTTCGTCAAGTAACTAACTTAATGAATGGAAGTAATTAGTTTAAAGTTCTGTACTTTAAGTTAAAATCAAAATTCTTTTCGTCAAGTAAATAACTTAATGAATGGAAGTAATTAGTTTAAAGTTCTGTACTTTAAGTTAAAATCAAAATTCTTTTCTTCAAGTTCATAAATTAAAGAATGGAAGTTGTTAGTTTAAAGTTCTGTACTTTAAGTTAAAATCAAAATTCTTTTCTTCAAGTTAATAACTTTAAGAATGGAAGTTGTTAGTTCAAAGTTCTGTACTTTAAGTTAAAATCAAAATTCTTTTCTTCAAGTTAATAACTTAAAGAATGGAAGTTGTTAGTTCAAAGTTCTGTACTTTAAGTTAAAATGAAAATTCTTTTCTTCAAGAAAATAACTTAGAGAATGGAAGTTATTAGTTTAAAGTTCTGTACTTTAAGCTAAAATCAAAATTCTTTTCTTCAAGTTAATAACTTAAAGAATGGAAGTTGTTAGTTCAAAGTTCTGTACTTTAAGTTAAAATGAAAATTCTTTTCTTCAAGTAAATAACTTAAAGAATGGAAGTTGTTAGTTCAAAGTTCTGTACTTTAAGTTAAAATCAAAATTCTTTTATTCAAGTTAATAACTTAAAGAATGGAAGTTGTTAGTTTAAAGTTCTGTACTTTAAGTTAAAATCAAAATTCTTTTCTTCAATTAAATAACGTAAAGAATGGAAGTTGTTAGTTTAAAGTTCTGTACTTTAAGTTAAAATCAAAATTCTTTTCTTCAAGTTAATAACTTAAAGAATGGAAGTTGTTAGTTCAAAGTTCTGTACTTTAAGTTAAAATCAAAATTCTTTTCTTCAAGTTAATAACTTAAAGAATGGAAGTTGTTAGTTCAAAGTTCTGTACATTAAGTTAAAATCAAAATTCTTTTCTTCAATTAAATAACTTAAAGAATGGAAGTTGTTAGTTCAAAGTTCTGTACATTAAGTTAAAATGAAAATTCTTTTCTTCAAGTAAATAACTTAAAGAATGGAAGTTGTTAGTTCAAAGTTCTGTACTTTAAGTTAAAATCAAAATTCTTTTATTCAAGTTAATAACTTAAAGAATGGAAGTTGTTAGTTTAAAGTTCTGTACTTTAAGTTAAAATCAAAATTCTTTTCTTCAATTAAATAACGTAAAGAATGGAAGTTGTTAGTTTAAAGTTCTGTACTTTAAGTTAAAATCAAAATTCTTTTCTTCAAGTAAATAACTTAAAGAAAGGAAGTTATTAATTTAAAGTTCTGTACTTTAAGTTAAAATCAAAATTCTTTTCTTCTAGTTAATAACTTAAAGAATGGAAGTTATTAGTTTAAAGTTCTGTACTTTAAGTTAAAATCAAAATTCTTTTTTTCAAGTTAATCACTTAAAGAATGGAAGTTGTTAGTTTAAAGTTCTGTACTTTAAGTTAAAATCAAAATTCTGTTCTTCAAGTAAATAACTTAAAGAAAGGAAGTTATTAATTTAAAGTTCTGTACTTTAAGTTAAAATCAAAATTCTTTTCGTCAAGTAAATAACTTAATGAATGGAAGCAATTAGTTTAAAGTTCTGTACTTTAAGTTAAAATGAAAATTCTTTTCTTCAAGTAAATAACTTAGAGAATGGAAGTTATTAGTTTAAAGTTCTGTACTTTAAGTTAAAATCAAAATTCTTTTCTTCAATTAAATAACTTAAAGAATGGAAGTTATTAGTTTAAAGTTCTGTACTTTAAGTTAAAATCAAAATTCTTTTTTTCAAGTTAATAACTTAAAGAATGGAAGTTGTTAGTTTAAAGTTGTGTACTTTAAGTTAAAATCAAAATTTTTTTCTTCAAGTGAATAACTTAAGGAAAGGAAGTTATTAATTTAAAGTTCTGTACTTTAAGTTAAAATCAAAATTCTTTTCATCTAGTTAATAACTTAAAGAAAGGAAGTTATTAGTTTAAAGTTCCTTACTTTAAGTTAAAATCAAAATTCTTTTTTTCAAGTTAATAACTTAAAGAATGGAAGTTGTTAGTTTAAAGTGCTGTACTTTAAGTTAAAATCAAAATTCTTTTCTTCAAGTAAATAACTTAAAGAAAGGAAGTTATTAATTTAAAGTTCTGTACTTTAAGTTAAAATCAAAATTCTTTTATTCAAGTTAATAACTTAAAGAATGGAAGTTGTTAGTTTAAAGTTCTGTACTTTAAGTTAAAATCAAAATTCTTTTCTTCAAGTAATTCACTTAAAGAATGGAAGTTACAATTTTAAAGTTCTGTACTTTAAGTTAAAATCAAAATCCTTTTCTTCAAGTAAATAACTTAAAGAAAGGAAGTTATTAATTTAAAGTTCTGTACTTTAAGTTAAAATCAAAATTCTTTTATTCAAGTTAATAACTTAAAGAATGGAAGTTGTTAGTTTAAAGTTCTGTACTTTAAGTTAAAATCAAAATTCTTTTCTTCAATTAAATAACGTAAAGAATTGAAGTTGTTAGTTTAAAGTTCTGTACTTTAAGTTAAAATCAAAATTCTTTTCTTCAAGTTAATAACTTAAAGAATGGAAGTTGTTAGTTCAAAGTTCTGTACTTTAAGTTAAAATCAAAATTCTTTTCTTCAAGTTAATAACTTAAAGAATGGAAGTTGTTAGTTCAAAGTTCTGTACATTAAGTTAAAATCAAAATTCTTTTCTTCAATTAAATAACTTAAAGAATGGAAGTTGTTAGTTTAAAGTTCTGTACTTTAAGTTAAAATCAGAATTCTTTTCTTCAAGTAAATAACTTAAAGAAAGGAAGTTATTAATTTAAAGTTCTGTACTTTAAGTTAAAATCAAAATTCTTTTCTTCTAGTTAATAACTTAAAGAATGGAAGTTATTAGTTTAAAGTTCTGTACTTTAAGTTAAAATCAAAATTCTTTTTTTCAAGTTAATCACTTAAAGAATGGAAGTTGTTAGTTTAAAGTTCTGTACTTTAAGTTAAAATCAAAATTCTGTTCTTCAAGTAAATAACTTAAAGAAAGGAAGTTATTAATTTAAAGTTCTGTACTTTAAGTTAAAATCAAAATTCTTTTCGTCAAGTAAATAACTTAATGAATGGAAGTAATTAGTTTAAAGTTCTGTACTTTAAGTTAAAATGAAAATTGTTTTCTTCAAGTAAATAACTTAGAGAATGGAAGTTATTAGTTTAAAGTTCTGTACTTTAAGTTAAAATCAAAATTCTTTTCTTCAATTAAATAACTTAAAGAATGGAAGTTATTAGTTTAAAGTTCTGTACTTTAAGTTAAAATCAAAATTCTTTTTTTCAAGTTAATAACTTAAAGAATGGAAGTTGTTAGTTTAAAGTTGTGTACTTTAAGTTAAAATCAAAATTTTTTTCTTCAAGTGAATAACTTAAGGAAAGGAAGTTATTAATTTAAAGTTCTGTACTTTAAGTTAAAATCAAAATTCTTTTCTTCTAGTTAATAACTTAAAGAAAGGAAGTTATTAGTTTAAAGTTCCTTACTTTAAGTTAAAATCAAAATTCTTTTTATCAAGTTAATAACTTAAAGAATGGAAGTTGTTAGTTTAAAGTTGTTGTAACGTGGGTTGAAATAATTGAACACTTGATGAAAATGAAAAGAATTTACTTTATTGTAAATGAAAATTATATATGAGCGAAAAGGAACGTGAGTACTTCAAACGGAATTACAAGTTAAAGTTGTATGTGTTGCCAACATAAAATATAGAATACACTAATATAATGATTATTTACAAATATACAAAGTGCGACATAACTAAATATAACACCTCCCCTCTAATCTTGTTCACGGTATGAAACGGTCTGGTGGTCTTCTGCTTCGGACTGGTCTTGAAGTGGGATTACTTTCAAATCCGGAACCATTACTATTCAAATTATCCGTTGATCTTCCGGCAACGTCTGATGGTGGAATTTCGTCATCCGATACCTTTGGTTGGTTTGAAGTATTAGGAATGTCAGGAGGGTTGTTAGGAATTTTTAAGTTTTCTGGAGTTACATTTAATTGCTCGAAATGGACCTTTTCTTGAATTTTACTATCAGCATCAGCATTATTTGAATCTTGAAATTTTTCTTCGCCTCGAAAAACTTGATCAACATGTCTTTTAAATTTAACACCATTACTCCAAATTTCGTATAAAACGTTTCCAATTTTATTGACTACAACTCCAATTTTCCATGTTTTATCCGAAAATGATTTGAATAATACGGTTTGACCAATTTCGAAATTTCGTGTTTGACCTCCTCCATCAATAATTGTCTTTTTTTGTTTTTGAATTATAACATCTTGAAATGAAACAGGTTTAATGATATCCAAATGGGAACGAATATTTCTTCCCAACATAAGTTCTGCTGGACTCTTCCCTGTAGTGCTGTGCGGAGCTCTTCTTAAACTGAATAGAATTTCTTGAAGATTATGATGAATGTCTTTTGAATCCAATAATTGTTTTCTAAGAGCGTTTTTGAAAATGCCAACATATCGTTCAACTTGTCCATTTGAAGACGGATGATATGCAGCCGTTCGAATATGATTAATTTGATGTTTTCCTAAAAATTTTGAAAATTCAGACGAAATGAATGCGGAACCATTATCGGAAACTATATTAGATGGAATTCCAAACCGAGAAAAACATTCAGTTAATTTTGAAATGCTTGTAAAACTGTCGATGCGTTTTACTGGAAAAATTTCGATCCATTTGCTGTATGCATCAACTATGATAAAAAAATATAAACCATGAAAAGGACCTGCGTGATCAATATGCAATCTTTCCCACGGATTTCTCGGAAATTCCCATGGATGAATTTTGGCATGAATTGGCGAATTCGAATATTGTAAACAATTTTTACAATTCTTAGTAACATTTTCGATATCTCTGTCCACACCTTCCCAAAAAACGTAAGATCGAGCAAGAGCTTTCATTCTCGATGTACCAATATGACCTTTATGTAATTCCTTCAATATTGATTGTTGCAAGGTTTTGGGAATAACGACGCGAATACCTTTCATTAAACATCCTTGCTCTACAGTCCATTCTCCATTGTTATTTAAATTTGACGAATTTGGTCCCATTATGGCATTAAATATTTTACACAATTCGGAATCCTTTCGAGTTTCTTTTGCAACTATCTTGCTTTGAATTGGTATTGTTTCCAATTGACCCAATTGAAGAACTGCTGAAGAATCTTTTAAATTTTCTTTTGAATTATTTTCGATAAATCTAGAACAGAAATCGGCATTGCAATGATTTTCATGTTTTCTGAATTTTACTTCATAATCGAATCCTTGTAAAAATATTGAATAATGTAACAAACGAGTTGCACTCAATACTGGTGCAGCCTTATCTTGCTTAAAAATAGATTCCAGTGGTTTGTGATCTGTATAAAGTATGAAATGTCTTCCAAATAGAAAATAAAAAAGTTTTTTTATACACCATACAATCGATAAAGCTTCTTTATCAATTTGCGAATAATTAATTTCTGATTTTGACAAGCTTCTGCTGATAAAAAGAATTGGTCTTTCGGAACCATCTGAGAAAATGTGTGATAGAACGCCACCGATTCCATGTGGAGAAGCATCAGTAGCAAGCACAAGTGTTTTATTAGGATCAAAATGCGTTAGAACTTGATTTGAAGCAATTTCAAGTTTAATGTTCTTAAAAGCAAAATCAGCTTCTTTTGTCCAACGGAAATGTATACCTTTTTGCAATAATTTGTATAGCGGATGTAGTTTTTCAGCTGAATTTCTTATAAATTTGGAATAATAATTTACAAGTCCAATGAATGATTTTAATTCGGTAATATCACGAGGAGCTTTGGCTTCGACTATTGCTTTAATTTTTTCAGAAGTTTTATGAATACCTTTTTCATCAATTACATATCCCAAATATGATATTTCATTTGCTAAAAATTGACATTTTTCTTTCTTGAAGTGAATCCCGTTTTCTCTACAAATTTCAAACAGTCGTTTCATCCTTTTTACGTGAGTTAATGGATCCGGTGAAGATAAACTGAAATCATCATAAAATATTTGTAACCCTTCAATTTCAGAAAAAATGTTTTCCATTGCTCTTTGCCATAGAGCTGGAGCACTCGAAAAAAGTGCTGTACTTTAAGTTAAAATCAAAATTCTTTTCTTCGAGTAAATAACTTAAAGAAAGGAAGTTATTAATTTAAAGTTCTGTACTTTAAGTTAAAATCAAAATTCTTTTATTCAAGTTAATAACTTAAAGAATGGAAGTTGTTAGTTTAAAGTTCTGTACTTTAAGTTAAAATCAAAATTCTTTTCTTTAACTTAATAACTTAAAGAATGGAAGTTGTTAGTTCAAAGTTCTGTACTTTAAGTTAAAATCAAAATTCTTTTCTTTAACTTAATAACTTAAAGAATGGAAGTTGTTAGTTCAAAGTTCTGTACTTTAAGTTAAAATCAAAATTCTTTTCTTTAACTTAATAACTTAAAGAATGGAAATTGTTAGTTTAAAGTTCTGTACTTTAAGTTAAAATCAAAATTCTTTTCTTCAAGTTAATAACTTTAAGAATGGAAGTTGTTAGTTCAAAGTTCTGTACTTTAAGTTAAAATCAAAATTCTTTTCTTTAACTTAATAACTTAAAGAATGGAAGTTGTTAGTTTAAAGTTCTATACTTTAAGTTAAAATCAAAATTCTTTTCTTCAAGTAAATAACTTAAAGAAAGGAAGTTATTAATTTAAAGTTCTGTACTTTAAGTTAAAATCAAAATTCTTTTATTCAAGTTAATAACTTAAAGAATGGAAGTTGTTAGTTTAAAGTTCTGTACTTTAAGTTAAAATCAAAATTCTTTTCTTCAAGTAATTAACTTAAGGAAAGGAAGTTATTAATTTAAAGTTCTGTACTTTAAGTTAAAATCAAAATTCTTTTCTTCTAGTTAATAACTTAAAGAAAGGAAGTTATTAGTTTAAAGTTCCTTACTTTAAGTTAAAATCAAAATTCTTTTTATCAAGTTAATAACTTAAAGAATGGAAGTTGTTAGTTTAAAGTGCTGTACTTTAAGTTAAAATCAAAATTCTTTTCTTCGAGTAAATAACTTAAAGAAAGGAAGTTATTAATTTAAAGTTCTGTACTTTAAGTTAAAATCAAAATTCTTTTATTCATGTTAATAACTTAAAGAATGGAAGTTGTTAGTTTAAAGTTCTGTACTTTAAGTTAAAATCAAAATTCTTTTCTTTAACTTAATAACTTAAAGAATGGAAGTTGTTAGTTCAAAGTTCTGTACTTTAAGTTAAAATCAAAATTCTTTTCTTTAACTTAATAACTTAAAGAATGGAAGTTGTTAGTTCAAAGTTCTGTACTTTAAGTTAAAATCAAAATTCTTTTCTTTAACTTCATAACTTAAAGAATGGAAATTGTTAGTTTAAAGTTCTGTACTTTAAGTTAAAATCAAAATTCTTTTCTTCAAGTTAATAACTTTAAGAATGGAAGTTGTTAGTTCAAAGTTCTGTACTTTAAGTTAAAATCAAAATTCTTTTCTTTAACTTAATAACTTAAAGAATGGAAGTTGTTAGTTTAAAGTTCTATACTTTAAGTTAAAATCAAAATTCTTTTCTTCAAGTAAATAACTTAAAGAAAGGAAGTTATTAATTTAAAGTTCTGTACTTTAAGTTAAAATCAAAATTCTTTTATTCAAGTTAATAACTTAAAGAATGGAAGTTGTTAGTTTAAAGTTCTGTACTTTAAGTTAAAATCAAAATTCTTTTCTTCAAGTAATTAACTTAAAGAATGGAAGTTACAATTTTAAAGTTCTGTACTTTAAGTTAAAATCAAAATCCTTTTCTTCAAGTAAATAACTTAAAGAATGGAAGTTATTAGTTTAAAGTTCTGTACTTTAAGTTAAAATCAAAATTCTTTTTTTCAAGTTAATAACTTAAAGAATGGAAGTTGTTAGTTTAAAGTTCTGTACTTTAAGTTAAAATCAAAATTCTGTTCTTCAAGTAAATAACTTAAAGAAAGGAAGTTATTAATTTAAAGTTCTGTACTTTAAGTTAAAATCAAAATTCTTTTCGTCAAGTAACTAACTTAATGAATGGAAGTAATTAGTTTAAAGTTCTGTACTTTAAGTTAAAATCAAAATTCTTTTCGTCAAGTAAATAACTTAATGAATGGAAGTAATTAGTTTAAAGTTCTGTACTTTAAGTTAAAATCAAAATTCTTTTCTTCAAGTTCATAAATTAAAGAATGGAAGTTGTTAGTTTAAAGTTCTGTACTTTAAGTTAAAATCAAAATTCTTTTCTTCAAGTTAATAACTTTAAGAATGGAAGTTGTTAGTTCAAAGTTCTGTACTTTAAGTTAAAATCAAAATTCTTTTCTTCAAGTTAATAACTTAAAGAATGGAAGTTGTTAGTTCAAAGTTCTGTACTTTAAGTTAAAATGAAAATTCTTTTCTTCAAGAAAATAACTTAGAGAATGGAAGTTATTAGTTTAAAGTTCTGTACTTTAAGCTAAAATCAAAATTCTTTTCTTCAAGTTAATAACTTAAAGAATGGAAGTTGTTAGTTCAAAGTTCTGTACTTTAAGTTAAAATGAAAATTCTTTTCTACAAGTAAATATCTTAAAGAATGGAAGTTGTTAGTTCAAAGTTCTGTACTTTAAGTTAAAATCAAAATTCTTTTATTCAAGTTAATAACTTAAAGAATGGAAGTTGTTAGTTTAAAGTTCTGTACTTTAAGTTAAAATCAAAATTCTTTTCTTCAATTAAATAACGTAAAGAATGGAAGTTGTTAGTTTAAAGTTCTGTACTTTAAGTTAAAATCAAAATTCTTTTCTTCAAGTTAATAACTTAAAGAATGGAAGTTGTTAGTTCAAAGTTCTGTACTTTAAGTTAAAATCAAAATTCTTTTCTTCAAGTTAATAACTTAAAGAATGGAAGTTGTTAGTTCAAAGTTCTGTACATTAAGTTAAAATCAAAATTCTTTTCTTCAATTAAATAACTTAAAGAATGGAAGTTGTTAGTTTAAAGTTCTGTACTTTAAGTTAAAATCAAAATTCTTTTCTTCAAGTAAATAACTTAAAGAAAGGAAGTTATTAATTTAAAGTTCTGTACTTTAAGTTAAAATCAAAATTCTTTTCTTCTAGTTAATAACTTAAAGAATGGAAGTTATTAGTTTAAAGTTCTGTAGTTTAAGTTAAAATCAAAATTCTTTTTTTCAAGTTAATCACTTAAAGAATGGAAGTTGTTAGTTTAAAGTTCTGTACTTTAAGTTAAAATCAAAATTCTGTTCTTCAAGTAAATAACTTAAAGAAAGGAAGTTATTAATTTAAAGTTCTGTACTTTAAGTTAAAATCAAAATTCTTTTCGTCAAGTAAATAACTTAATGAATGGAAGCAATTAGTTTAAAGTTCTGTACTTTAAGTTAAAATGAAAATTCTTTTCTTCAAGTAAATAACTTAGAGAATGGAAGTTATTAGTTTAAAGTTCTGTACTTTAAGTTAAAATCAAAATTCTTTTCTTCAATTAAATAACTTAAAGAATGGAAGTTATTAGTTTAAAGTTCTGTACTTTAAGTTAAAATCAAAATTCTTTTTTTCAAGTTAATAACTTAAAGAATGGAAGTTGTTAGTTTAAAGTTGTGTACTTTAAGTTAAAATCAAAATTTTTTTCTTCAAGTGAATAACTTAAGGAAAGGAAGTTATTAATTTAAAGTTCTGTACTTTAAGTTAAAATCAAAATTCTTTTCTTCTAGTTAATAACTTAAAGAAAGGAAGTTATTAGTTTAAAGTTCCTTACTTTAAGTTAAAATCAAAATTCTTTTTTTCAAGTTAATAACTTAAAGAATGGAAGTTGTTAGTTTAAAGTTCTGTACTTTAAGTTAAAATCAAAATTCTTTTCTTCAAGTTAATAACTTAAAGAATGGAAGTTGTTAGTTCAAAGTTCTGTACTTTAAGTTAAAATCAAAATTCTTTTCTTCAAGTTAATAACTTAAAGAATGGAAGTTGTTAGTTCAAAGTTCTGTACATTAAGTTAAAATCAAAATTCTTTTCTTCAATTAAATAACTTAAAGAATGGAAGTTGTTAGTTTAAAGTTCTGTACTTTAAGTTAAAATCAAAATTCTTTTCTTCAAGTAAATAACTTAAAGAAAGGAAGTTATTAATTTAAAGTTCTGTACTTTAAGTTAAAATCAAAATTCTTTTCTTCTAGTTAATAACTTAAAGAATGGAAGTTATTAGTTTTAAGTTCTGTACTATAAGTTAAAATCAAAATTCTTTTTTTCAAGTTAATAACTTAAAGAATGGAAGTTGTTAGTTTAAAGTTCTGTACTTTAAGTTAAAATCAAAATTCTTTTCTTCGAGTAAATAACTTAAAGAAAGGAAGTTATTAATTTAAAGTTCTATACTTTAAGTTTAAATCAAAATTCTTTTATTCGAGTTAATAACTTGAAGAATGGAAGTTATTAGTTTAAAGTTCTGTACTTTAAGTTAAAATCAAAATTCTTTTCTTCAAGTAATTAACTTAAAGAATGGAAGTTACAATTATAAAGTTCTGTACTTTAAGTTAAAATCAAAATCCTTTTCTTCAAGTAAATAACTTAAAGAATGGAAGTTATTAGTTTAAAGTTCTGTACTTTAAGTTAAAATCAAAATTCTTTTTTTCAAGTTAATAACTTAAAGAATGGAAGTTGTTAGTTTAAAGTTCTGTACTTTAAGTTAAAATCAAAATTCTGTTCTTCAAGTAAATAACTTAAAGAAAGGAAGTTATTAATTTAAAGTTCTGTACTTTAAGTTAAAATCAAAATTCTTTTCTTCAAGTTAATAACTTTAAGAATGGAAGTTGTTAGTTCAAAGTTCTGTACTTTAAGTTAAAATCAAAATTCTTTTCTTCAAGTTAATAACTTAAAGAATGGAAGTTGTTAGTTCAAAGTTCTGTACTTTAAGTTAAAATGAAAATTCTTTTCTTCAAGTAAATAACTTAGAGAATGGAAGTTATTAGTTTAAAGTTCTGTACTTTAAGTTAAAATCAAAATTCTTTTCTTTAAGTTAATAACTTAAAGAATGGAAGTTGTTAGTTCAAAGTTCTGTACTTTAAGTTAAAATGAAAATTCTTTTCTTCAAGTAAATAACTTAGAGAATGGAAGTTATTAGTTTAAAGTTCTGTACTTTAAGTTAAAATCAAAATTCTTTTTTTCAAGTTAATAACTTAAAGAATGGAAGTTGTTAGTTTAAAGTTCTATACTTTAAGTTAAAATCAAAATTCTTTTCTTCGAGTAAATAACTTAAAGAAAAGAAGTTATTAATTTAAAGTTCTATACTTTAAGTTTAAATCAAAATTCTTTTATTCAAGTTAATAACTTGAAGAATGGAAGTTGTTAGTTTAAAGTTCTGTACTTTAAGTTAAAATCAAAATTCTTTTCTTCAAGTAATTAACTTAAAGAATGGAAGTTACAATTTTAAAGTTCTGTACTTTAAGTTAAAATCAAAATCCTTTTCTTCAAGTAAATAACTTAAAGAATGGAAGTTATTAGTTTAAAGTTCTGTACTTTAAGTTAAAATCAAAATTCTTTTTTTCAAGTTAATAACTTAAAGAATGGAAGTTGTTAGTTTAAAGTTCTGTACTTAAGTTAAAATCAAAATTCTGTTCTTCAAGTAAATAACTTAGAGAAAGGAAGTTATTAATTTAAAGTTCTGTACTTTAAGTTAAAATCAAAATTCTTTTCTTCAAGTTAATAACTTTAAGAATGGAAGTTGTTAGTTCAAAGTTCTGTACTTTAAGTTAAAATCAAAATTCTTTTCTTCAAGTTAATAACTTAAAGAATGGAAGTTGTTAGTTCAAAGTTCTGTACTTTAAGTTAAAATGAAAATTCTTTTCTTCAAGTAAATAACTTAGAGAATGGAAGTTATTAGTTTAAAGTTCTGTACTTTAAGTTAAAATCAAAATTCTTTTTTTCAAGTTAATAACTTAAAGAATGGAAGTTGTTAGTTTAAAGTTCTATACTTTAAGTTAAAATCAAAATTCTTTTCTTCGAGTAAATAACTTAAAGAAAGGAAGTTATTAATTTAAAGTTCTATACTTTAAGTTAAAATCAAAACTCTTTTATTAAAGTTAATAACTTAAAGAATGGAAGTTGTTAGTTTAAAGTTCTGTACTTTAAGTTAAAATCAAAATTCTTTTCTTCAAGTTAATAACTTAAAGAATGGAAGTTGTTAGTTCAAAGTTCTGTACTTTAAGTTAAAATGAAAATTCTTTTCTTCAAGTAAATAACTTAGAGAATGGAAGTTATTAGTTTAAAGTTCTGTACTTTAAGTTAAAATCAAAATTCTTTTCTTTAAGTTAATAACTTAAAGAATGGAAGTTGTTAGTTCAAAGTTCTGTACTTTAAGTTAAAATGAAAATTCTTTTCTTCAAGTAAATAACTTAGAGAATGGAAGTTATTAGTTTAAAGTTCTGTACTTTAAGTTAAAATCAAAATTCTTTTTTTCAAGTTAATAACTTGAAGAATGGAAGTTGTTAGTTTAAAGTTCTGTACTTTAAGTTAAAATCAAAATTCTTTTCTTCAAGTAATTAACTTAAAGAATGGAAGTTACAATTTTAAAGTTCTGTACTTTAAGTTAAAATCAAAATCCTTTTCTTCAAGTAAATAACTTAAAGAATGGAAGTTATTAGTTTAAAGTTCTGTACTTTAAGTTAAAATCAAAATTCTTTTTTTCAAGTTAATAACTTAAAGAATGGAAGTTGTTAGTTTAAAGTTCTGTACTTTAAGTTAAAATCAAAATTCTGTTCTTCAAGTAAATAACTTAGAGAAAGGAAGTTATTAATTTAAAGTTCTGTACTTTAAGTTAAAATCAAAATTCTTTTCTTCAAGTTAATAACTTTAAGAATGGAAGTTGTTAGTTCAAAGTTCTGTACTTTAAGTTAAAATCAAAATTCTTTTCTTCAAGTTAATAACTTAAAGAATGGAAGTTGTTAGTTCAAAGTTCTGTACTTTAAGTTAAAATGAAAATTCTTTTCTTCAAGTAAATAACTTAGAGAATGGAAGTTATTAGTTTAAAGTTCTGTACTTTAAGTTAAAATCAAAATTCTTTTTTTCAAGTTAATAACTTAAAGAATGGAAGTTGTTAGTTTAAAGTTCTATACTTTAAGTTAAAATCAAAATTCTTTTCTTCGAGTAAATAACTTAAAGAAAGGAAGTTATTAATTTAAAGTTCTATACTTTAAGTTAAAATCAAAATTCTTTTATTAAAGTTAATAACTTAAAGAATGGAAGTTGTTAGTTTAAAGTTCTGTACTTTAAGTTAAAATCAAAATCCTTTTCTTCAAGTAAATAACTTAAAGAATGGAAGTTATTAGTTTAAAGTTCTGTACTTTAAGTTAAAATCAAAATTCTTTTTTTCAAGTTAATAACTTAAAGAATGGAAGTTGTTAGTTTAAAGTTCTGTACTTTAAGTTAAAATCAAAATTCTTTTCTTCAAGTTAATAAATTAAAGAATGGAAGTTGTTAGTTTAAAGTTCTGTACTTTAAGTTAAAATCAAAATTTTTTTCTTCAAGTTAATAACTTTAAGAATGGAAGTTGTTAGTTCAAAGTTCTGTACTTTAAGTTAAAATCAAAATTCTTTTCTTCAAGTTAATAACTTAAAGAATGGAAGTTGTTAGTTCAAAGTTCTGTACTTTAAGTTAAAATGAAAATTCTTTTCTTCAAGAAAATAACTTAGAGAATGGAAGTTATTAGTTTAAATTTCTGTACTTTAAGCTAAAATCAAAATTCTTTTCTTCAAGTTAATAACTTTAAGAATGGAAGTTGTTAGTTCAAAGTTCTGTACTTTAAGTTAAAATCAAAATTCTTTTCTTCAAGTTAATAACTTAAAGAATGGAAGTTGTTAGTTTAAAGTTCTGTAGTTTAAGTTAAAATCAAAATTCTTTTCTTCAATTAAATAACTTAAAGAATGGAAGTTATTAGTTTAAAGTTCTGTACTTTAAGTTAAAATCAAAATTCTTTTTTTCAAGTTAATAACTTAAAGAATGGAAGTTGTTAGTTTAAAGTTGTGTACTTTAAGTTAAAATCAAAATTTTTTTCTTCAAGTGAATAACTTAAGGAAAGGAAGTTATTAATTTAAAGTTCTGTACTTTAAGTTAAAATCAAAATTCTTTTCTTCTAGTTAATAACTTAAAGAAAGGAAGTTATTAGTTTAAAGTTCCTTACTTTAAGTTAAAATCAAAATTCTTTTTTTCAAGTTAATAACTTAAAGAATGGAAGTTGTTACTTTAAAGTGCTGTACTTTAAGTTAAAATCAAAATTCTTTTCTTCAAGTAAATAACTTAAAGAAAGGAAGTTATTAATTTAAAGTTCTGTACTTTAAGTTAAAATCAAAATTCTTTTATTCAAGTTAATAACTTAAAGAATGGAAGTTGTTAGTTTAAAGTTCTGTACTTTAAGTTAAAATCAAAATTCTTTTCTTCAAGTAATTCACTTAAAGAATGGAAGTTACAATTTTAAAGTTCTGTACTTTAAGTTAAAATCAAAATCCTTTTCTTCAAGTAAATAACTTAAAGAAAGGAAGTTATTAATTTAAAGTTCTGTACTTTAAGTTAAAATCAAAATTCTTTTATTCAAGTTAATAACTTAAAGAATGGAAGTTGTTAGTTTAAAGTTCTGTACTTTAAGTTAAAATCAAAATTCTTTTCTTCAATTAAATAACGTAAAGAATGGAAGTTGTTAGTTTAGAGTTCTGTATTTTAAGTTAAAATCAAAATTCTTTTCTTCAAGTTAATAACTTAAAGAATGGAAGTTGTTAGTTCAAAGTTCTGTACTTTAAGTTAAAATCAAAATTCTTTTCTTCAAGTTAATAACTTAAAGAATGGAAGTTGTTAGTTCAAAGTTCTGTACATTAAGTTAAAATCAAAATTCTTTTCTTCAATTAAATAACTTAAAGAATGGAAGTTGTTAGTTTAAAGTTCTCTACTTTAAGTTAAAATCAAAATTCTTTTCTTCAAGTAAATAACTTAAAGAAAGGAAGTTATTAATTTAAAGTTCTGTACTTTAAGTTAAAATCAAAATTCTTTTCTTCTAGTTAATAACTTATAGAATGGAAGTTATTAGTTTAAAGTTCTGTACTTTAAGTTAAAATCAAAATTCTTTTTTTCAAGTTAATAACTTAAAGAATGGAAGTTTTAGTTTAAAGTTCTGTACTTTAAGTTAAAATCAAAATTCTGTTCTTCAAGTAAATAACTTAAAGAAAGGAAGTTATTAATTTAAAGTTCGGTACTTTAAGTTAAAATCAAAATTCTTTTCGTCAAGTAAATAACTTAATGAATGGAAGTAATTAGTTTAAAGTTCTGTACTTTAAGTTAAAATCAAAATTCTTTTCTTCAAGTTAATAACTTTAAGAATGGAAGTTGTTAGTTCAAAGTTCTGTACTTTAAGTTAAAATCAAAATTCTTTTATTCAAGTTAATAACTTAAAGAATGGAAGTTGTTAGTTCAAAGTTCTCAACTTTAAGTTAAAATGAAAATTCTTTTCTTCAAGTAAATAACTTAGAGAATGGAAGTTATTAGTTTAAAGTTCTGTACTTTAAGTTAAAATCAAAATTCTTTTTTTCAAGTTAATAACTTAAAGAATGGAAGTTGTTAGTTTAAAGTTCTATACTTTAAGTTAAAATCAAAATTCTTTTCTTCAAATAAATAACTTAAAGAAAGGAAGTTATTAATTTAAAGTTCTGTACTTTAAGTTAAAATCAAAATTCTTTTATTCAAGTTAATAACTTAAAGAATGGAAGTTGTTAGTTTAAAGTTCTGTACTTTAAGTTAAAATCAAAATTCTTTTCTTCAAGTAATTAACTTAAAGAATGGAAGTTACAATTTTAAAGTTCTGTACTTTAAGTTAAAATCAAAATCCTTTTCTTCAAGTAAATAACTTAAAGAATGGAAGTTATTAGTTTAAAGTTCTGTACTTTAAGTTAAAATCAAAATTCTTTTTTTCAAGTTAATAACTTAAAGAATGGAAGTTGTTAGTTTAAAGTTCTGTACTTTAAGTTAAAATCAAAATTCTGTTCTTCAAGTAAATAACTTAAAGAAAGGAAGTTATTAATTTAAAGTTCTGTACTTTAAGTTAAAATCAAAATTCTTTTCGTCAAGTAAATAACTTAATGAATGGAAGTAATTAGTTTAAAGTTCTGTACTTTAAGTTAAAATCAAAATTCTTTTCGTCAAGTAAATAACTTAATGAATGGAAGTAATTAGTTTAAAGTTCTGTACTTTAAGTTAAAATCAAAATTCTTTTCTTCAAGTTAATAAATTAAAGAATGGAAGTTGTTAGTTTAAAGTTCTGTACTTTAAGTTAAAATCAAAATTCTTTTCTTCAAGTTAATAACTTTAAGAATGGCAGTTGTTAGTTCAAAGTTCTGTACTTTAAGTTAAAATCAAAATTCTTTTCTTCAAGTTAATAACTTAAAGAATGGAAGTTGTTAGTTCAAAGTTCTGTACTTTAAGTTAAAATGAAAATTCTTTTCTTCAAGAAAATAACTTAGAGAATGGAAGTTATTAGTTTAAAGTTCTGTACTTTAAGCTAAAATCAAAATTCTTTTCTTCAAGTTAATAACTTTAAGAATGGAAGTTGTTAGTTCAAAGTTCTGTACTTTAAGTTAAAATCAAAATTCTTTTCTTCAAGTTAATAACTTAAAGAATGGAAGTTGTTAGTTCAAAGTTCTGTACTTTAAGTTAAAATGAAAATTCTTTTCTTCAAGTAAATAACTTAAAGAATGGAAGTTGTTAGTTCAAAGTTCTGTACTTTAAGTTAAAATCAAAATTCTTTTCTTCAAGTTAATAACTTAAAGAATGGAAGTTGTTAGTTCAAAGTTCTGTACTTTAAGTTAAAATCAAAATTCTTTTCTTCAAGTTAATAACTTAAAGAATGGAAGTTGTTAGTTCAAACTTCTGTACTTTAAGTTAAAATCAAAATTCTTTTCTTCAAGTTAATAACTTAAAGAATGGAAGTTGTTAGTTCAAAGTTCTGTACTTTAAGTTAAAATCAAAATTCTTTTCTTCAATTAAATAACTTAAAAAATGGAAGTTGTTAGTTTAAAGTTCTGAATTTTTAGTTAAAATCAAAATTCTTTTCTTCAAGTAAATAACTTAAAGAAAGGAAGTTATTAATTTAAAGTTCTGTACTTTAAGCTAAAATCAAAATTCTTTTCTTCTAGTTAATAACTTAAAGAATGGAAGTTATTAGTTTAAAGTTCTGTACTTTAAGTTAAAATCAAAATTCTTTTCTTCAAGTTAATAACTTAAAGAATGGAAGTTGTTAGTTCAAAGTTCTGTACTTTAAGTTAAAATCAAAATTTTTTTCTTCAAGTTAATAACTTAAACAATGGAAGTTGTTAGTTCAAAGTTCTGTACTTTAAGTTAAAATTAAAATTCTTTTCTTCAAGTTAATAACTTAAAGAATGGAAGTTGTTAGTTTAAAGTTCTGTACTTTAAGTTAAAATCAAAATTCTTTTCGTCAAGTAAATAACTTAATGAATGGAAGTAATTAGTTTAAAGTTCTGTACTTTAAGTTAAAATCAAAATTCTTTTCTTCAAGTTAATAAATTAAAGAATGGAAGTTGTTAGTTTAAAGTTCTGTACTTAAAGTTAAAATCAAAATTCTTTTCTTCAAGTTAATAACTTTAAGAATGGAAGTTGTTAGTTCAAAGTTCTGTACTTTAAGTTAAAATCAAAATTCTTTTCTTTAAGTTAATAACTTAAAGAATGGAAGTTGTTAGTTCAAAGTTCTGTACTTTAAGTTAAAATCAAAATTCTTTTCTTCAAGTTAATAACTTTAAGAATGGAAGTTGTTAGTTCAAAGTTCTGTACTTTAAGTTAAAATCAAAATTCTTTTCTTCAAGTTAATAACTTAAAGAATGGAAGTTGTTAGTTCAAAGTTCTGTACTTTAAGTTAAAATGAAAATTCTTTTCTTCAAGTAAATAACTTAGAGAATCGAAGTTATTAGTTCAAAGTTCTGTACTTTAAGTTAAAATCAAAATTCATTTCTTCAAGTTAATAACTTAAAGAATAGAAGTTGTTAGTTCAAAGTTCTGTACTTTAAGTTAAAATCAAAATTCTTTTCTTCAAGTTAATAACTTAAAGAATGAAAGTTGTTAGTTCAAAGTTCTCTACTTTAAGTTAACATCAAAATTCTTTTCTTCAAGTTAATAACTTAAAGAATGGAAGTTGTTAGTTTAAAGTTCTGTACTTTAAGTTAAAATCAAAATTCTTTTCTTCAAGTAAATAACTTAAGGAAAGGAAGTTATTAATTTAAAGTTCTATACTTTAAGTTAAAATCAAAATTTTTTTCTTCAAGTAAATAACTTAAGGAAAGGAAGTTATTAATTTAAAGTTCTGTACTTTAAGTTAAAATCAAAATTCTTTTATTCAAGTTAATAACTTAAAGAATGGAAGTTGTTAGTTTAAAGTTCTGTACTTTAAGTTAAAATCAAAATTCTTTTCTTCAAGTAATTAACTTAAAGAATGGAAGTTACAATTTTAAAGTTCTGTACTTTAAGTTAAAATCAAAATCCTTTTCTTCAAGTAAATAACTTAAAGAATGGAAGTTATTAGTTTAAAGTTCTGTACTTTAAGCTAAAATCAAAATTCTTTTCGTCAAGTAAATAACATAATGAATGGAAGTAATTAGTTTAAAGTTCTGTACTTTAAGTTAAAATCAAAATTCTTTTCTTCAAGCTAATAACTTAAAGAATGGAAGTTGTTAGTTTAAAGTTCTGTACTTTAAGTTAAAATCAAAATTCTTTTCTTCAAGTTAATAACTTAAAGAATGGAAGTTGTTAGTTCAAAGTTCTGTACTTTAAGTTAAAATCAAAATTTTTTTCTTCAAGTTAATAACTTAAACAATGGAAGTTGTTAGTTCAAAGTTCTGTACTTTAAGTTAAAATTAAAATTCTTTTCTTCAAGTTAATAACTTAAAGAATGGAAGTTGTTAGTTTAAAGTTCTGTACTTTAAGTTAAAATCAAAATTCTTTTCTTCAAGTAAATAACTTAAAGAAAGGAAGTTATTAATTTAAAGTTCTGTACTTTAAGTTAAAATCAAAATTCTTTTCTTCTAGTTAATAACTTAAAGAATGGAAGTTATTAGTTTAAAGTTCTGTACTTTAAATTAAAATGAAAATTTTTTTTTTCATGTTAATAACTTAAAGAATGGAAGTTGTTAGTTTAAAGTTCTGTACTTTAAGTTAAAATCAAAATTCTGTTCTTCAAGTAAATAACTTAAAGAAAGGAAGTTATTAATTTAAAGTTCTGTACTTAAAGTTAAAATCAAAATTCTTTTCTTCTAGTTAATAACTTAAAGAATGGAAGTTATTAGTTTAAAGTTCTGTACTTTAAATTAAATTCAACATTCTTTTCTTCTAGTTAATAACTTAAAGAATGGAAGTTATTAGTTTAAAGTTCTGTACTTTAAGTTAAAATCAAAATTCTTTTCTTCAAGTTAATAAATTAAAGAATGGAAGTTGTTAGTTTAAAGTTCTGTACTTAAAGTTAAAATCAAAATTCTTTTCTTCAAGTTAATAACTTAAAGAATGGAAGTTGTTAGTTCAAAGTTCTGTACTTTAAGTTAAAATCAAAATTCTTTTCTTCAAGTTCATAACTTTAAGAATGGAAGTTGTTAGTTCAAAGTTCGGTACTTTAAGTTAAAATCAAAATTCTTTTCTTCAAGTAAATAACTTAGAGAATGGAAGTTATTAGTTTAAAGTTCTGTACTTTAAGTTAAAAACAAAATTCTTTTTTTCAAGTTAATAACTTAAAGAATGGATGTTGTTAGTTTAAAGTTCTATACTTTAAGTTAAAATCAAAATTCTTTTCTTCAAGTAAATAACTTAAAGAAAGGAAGTTATTAATTTAAAGTTCTGTACTTTAAGTTAAAATCAAAATTCTTTTATTCAAGTTAATAACTTAAAGAATGGAAGTTGTTAGTTTAAAGTTCTGTACTTTAAGTTAAAATCAAAATTCTTTTCTTCAAGTAATTAACTTAAAGAATGGAAGTTACAATTTTAAAGTGCTGTACTTTAAGTTAAAATCAAAATCCTTTTCTTCAAGTAAATAACTTAAAGAATGGAAGTTATTAGTATAAAGTTCTGTACTTTAAGCTAAAATCAAAATTCTTTTCGTCAAGTAAATAACATAATGAATGGAAGTAATTAGTTTAAAGTTCTGTACTTTAAGTTAAAATCAAAATTCTTTTTTTCAAGTTAATAACTTAAAGAATGGAAGTTGTTAGTTTAAAGTTCTGTACTTTAAGTTAAAATTAAAATTCTGTTCTTCAAGTAAATAACTTAAAGAAAGGAAGTTATTAATTTAAAGTTCTGTACTTTAAGTTAAAATCAAAATTCTTTTCGTCAAGTAAATAACTTAATGAATGGAAGTAATTAGTTTAAAGTTCTGTACTTTAAGTTAAAATCAAAATTCTTTTCTTCAAGTTAATAAATTAAAGAATGGAAGTTGTTAGTTTAAAGTTCTGTACTGTAAGTTAAAATCAAAATTCTTTTCTTCAAGTTAATAACTTTAAGAATGGAAGTTGTTAGTTCAAAGTTCTGTACTTTAAGTTAAAATCAAAATTCTTTTCTTCAAGTTAATAACTTAAAGAATGGAAGTTGTTAGTTCAAAGTTCTGTACTTTAAGTTAAAATGAAAATTCTTTTCTTCAAGAAAATAACTTAGAGAATGGAAGTTGTTAGTTCAAAGTTCTGTACTTTAAGTTAAAATGAAAATTCTTTTCTTGAAGTAAATAACTTAAAGAATGGAAGTTGTTAGTTCAAAGTTCTGTACTTTAAGTTAAAATCAAAATTCTTTTCTTCAAGTTAATAACTTAAAGAATGGAAGTTGTTAGTTCAAAGTTCTGTACTTTAAGTTAAAATCAAAATTCTTTTCTTCAATTAAATAGCGTAAAGAATGGAAGTTGTTAGTTTAAAGTTCTGTACTTTAAGTTAAAATAAAAATTCTTTTCTTCAAGTTAATAACTTAAAGAATGGAAGTTGTTAGTTCAAAGTTCTGTACTTTAAGTTAAAATCAAAATTCTGTTCTTCAAGTAAATAACTAAAAGAAAGGAAGTTATTAATTTAAAGTTCTGTACTTTAAGTTAAAATCAAAATTCTTTTCGTCAAGTAAATAACTTAATGAATGGAAGTAATTAGTTTAAAGTTCTGTACTTTAAGTTAAAATCAAAATTCTTTTCTTCAAGTTAATAAATTAAAGAATGGAAGTTGTTAGTTTAAAGTTCTGTACTTTAAGTTAAAATCAAAATTCTGTTCTTCAAGTAAATAACTTAAAGAAAGGAAGTTATTAATTTAAAGTTCTGTACTTTAAGTTAAAATCAAAATTCTTTTCGTCAAGTAAATAACTTAATGAATGGAGGTAATTAGTTTAAAGTTCTGTACTTTAAGTTAAAATCAAAATTCTGTTCTTCAAGTAAATAACTTAAAGAAAGGAAGTTATTAATTTAAAGTTCTGTACTTTAAGTTAAAATCAAAATTCTTTTTGTCAAGTAAATAACTTAATGAATGGAGGTAATTAGTTTAAAGTTCTGTACTTTAAGTTAAAATCAAAATTCTTTTCGTCAAGTAAATAACTTAATGAATGGAGGTAATTAGTTTAAAGTTCTGTACTTTAAGTTAAAATCAAAATTCTGTTCTTCAAGTAAATAACTTAAAGAAAGGAAGTTATTAATTTAAAGTTCTGTACTTTAAGTTAAAATCAAAATTCTTTTCGTCAAGTAAATAACTTAATGAATGGAGGTAATTAGTTTAAAGTTCTGTACTTTAAGTTAAAATCAAAATTCTTTTCGTCAAGTAAATAACTTAATGAATGGAAGTAATTAGTTTAAAGTTCTGTACTTTAAGTTAAAATCAAAATTCTTTTTGTCAAGTAAATAACTTAATGAATGGAAGTAATTAGTTTAAATTTCTGTACTTTAAGTTAAAATCAAAATTCTTTTCGTCAAGTAAATAACTTAATGAATGGAGGTAATTAGTTTAAAGTTCTGTACTTTAAGTTAAAATCAAAATTCTGTTCTTCAAGTAAATAACTTAAAGAAAGGAAGTTATTAATTTAAAGTTCTGTACTTTAAGTTAAAATCAAAATTCTGTTCTTCAAGTAAATAACTTAAAGAAAGGAAGTTATTAATTTAAAGTTCTGTACTTTAAGTTAAAATCAAAATTCTTTTCGTCAAGTAAATAACTTAATGAATGGAAGTAATTAGTTTAAAGTTCTGTACTTTAAGTTAAAATCAAAATTCTTTTCTTCAAGTTAATAAATTAAAGAATGGAAGTTGTTAGTTTAAAGTTCTGTACTTAAAGTTAAATTCAAAATTCTTTTCTTCAAGTAAATAACTTAGAGAATGGAGGTTATTAGTTCAAAGTTCTGTACTTTAAGTTAAAATCAAAATTCATTTCTTCAAGTTAATAACTTAAAGAATGGAAGTTGTTAGTTCAAAGTTCTGTACTTTAAGTTAAAATCTAAATTCTTTTCTTCAAGTTAATAACTTAAAGAATGGAAGTTGTTAGTTTAAAGTTCTGTACTTTAAGTTAAAATCAAAATTCTTTTCTTCAATTAAATAACTTAAAGAATGGAAGTTATTAGTTTAAAGTTCTGTACTTTAAGTTAAAATCAAAATTCTTTTTTTCAAGTTAATAACTTAAAGAATGGAAGTTGTTAGTTTAAAGTTCTGTACTTTAAGTTAAAATCAAAATTCTTTTCTTCAAGTTAATAACTTAAAGAATGGAAGTTGTTAGTTTAAAGTTCTGTACTTTAAGTTAAAATCAAAATTCTTTTCTTCAAGTAAATAACTTAAAGAAAGGAAGTTATTAATTTAAAGTTCTGTACTTTAAGTTAAAATCAAAATTCTTTTTTTCAAGTTAATAACTTAAAGAATGGAAGTTGTTAGTTTAAAGTGCTGTACTTTAAGTTAAAATCAATATTATTTTCTTCAAGTAAATAACTTAAAGAAAGGAAGTTGTTAGTTTAAAGTTCTGTACTTTAAGTTAAAATCAAAATTCTTTTCTTCAATTAAATAACGTAAAGAATGGAAGTTGTTAGTTTAAAGTTCTGTACTTTAAGTTAAAATCAAAATTCTTTTATTCAAGTTAATAACTTAAAGAATGAAAGTTGTTAGTTTAAAGTTCTGTACTTTAAGTTAAAATCAAAATTCTTTTCTTCAATTAAATAACGTAAAGAATGGAAGTTGTTAGTTTATAGTTCTGTACTTTAAGTTAAAATCAAAATTCTTTTCTTCAAGTTAATAACTTAAAGAATGGAAGTTGTTAGTTCAATGTTCTGTACTTTAAGTTAAAATCAAAATTCTTTTCTTCTAGTTAATAACTTAAAGAATGGAAGTTGTTAGTTCAAAGTTCTGTACATTAAGTTAAAATCAAAATTCTTTTCTTCAATTAAATAACTTAAAGAATGGAAGTTGTTAGTTTAAAGTTCTGTACTTTAAGTTAAAATCAAAATTCTTTTCTTCAAGTAAATAACTTAAAGAAAGGAAGTTATTAATTTAAAGTTCTGTACTTTAAGTTAAAATCAAAATTCTTTTCTTCTAGTTAATAACTTAAAGAAAGGAAGTTATTAGTTTAAAGTTCTGTACTTTAAGTTAAAATCAAAATTCTTTTTTTCAAGTTAATAACTTAAAGAATGGAAGTTGTTAGTTTAAAGTTCTGTACTTTAAGTTAAAATCAAAATTCTATTCTTCAAGTAAATAACTTAAAGAAAGGAAGTTATTAATTTAAAGTTCTGTACTTTAAGTTAAAATCAAAATTCTTTTCGTCAAGTAAATAACTTAATGAATGGAAGTAATTAGTTTAAAGTTCTGTACTTTAAGTTAAAATCAAAATTCTTTTCTTCAAGTTAATAAATTAAAAAATGGAGGTTGTTAGTTTAAAGTTCTGTACTTTAAGTTAAAATCAAAATTCTTTTCTTCAAGTTAATAACTTTAAGAATGGAAGTTGTTAGTTCAAAGTTCGGTACTTTAAGTTAAAATCAAAATTCTTTTCTTTAAGTTAATAACTTAAAGAATGGAAGTTGTTAGTTCAAAGTTCTGTACTTTAAGTTAAAATGAAAATTCTTTTCTTCAAGTAAATAACTTAGAGAATGGAAGTTATTAGTTTAAAGTTCTGTACTTTTAGTTAAAATCAAAATTCTTTTTTTCAAGTTAATAACTTAAAGAATGGAAGTTGTTAGTTTAAAGTTCTATACTTTAAGTTAAAATCAAAATTCTTTTCTTCAAGTAAATAACTTAAAGAAAGGAAGTTTTAATTTAAAGTTCTGTACTTTAAGTTAAAATCAAAATTCTTTTATTCAAGTTAATAACTTAAAGAATGGAAGTTGTTAGTTTAAAGTTCTGTACTTTAAGTTAAAATCAAAATTCTTTTCTTCAAGTAATTAACTTAAAGAATGGAAGTTACAATTTTAAAGTGCTGTACTTTAAGTTAAAATCAAAATCCTTTTCTTCAAGTAAATAACTTAAAGAATGGAAGTTATTAGTATAAAGTTCTGTACTTTAAGCTAAAATCAAAATTCTTTTCGTCAAGTAAATAACATAATGAATGGAAGTAATTAGTTTAAAGTTCTGTACTTTAAGTTAAAATCAAAATTCTTTTTTTCAAGTTAATAACTTAAAGAATGGAAGTTGTTAGTTTAAAGTTCTGTACTTTAAGTTAAAATTAAAATTCTGTTCTTCAAGTAAATAACTTAAAGAAAGGAAGTTATTAATAAAGTTCTGTACTTTAAGTTAAAATCAAAATTCTTTTCGTCAAGTAAATAACTTAATGAATGGAAGTAATTAGTTTAAAGTTCTGTACTTTAAGTTAAAATCAAAATTCTTTTCTTCAAGTTAATAACTTAAAGAATGGAAGTTGTTAGTTTAAAGTTCTGTACTTTAAGTTAAAATTAAAATTCTGTTCTTCAAGTAAATAACTTAAAGAAAGGAAGTTATTAATAAAGTTCTGTACTTTAAGTTAAAATCAAAATTCTTTTCGTCAAGTAAATAACTTAATGAATGGAAGTAATTAGTTTAAAGTTCTGTACTTTAAGTTAAAATCAAAATTCTTTTCTTCAAGTTAATAAATTAAAGAATGGAAGTTGTTAGTTTAAAGTTCTGTACTTTAAGTTAAAATCAAAATTCTGTTCTTCAAGTAAATAACTTAAAGAAAGGAAGTTATTAATTTAAAGTTCTGTACTTTAAATTAAAATCAAAATTCTTTTCGTCAAGTAAATAACTTAATGAATGGAGGTAATTAGTTTTAAGTTCTGTACTTTAAGTTAAAATCAAAATTCTGTTCTTCAAGTAAATAACTTAAAGAAAGGAAGTTATTAATTTAAAGTTCTGTACTTTAAGTTAAAATCAAAATTCTTTTCGTCAAGTAAATAACTTAATGAATGGAAGTAATTAGTTTAAAGTTCTGTACTTTAAGTTAAAATCAAAATTCTTTTCTTCAAGTTAATAAATTAAAGAATGGAAGTTGTTAGTTTAAAGTTCTGTACTTAAAGTTAAAATCAAAATTCTTTTCTTCAAGTTAATAACTTTAAGAATGGAAGTTGTTAGTTCAAAGTTCTGTACTTTAAGTTAAAATCAAAATTCTGTTCTTCAAGTTAATAACTTAAAGAATGGAAGTTGTTAGTTCAAAGTTCTGTACTTTAAGTTAAAATGAAAATTCTTTTCTTCAAGTTAATAACTTAAAGAATGGAAGTTGTTAGTTCAAAGTTCTGTACTTTAAGTTAAAATGAAAATTCTTTTCTTCAAGTAAATAACTTAAAGAATGGAAGTTGTTAGTTCAAAGTTCTGTACTTTAAGTTAAAATCAAAATTCTTTTCTTCAAGTTAATAACTTAAAGAATGGAAGTTGTTAGTTCAAAGTTCTGTACTTTAAGTTAAAATGAAAATTCTTTTCTTCAAGTAAATAACTTAGAGAATGGAAGTTATTAGTTCAAAGTTCTGTACTTTAAGTTAAAATCAAAATTCATTTCTTCAAGTTAATAACTTAAAGAATGGAAGTTGTTAGTTCAAAGTTCTGTACTTTAAGTTAAAATCAAAATTCTTTTTTTCAAGTTAATAACTTAAAGAATGGAAGTTGTTAGTTTAAAGTTCTATACTTTAAGTTAAAATCAAAATTCTTTTCTTCAAGTAAATAACTTAAAGAAAGGAAGTTATTAATTTAAAGTTCTGTACTTTAAGTTAAAATCAAAATTCTTTTATTCAAGTTAATAACTTAAAGAATGGAAGTTGTTAGTCTAAAGTTCTGTACTTTAAGTTAAAATCAAAATTCTTTTCTTCAAGTAAATAACTTAGAGAATGGAAGTTATTATTTTAAAGTTCTGTACTTTAAGTTAAAATCAAAATTCTTTTTTTCAAGTTAATAACTTAAAGAATGGAAGTTGTTAGTTTAAAGTTCTATACTTTAAGTTAAAATCAAAATTCTTTTCTTCAAGTAAATAACTTAATGAAAGGAAGTTATTAATTTAAAGTTCTGTACTTTAAGTTAAAATCAAAAATCTTTTCTTCTAGTTAATAACTTAAAGAATGGAAGTTATTAGTTTAAAGTTCTGTACTTTAAGTTAAAATCAAAATTCTTTTTTTCAAGTTAATAACTTAAAGAATGGAAGTTGTTAGTTTAAAGTTCTGTACCTTAAGTTAAAATCAAAATTCTGTTCTTCAAGTAAATAACTAAAAGAAAGGAAGTTATTAATTTAAAGTTCTGTACTTTAAGTTAAAATCAAAATTCTTTTCGTCAAGTAAATAACTTAATGAATGGAAGTAATTAGTTTAAAGTTCTGTACTTTAAGTTAAAATCAAAATTCTTTTCTTCAAGTTAATAAATTAAAGAATGGAAGTTGTTAGTTTAAAGTTCTGTACTTTAAGTTAAAATCAAAATTCTGTTCTTCAAGTAAATAACTTAAAGAAAGGAAGTTATTAATTTAAAGTTCTGTACTTTAAGTTAAAATCAAAATTCTTTTCGTCAAGTAAATAACTTAATGAATGGAGGTAATTAGTTTAAAGTTCTGTACTTTAAGTTAAAATCAAAATTCTGTTCTTCAAGTAAATAACTTAAAGAAAGGAAGTTATTAATTTAAAGTTCTGTACTTTAAGTTAAAATCAAAATTCTTTTCGTCAAGTAAATAATTTAATGAATGGAAGTAATTAGTTTAAAGTTCTGTACTTTAAGTTAAAATCAAAATTCTTTTCTTCAAGTTAATAAATTAAAGAATGGAAGTTGTTAGTTTAAAGTTCTGTACTTAAAGTTAAATTCAAAATTCTTTTCTTCAAGTAAATAACTTAGAGAATGGAAGTTATTAGTTCAAAGTTCTGTACTTTAAGTTAAAATCAAAATTCATTTCTTCAAGTTAATAACTTAAAGAATGGAAGTTGTTAGTTCAAAGTTCTGTACTTTAAGTTAAAATCTAAATTCTTTTCTTCAAGTTAATAACTTAAAGAATGGAAGTTGTTAGTTTAAAGTTCTGTACTTTAAGTTAAAATCAAAATTCTTTTCTTCAATTAAATAACTTAAAGAATGGAAGTTATTAGTTTAAAGTTCTGTACTTTAAGTTAAAATCAAAATTCTTTTTTTCAAGTTAATAACTTAAAGAATGGAAGTTGTTAGTTTAAAGTTCTGTACTTTAAGTTAAAATCAAAATTCTTTTCTTCAAGTAAATAACTAAAAGAAAGGAAGTTATTAATTTAAAGTTCTGTATTTTAAGTTAAAATCAAAATTCTTTTCGTCAAGTAAATAACTTAATGAATGGAAGTAATTAGTTTAAAGTTCTGTACTTTAAGTTAAAATCAAAATTCTTTTCTTCAAGTTAATAAATTAAAGAATGGAAGTTGTTAGTTTAAAGTTCTGTACTTTAAGTTAAAATCAAAATTCTGTTCTTCAAGTAAATAACTTAAAGAAAGGAAGTTATTAATTTAAAGTTCTGTACTTTAAGTTAAAATCAAAATTCTTTTCGTCAAGTAAATAACTTAATGAATGGAGGTAATTAGTTTAAAGTTCTGTACTTTAAGTTAAAATCAAAATTCTGTTCTTCAAGTAAATAACTTAAAGAAAGGAAGTTATTAATTTAAAGTTCTGTACTTTAAGTTAAAATCAAAATTCTTTTCGTCAAGTAAATAACTTAATGAATGGAAGTAATTAGTTTAAAGTTCTGTACTTTAAGTTAAAATCAAAATTCTTTTCTTCAAGTTAATAAATTAAAGAATGGAAGTTGTTAGTTTAAAGTTCTGTACTTAAAGTTAAAATCAAAATTCTTTTCTTCAAGTTAATAACTTTAAGAATGGAAGTTGTTAGTTCAAAGTTCTGTACTTTAAGTTAAAATCAAAATTCTGTTCTTCAAGTTAATAACTTAAAGAATGGAAGTTGTTAGTTCAAAGTTCTGTACTTTAAGTTAAAATCAAAATTCTGTTCTTCAAGTTAATAACTTAAAGAATGGAAGTTGTTAGTTCAAAGTTCTGTACTTTAAGTTAAAATGAAAATTCTTTTTTTCAAGTTAATAACTTAAAGAATGGAAGTTGTTAGTTTAAAGTTCTGTACTTTAAGTTAAAATCAAAATTCTGTTCTTCAAGTTAATAACTTAAAGAATGGAAGTTGTTAGTTCAAAGTTCTGTACTTTAAGTTAAAATGAAAATTCTTTTCTTCAAGTTAATAACTTAAAGAATGGAAGTTGTTAGTTCAAAGTTCTGTACTTTAAGTTAAAATGAAAATTCTTTTCTTCAAGTAAATAACTTAAAGAATGGAAGTTGTTAGTTCAAAGTTCTGTACTTTAAGTTAAAATCAAAATTCTTTTCTTCAAGTTAATAACTTAAAGAATGGAAGTTGTTAGTTCAAAGTTCTGTACTTTAAGTTAAAATGAAAATTCTTTTCTTCAAGTAAATAACTTAGAGAATGGAAGTTATTAGTTCAAAGTTCTGTACTTTAAGTTAAAATCAAAATTCATTTCTTCAAGTTAATAACTTAAAGAATGGAAGTTGTTAGTTCAAAGTTCTGTACTTTAAGTTAAAATCAAAATTCTTTTTTTCAAGTTAATAACTTAAAGAATGGAAGTTGTTAGTTTAAAGTTCTATACTTTAAGTTAAAATCAAAATTCTTTTCTTCAAGTAAATAACTTAAAGAAAGGAAGTTATTAATTTAAAGTTCTGTACTTTAAGTTAAAATCAAAATTCTATTATTCAAGTTAATAACTTAAAGAATGGAAGTTGTTAGTCTAAAGTTCTGTACTTTAAGTTAAAATCAAAATTCTTTTCTTCAAGTAAATAACTTAGAGAATGGAAGTTATTATTTTAAAGTTCTGTACTTTAAGTTAAAATCAAAATTCTTTTTTTCAAGTTAATAACTTAAAGAATGGAAGTTGTTAGTTTAAAGTTCTTTACTTTAAGTTAAAATCAAAATTCTTTTCTTCAAGTAAATAACTTAAAGAAAGGAAGTTATTAATTTAAAGTTCTGTACTTTAAGTTAAAATCAAAATTCTATTATTCAAGTTAATAACTTAAAGAATGGAAGTTGTTAGTCTAAAGTTCTGTACTTTAAGTTAAAATCAAAATTCTTTTCTTCAAGTAAATAACTTAGAGAATGGAAGTTATTAGTTCAAAGTTCTGTACTTTAAGTTAAAATCAAAATTCATTTCTTCAAGTTAATAACTTAAAGAATGGAAGTTGTTAGTTCAAAGTTCTGTACTTTAAGTTAAAATCTAAATTCTTTTCTTCAAGTTAATAACTTAAAGAATGGAAGTTGTTAGTTTAAAGTTCTGTACTTTAAGTTAAAATCAAAATTCTTTTCTTCAATTAAATAACTTAAAGAATGGAAGTTATTAGTTTAAAGTTCTGTACTTTAAGTTAAAATCAAAATTCTTTTTTTCAAGTTAATAACTTAAAGAATGGAAGTTGTTAGTTTAAAGTTCTGTACTTTAAGTTAAAATCAAAATTCTTTTCTTCAAGTAAATAACTAAAAGAAAGGAAGTTATTAATTTAAAGTTCTGTATTTTAAGTTAAAATCAAAATTCTTTTCGTCAAGTAAATAACTTAATGAATGGAAGTAATTAGTTTAAAGTTCTGTACTTTAAGTTAAAATCAAAATTCTTTTCTTCAAGTTAATAAATTAAAGAATGGAAGTTGTTAGTTTAAAGTTCTGTACTTTAAGTTAAAATCAAAATTCTGTTCTTCAAGTAAATAACTTAAAGAAAGGAAGTTATTAATTTAAAGTTCTGTACTTTAAGTTAAAATCAAAATTCTTTTCGTCAAGTAAATAACTTAATGAATGGAGGTAATTAGTTCAAAGTTCTGTACTTTAAGTTAAAATCAAAATTCTGTTCTTCAAGTAAATAACTTAAAGAAAGGAAGTTATTAATTTAAAGTTCTGTACGTTAAGTTAAAATCAAAATTCTTTTCGTCAAGTAAATAACTTAATGAATGGAAGTAATTAGTTTAAAGTTCTGTACTTTAAGTTAAAATCAAAATTCTTTTCTTCAAGTTAATAAATTAAAGAATGGAAGTTGTTAGTTTAAAGTTCTGTACTTAAAGTTAAAATCAAAATTATTTTCTTCAAGTTAATAACTTTAAGAATGGAAGTTGTTAGTTCAAAGTTCTGTACTTTAAGTTAAAATCAAAATTCTGTTCTTCAAGTTAATAACTTAAAGAATGGAAGTTGTTAGTTCAAAGTTCTGTACTTTAAGTTAAAATCAAAATTCTGTTCTTCAAGTTAATAACTTAAAGAATGGAAGTTGTTAGTTCAAAGTTCTGTACTTTAAGTTAAAATGAAAATTCTTTTTTTCAAGTTAATAACTTAAAGAATGGAAGTTGTTAGTTTAAAGTTCTGTACTTTAAGTTAAAATCAAAATTCTGTTCTTCAAGTTAATAACTTAAAGAATGGAAGTTGTTAGTTCAAAGTTCTGTACTTTAAGTTAAAATGAAAATTCTTTTCTTCAAGTTAATAACTTAAAGAATGGAAGTTGTTAGTTCAAAGTTCTGTACTTTAAGTTAAAATGAAAATTCTTTTCTTCAAGTAAATAACTTAAAGAATGGAAGTTGTTAGTTCAAAGTTCTGTACTTTAAGTTAAAATCAAAATTCTTTTCTTCAAGTTAATAACTTAAAGAATGGAAGTTGTTAGTTCAAAGTTCTGTACTTTAAGTTAAAATGAAAATTCTTTTCTTCAAGTAAATAACTTAGAGAATGGAAGTTATTAGTTCAAAGTTCTGTACTTTAAGTTAAAATCAAAATTCATTTCTTCAAGTTAATAACTTAAAGAATGGAAGTTGTTAGTTCAAAGTTCTGTACTTTAAGTTAAAATCAAAATTCTTTTTTTCAAGTTAATAACTTAAAGAATGGAAGTTGTTAGTTTAAAGTTCTATACTTTAAGTTAAAATCAAAATTCTTTTCTTCAAGTAAATAACTTAAAGAAAGGAAGTTATTAATTTAAAGTTCTGTACTTTAAGTTAAAATCAAAATTCTATTATTCAAGTTAATAACTTAAAGAATGGAAGTTGTTAGTCTAAAGTGCTGTACTTTAAGTTAAAATCAAAATTCTTTTCTTCAAGTAAATAACTTAGAGAATGGAAGTTATTATTTTAAAGTTCTGTACTTTAAGTTAAAATCAAAATTCTTTTTTTCAAGTTAATAACTTAAAGAATGGAAGTTGTTAGTTTAAAGTTCTTTACTTTAAGTTAAAATCAAAATTCTTTTCTTCAAGTAAATAACTTAATGAAAGGAAGTTATTAATTTAAAGTTCTGTACTTTAAGTTAAAATCAAAAATCTTTTCTTCTAGTTAATAACTTAAAGAATGGAAGTTATTAGTTTAAAGTTCTGTACTTTAAGTTAAAATCAAAATTCTTTTTTTCAAGTTAATAACTTAAAGAATGGAAGTTGTTAGTTTAAAGTTCTGTACTTTAAGTTAAAATCAAAATTCTGTTCTTCAAGTAAATAACTAAAAGAAAGGAAGTTATTAATTTAAAGTTCTGTACTTTAAGTTAAAATCAAAATTCTTTTCGTCAAGTAAATAACTTAATGAATGGAAGTAATTAGTTTAAAGTTCTGTACTTTAAGTTAAAATCAAAATTCTTTTCTTCAAGTTAATAAATTAAAGAATGGAAGTTGTTAGTTTAAAGTTCTGTACTTTAAGTTAAAATCAAAATTCTGTTCTTCAAGTAAATAACTTAAAGAAAGGAAGTTATTAATTTAAAGTTCTGTACTTAACGTTAAAATCAAAATTCTTTTCGTCAAGTAAATAACTTAATGAATGGAGGTAATTAGTTTAAAGTTCTGTACTTTAAGTTAAAATCAAAATTCTGTTCTTCAAGTAAATAACTTAAAGAAAGGAAGTTATTAATTTAAAGTTCTGTACTTTAAGTTAAAATCAAAATTCTTTTCGTCAAGCAAATAACTTAATGAATGGAAGTATATAGTTTAAAGTTCTGTACTTTAAGTTAAAATCAAAATTCTTTTCTTCAAGTTAATAAATTAAAGAATGGAAGTTGTTAGTTTAAAGTTTTGTACTTAAAGTTAAAATCAAAATTCTTTTCTTCAAGTTAATAACTTTAAGAATGGAAGTTGTTAGTTCAAAGTTCTGTACTTTAAGTTAAAATCAAAATTCTTTTCTTTAAGTTAATAACTTAAAGAATGGAAGTTGTTAGTTCAAACTTCTGTACTTTAAGTTAAAATGAAAATTCTTTTCTTCAAGTAAATAACTTAGAGAATGGAAGTTGTTAGTTCAAAGTTCTGTACTTTAAGTTAAAATCAAAATTCTGTTCTTCAAGTTAATAACTTAAAGAATGGAAGTTGTTAGTTCAAAGTTCTGTACTTTAAGTTAAAATGAAAATTCTTTTCTTCAAGTTAATAACTTAAAGAATGGAAGTTGTTAGTTCAAAGTTCTGTACTTTAAGTTAAAATGAAAATTCTTTTCTTCAAGTAAATAACTTAAAGAATGGAAGTTGTTAGTTCAAAGTTCTGTACTTTAAGTTAAAATCAAAATTTTTTTCTTCAAGCTAATAACTTAAAGAATGGAAGTTGTTAGTTCAAAGTTCTGTACTTTAAGTTAAAATGAAAATTCTTTTCTTCAAGTAAATAACTTTGAGAATGGAAGTTATTAGTTCAAAGTTCTGTACTTTAAGTTAAAATCAAAATTCATTTCTTCAAGTTAATAACTTAAAGAATGGAAGTTGTTAGTTCAAAGTTCTGTACTTTAAGTTAAAATCAAAATTCTTTTTTTCAAGTTAATAACTTAAAGAATGGAAGTTGTTAGTTTAAAGTTCTATACTTTAAGTTAAAGTCAAAATTCTTTTCTTCAAGTAAATAACTTAAAGAAAGGAAGTTATTAATTTAAAGTTCTGTACTTTAAGTTAAAATCAAAATTCTTTTATTCAAGTTAATAACTTAAAGAATGGAAGTTGTTAGTCTAAAGTTCTGTACTTTAAGTTAAAATCAAAATTCTTTTCTTCAAGTAAATAACTTAGAGAATGGAAGTTATTATTTTAAAGTTCTGTACTTTAAGTTAAAATCAAAATTCTTTTTTTCAAGTTATTAACTTAAAGAATGGAAGTTGTTAGTTTGAAGTTCTATACTTTAAGTTAAAATCAAAATTCTTTTCTTCAAGTAAATAACTTAAAGAAAGGAAGTTAGTAATTGAAAGTTCTGTACTTTAAGTTAAAATCAAAATTCTTTTATTCAAGTTAATAACTTAAAGAATGGAAGTTGTTAGTTTAATGTTCTGTACTTTAAGTTAAAATCAAAATTCTTTTCTTCAAGTAAATAACTTAAAGAATGGAAGTTATTAGTTTAAAGTTCTGTACTTTAAGCTAAAATCAAAATTCTTTTCTTCAATTAAATAGCGTAAAGAATGGAAGTTGTTAGTTTAAAGTTCTGTACTTTAATTTAAAATCAAAATTCTTTTCCTCAAGTTAATAACTTAAAGAATGGAAGTTGTTAGTTCAAAGTTCTGTACTTTAAGTTAAAATCAAAATTCTTTTCTTCAAGTTAATAACTTAAAGAATGGAAGTTGTAAGTACAAAGTTCTGTACTTTAAGTTAAAATCAAAATTCTTTTCTTCAATTAAATAACTTAAAAAATGGAAGTTGTTAGTTTAAAGTTCTGTACTTTAAGTTAAAATCAAAATTCTTTTCTTCAAGTAAATAACTTAAAGAAAGGAAGTTATTAATTTAAAATTCTGTACTTTAAGTTAAAATCAAAATTCTTTTCTTCTAGTTAATAACTTAAAGAAAGGAAGTTATTAGTTTAAAGTTCTGTACTTTAAGTTAAAATCAAAATTCTTTTTTTCAAGGTAATAACTTAAAGAATGGAAGTTGTTAGTTTAAAGTTCTGTACTTTAAGTTAAAATCAAAATTCTGTTCTTCAAGTAAATAACTTAAAGAAAGGAAGTTATTAATTTAAAGTTCTGTACTTTAAGTTAAAATCAAAATTCTTTTCGTCAAGTAAATAACTTAATGAATGGAAGTAATTAGTTTAAAGTTCTGTACTTTAAGTTAAAATCAAAATTCTTTTCTTCAAGTTAATAAATTAAAGAATGGAAGTTGTTAGTTTAAAGTTCTGTACTTAAAGTTAAAATCAAAATTCTATTCTTCAAGTTAATAACTTTAAGAATGGAAGTTGTTAGTTCAAAGTTCTGTACTTTAAGTTAAAATCAAAATTCTTTTCTTTAAGTTAATAACTTAAAGAATGGAAGTTGTTAGTTCAAAGTTCTGTACTTTAAGTTAAAATGAAAATTCTTTTCTTCAAGTAAATAACTTAGAGAATGGAAGTTATTAGTTTAAAGTTCTGTACTTATGTTAAAATCAAAATTCTTTTCTTCAAGTTAATAACTTTAAGAATGGAAGTTGTTAGTTCAAAGTTCTGTACTTTAAGTTAAAATGAAAATTCTTTTCTTCAAGTAAATAACTTAGAGAATGGAAGTTATTAGTTCAAAGTTATGTACTTTAAGTTAAAATCAAAATTCATTTCTTCAAGTTAATAACTTAAAGAATGGAAGTTGTTAGTTCAAAGTTCTGTACTTTAAGTTAAAATCAAAATTCTTTTTTTCAAGTTAATAACTTAAAGAATGGTAGTTGTTAGTTTAAAGTTCTATACTTTAAGTTAAAATTAAAATTCTTTTCTTCAAGTAAATAACTTAAAGAAAGGAAGTTATTAATTTAAAGTTCTGTACTTTAAGTTAAAATCAAAATTCTTTTATTCAAGTTAATAACTTAAAGAATGGAAGTTGTTAGTTTAAAGTTCTGTACTTTAAGTTAAAATGAAAATTCTTTTCTTCAAGTTAATAACTTTAAGAATGGAAGTTGTTAGTTCAAAGGTCTGTACTTTAAGTTAAAATCAAAATTCTTTTCTTCAAGTTAATAACTTAAAGAATGGAAGTTGTTAGTTCAAAGTTCTGTACTTTAAGTTAAAATGAAAATTCTTTTCTTCAAGAAAATAACTTAGAGAATGGAAGTTATTAGTTTAAAGTTCTGTACTTTAAGCTAAAATCAAAATTCTTTTCTTCAAGTTAATAACTTTAAGAATGGAAGTTGTTAGTTCCAAGTTCTGTACTTTAAGTTAAAATCAAAATTCTTTTCTTCAAGTTAATAACTTAAAGAATGGAAGTTGTTAGTTCAAAGTTCTGTACTTTAAGTTAAAATGAAAATTCTTTTCTTCAAGTAAATAACTTAAAGAATGGAAGTTGTTAGTTCAACGTTCCGTACTTTAAGTTAAAATCAAAATTCTTTTCTTCAAGTTAATAACTTAAAGAATGGAAGTTGTTAGTTCAAAGTTCTGTACTTTAAGTTAAAATCAAAATTCTTTTCTTCAATTAAATAGGGTAAAGAATGGAAGTTGTTAGTATAAAGTTCTGTACTTTAAGTTAAAATCAAAATTCTTTTCTTCAAGTTAATAACTTAAAGAATGGAAGTTGTTAGTTCAAAGTTCTGTACTTTAAGTTAAAATCAAAATTCTTTTCTTCAAGTTAATAACTTAAAGAATGGAAGTTGTTAGTTCAAAGTTCTGTACTTTAAGTTAAAATCAAAATTCTTTTCTTCAATTAAATAACTTAAAAAATGGAAGTTGTTAGTTTAAAGTTCTGTACTTTAAGTTAAAATCAAAATTCTTTTCGTCAAGTAAATAACTTAATGAATGGAGGTAATTAGTTTAAAGTTCTGTACTTTAAGTTAAAATCAAAATTCTGTTCTTCAAGTAAATAACTTAAAGAAAGGAAGTTATTAATTTAAAGTTCTGTACTTTAAGTTAAAATCAAAATTCTTTTCGTCAAGTAAATAACTTAATGAATGGAAGTAATTAGTTTAAAGTTCTGTACTTTAAGTTAAAATCAAAATTCTTTTCTTCAAGTTAATAAATTAAAGAATGGAAGTTGTTAGTTTAAAGTTCTGTACTTAAAGTTAAAATCAAAATTCTTTTCTTCAAGTTAATAACTTTAAGAATGGAAGTTGTTAGTTCAAAGTTCTGTACTTTAAGTTAAAATCAAAATTCTGTTCTTCAAGTTAATAACTTAAAGCATGGAAGTTGTTAGTTCAAAGTTCTGTACTTTAAGTTAAAATCAAAATTCTGTTCTTCAAGTTAATAACTTAAAGAATGGAAGTTGTTAGTTCAAAGTTCTGTACTTTAAGTTAAAATGAAAATTCTTTTTTTCAAGTTAATAACTTAAAGAATGGAAGTTGTTAGTTTAAAGTTCTGTACTTTAAGTTAAAATCAAAATTCTGTTCTTCAAGTTAATAACTTAAAGAATGGAAGTTGTTAGTTCAAAGTTCTGTACTTTAAGATAAAATGAAAATTCTTTTCTTCAAGTTAATAACTTAAAGAATGGAAGTTGTTAGTTCAAAGTTCTGTACTTTAAGTTAAAATGAAAATTCTTTTCTTCAAGTAAATAACTTAAAGAATGGAAGTTGTTCGTTCAAAGTTCTGTACTTTAAGTTAAAATCAAAATTCTTTTCTTCAAGTTAATAACTTAAAGAATGGAAGTTGTTAGTTCAAAGATCTGTACTTTAAGTTAAAATGAAAATTCTTTTCTTCAAGTAAATAACTTAGAGAATGGAAGTTATTAGTTCAAAGTTCTGTACTTTAAGTTAAAATCAAAATTCATTTCTTCAAGTTAATAACTTAAAGAATGGAAGTTGTTAGTTCAAAGTTCTGTACTTTAAGTTAAAATCAAAATTCTTTTTTTCAAGTTAATAACTTAAAGAATGGAAGTTGTTAGTTTAAAGTTCTATACTTTAAGTTAAAATCAAAATTCTTTTCTTCAAGTAAATAACTTAAAGTAAGGAAGTTATTAATTTAAAGTTCTGTACTTTAAGTTAAAATCAAAATTATATTATTCAAGTTAATAACTTAAAGAATGGAAGTTGTTAGTCTAAAGTTCTGTACTTTAAGTTAAAATCAAAATTCTTTTCTTCAAGTAAATAACTTAGAGAATGGAAGTTATTATTTTAAAGTTCTGTACTTTAAGTTAAAATCAAAATTCTTTTTTTCAAGTTAATAACTTAAAGAATGGAAGTTGTTAGTTTAAAGTTCTATACTTTAAGTTAAAATCAAAATTCTTTTCTTCAAGTAAATAACTTAATGAAAGGAAGTTATTAATTTAAAGTTCTGTACTTTAAGTTAAAATCAAAAATCTTTTCTTCTAGTTAATAACTTAAAGAATGGAAGTTATTAGTTTAAAGTTCTGTACTTTAAGTTAAAATCAAAATTCTTTTTTTCAAGTTAATAACTTAAAGAATGGAAGTTGTTAGTTTAAAGTTCTGTACTTTAAGTTAAAATCAAAATTCTGTTCTTCAAGTAAATAACTAAAAGAAAGGAAGTTATTAATTTAAAGATCTGTACTTTAAGTTAAAATCAAAATTCTTTTCGTCAAGTAAATAACTTAATGAATGGAAGTAATTAGTTTAAAGTTCTGTACTTTAAGTTAAAATCAAAATTCTTTTCTTCAAGTTAATAAATTAAAGAATGGAAGTTGTTAGTTTAAAGTTCTGTACTTTAAGTTAACATCAAAATTCTGTTCTTCAAGTAAATAACTTAAAGAAAGGAAGTTATTAATTTAAAGTTCTGTACTTAACGTTAAAATCAAAATTCTTTTCGTCAAGTAAATAACTTAATGAATGGAGGTAATTAGTTTAAAGTTCTGTACTTTAAGTTAAAATCAAAATTCTGTTCTTCAAGTAAATAACTTAAAGAAAGGAAGTTATTAATTTAAAGTTCTGTACTTTAAGTTAAAATCAAAATTCTTTTCGTCAAGCAAATAACTTAATGAATGGAAGTAATTAGTTTAAAGTTCTGTACTTTAAGTTAAAATCAAAATTCTTTTCTTCAAGTTAATAAATTAAAGAATGGAAGTTGTTAGTTTAAAGTTCTGTACTTAAAGTTAAAATCAAAATTCTTTTCTTCAAGTTAATAACTTTAAGAATGGAAGTTGTTAGTTCAAAGTTCTGTACTTTAAGTTAAAATCAAAATTCTTTTCTTTAAGTTAATAACTTAAAGAATGGAAGTTGTTAGTTAAAAGTTCTGTACTTTAAGTTAAAATGAAAATTCTTTTCTTCAAGTAAATAACTTAGAGAATGGAAGTTGTTAGTTCAAAGTTCTGTACTTTAAGTTAAAATCAAAATTCTGTTCTTCAAGTTAATAACTTAAAGAATGGAAGTTGTTAGTTCAAAGTTCTGTACTTTAAGTTAAAATCAAAATTCTTTTCTTTAAGTTAATAACTTAAAGAATGGAAGTTGTTAGTTAAAAGTTCTGTACTTTAAGTTAAAATGAAAATTCTTTTCTTCAAGTAAATAACTTAGAGAATGGAAGTTGTTAGTTCAAAGTTCTGTACTTTAAGTTAAAATCAAAATTCTGTTCTTCAAGTTAATAACTTAAAGAATGGAAGTTGTTAGTTCAAAGTTCTGTACTTTAAGTTAAAATGAAAATTCTTTTCTTCAAGTAAATAACTTAAAGAATGGAAGTTGTTAGTTCAAAGTTCTGTACTTTAAGTTAAAATCAAAATTCTTTTCTTCAAGCTAATAACTTAAAGAATGGAAGTTGTTAGTTCAAAGTTCTGTACTTTAAGTTAAAATGAAAATTCTTTTCTTCAAGTAAATAACTTAGAGAATGGAAGTTATTAGTTCAAAGTTCTGTACTTTAAGTTAAAATCAAAATTCATTTCTTCAAGTTAATAACTTAAAGAATGGAAGTTGTTAGTTCAAAGTTCTGTACTTTAAGTTAAAATCAAAATTCTTTTTTTCAAGTTAATAACTTAAAGAATGGAAGTTGTTAGTTTAAAGTTCTATACTTTAAGTTAAAATCAAAATTCTTTTCTTCAAGTAAATAACTTAAAGAAAGGAAGTTATTAATTTAAAGTTCTGTACTTTAAGTTAAAATCAAAATTCTTTTATTCAAGTTAATAACTTAAAGAATGGAAGTTGTTAGTCTAAAGTTCTGTACTTTAAGTTAAAATCAAAATTCTTTTCTTCAAGTAAATAACTTAGAGAATGGAAGTTATTATTTTAAAGTTCTGTACTTTAAGTTAAAATCAAAATTTTTTTTTTCAAGTTATTAACTTAAAGAATGGAAGTTGTTAGTTTGAAGTTCTATACTTTAAGTTAAAATCAAAATTCTTTTCTTCATGTAAATAACTTAAAGAAAGGAAGTTAGTAATTTAAAGTTCTGTACTTTAAGTTAAAATCAAAATTCTTTTATTCAAGTTAATAACTTAAAGAATGGAAGTTGTTAGTTTAATGTTCTGTACTTTAAGTTAAAATCAAAATTCTTTTCTTCAAGTAAATAACTTAAAGAATGGAAGTTATTAGTTTAAAGTTCTGTACTTTAAGCTAAAATCAAAATTCTTTTCTTCAATTAAATAGCGTAAAGAATGGAAGTTGTTAGTTTAAAGTTCTGTACTTTAAGTTAAAATCAAAATTCTTTTCCTCAAGTTAATAACTTAAAGAATGGAAGTTGTTAGTTCAAAGTTCTGTACTTTAAGTTAAAATCAAAATTCTTTTCTTCAAGTTAATAACTTAAAGAATGGAAGTTGTAAGTACAAAGTTCTGTACTTTAAGTTAAAATCAAAATTCTTTTCTTCAATTAAATAACTTAAAAAATGGAAGTTGTTAGTTTAAAGTTCTGTACTTTAAGTTAAAATCAAAATTCTTTTCTTCAAGTAAATAACTTAAAGAAAGGAAGTTATTAATTTAAAATTCTGTACTTTAAGTTAAAATCAAAATTCTTTTCTTCTAGTTAATAACTTAAAGAAAGGAAGTTATTAGTTTAAAGTTCTGTACTTTAAGTTAAAATCAAAATTCTTTTTTTCAAGGTAATAACTTAAAGAATGGAAGTAGTTAGTTTAAAGTTCTGTACTTTAAGTTAAAATCAAAATTCTGTTCTTCAAGTAAATAACTTAAAGAAAGGAAGTTATTAATTTAAAGTTCTGTACTTTAAGTTAAAATCAAAATTCTTTTCGTCAAGTAAATAACTTAATGAATGGAAGTAATTAGTTTAAAGTTCTGTACTTTAAGTTAAAATCAAAATTCTTTTCTTCAAGTTAATAAATTAAAGAATGGAAGTTGTTAGTTTAAAGTTCTGTACTTAAAGTTAAAATCAAAATTCTTTTCTTCAAGTTAATAACTTTAAGAATGGAAGTTGTTAGTTCAAAGTTCTGTACTTTAAGTTAAAATCAAAATTCTTTTCTTTAAGTTAATAACTTAAAGAATGGAAGTTGTTAGTTCAAAGTTCTGTACTTTAAGTTAAAATGAAAATTCTTTTCTTCAAGTAAATAACTTAGAGAATGGAAGTTATTAGTTTAAAGTTCTGTACTTATGTTAAAATCAAAATTCTTTTCTTCAAGTTAATAACTTTAAGAATGGAAGTTGTTAGTTCAAAGTTCTGTACTTTAAGTTAAAATGAAAATTCTTTTCTTCAAGTAAATAACTTAGAGAATGGAAGTTATTAGTTCAAAGTTCTGTACTTTAAGTTAAAATCAAAATTCATTTCTTCAAGTTAATAACTTAAAGAATGGAAGTTGTTAGTTCAAAGTTCTGTACTTTAAGTTAAAATCAAAATTCTTTTTTTCAAGTTAATAACTTAAAGAATGGTAGTTGTTAGTTTAAAGTTCTATACTTTAAGTTAAAATTAAAATTCTTTTCTTCAAGTAAATAACTTAAAGAAAGGAAGTATTTAATTTAAAGTTCTGTACTTTAAGTTAAAATCAAAATTCTTTTATTCAAGTTAATAACTTAAAGAATGGAAGTTGTTAGTTTAAAGTTCTGTACTTTAAGTTAAAATGAAAATTCTTTTCTTCAAGTTAATAACTTTAAGAATGGAAGTTGTTAGTTCAAAGGTCTGTACTTTAAGTTAAAATCAAAATTCTTTTCTTCAAGTTAATAACTTAAAGAATGGAAGTTGTTAGTTCAAAGTTCTGTACTTTAAGTTAAAATGAAAATTCTTTTCTTCAAGAAAATAACTTAGAGAATGGAAGTTATTAGTTTAAAGTTCTGTACTTTAAGCTAAAATCAAAATTCTTTTTTTCAAGTTAATAACTTTAAGAATGGAAGTTGTTAGTTCCAAGTTCTGTACTTTAAGTTAAAATCAAAATTCTTTTCTTCAAGTTAATAACTTAAAGAATGGAAGTTGTTAGTTCAAAGTTCTGTACTTTAAGTTAAAATGAAAATTCTTTTCTTCATGTAAATAACTTAAAGAAAGGAAGTTAGTAATTTAAAGTTCTGTACTTTAAGTTAAAATCAAAATTCTTTTATTCAAGTTAATAACTTAAAGAATGGAAGTTGTTAGTTTAATGTTCTGTACTTTAAGTTAAAATCAAAATTCTTTTCTTCAAGTAAATAACTTAAAGAATGGAAGTTATTAGTTTAAAGTTCTGTACTTTAAGCTAAAATCAAAATTCTTTTCTTCAATTAAATAGCGTAAAGAATGGAAGTTGTTAGTTTAAAGTTCTGTACTTTAAGTTAAAATCAAAATTCTTTTCCTCAAGTTAATAACTTAAAGAATGGAAGTTGTTAGTTCAAAGTTCTGTACTTTAAGTTAAAATCAAAATTCTTTTCTTCAAGTTAATAACTTAAAGAATGGAAGTTGTAAGTACAAAGTTCTGTACTTTAAGTTAAAATCAAAATTCTTTTCTTCAATTAAATAACTTAAAAAATGGAAGTTGTTAGTTTAAAGTTCTGTACTTTAAGGTAAAATCAAAATTCTTTTCTTCAAGTAAATAACTTAAAGAAAGGAAGTTATTAATTTAAAATTCTGTACTTTAAGTTAAAATCAAAATTCTTTTCTTCTAGTTAATAACTTAAAGAAAGGAAGTTATTAGTTTAAAGTTCTGTACTTTAAGTTAAAATCAAAATTCTTTTTTTCAAGGTAATAACTTAAAGAATGGAAGTTGTTAGTTTAAAGTTCTGTACTTTAAGTTAAAATCAAAATTCTGTTCTTCAAGTAAATAACTTAAAGAAAGGAAGTTATTAATTTAAAGTTCTGTACTTTAAGTTAAAATCAAAATTCTTTTCGTCAAGTAAATAACTTAATGAATGGAAGTAATTAGTTTAAAGTTCTGTACTTTAAGTTAAAATCAAAATTCTTTTCTTCAAGTTAATAAATTAAAGAATGGAAGTTGTTAGTTTAAAGTTCTGTACTTAAAGTTAAAATCAAAATTCTTTTCTTCAAGTTAATAACTTTAAGAATGGAAGTTGTTAGTTCAAAGTTCTGTACTTTAAGTTAAAATCAAAATTCTTTTCTTTAAGTTAATAACTTAAAGAATGGAAGTTGTTAGTTCAAAGTTCTGTACTTTAAGTTAAAATGAAAATTCTTTTCTTCAAGTAAATAACTTAGAGAATGGAAGTTATTAGTTTAAAGTTCTGTACTTATGTTAAAATCAAAATTCTTTTCTTCAAGTTAATAACTTTAAGAATGGAAGTTGTTAGTTCAAAGTTCTGTACTTTAAGTTAAAATGAAAATTCTTTTCTTCAAGTAAATAACTTAGAGAATGGAAGTTATTAGTTCAAAGTTCTGTACTTTAAGTTAAAATCAAAATTCATTTCTTCAAGTTAATAACTTAAAGAATGGAAGTTGTTAGTTCAAAGTTCTGTACTTTAAGTTAAAATCAAAATTCTTTTTTTCAAGTTAATAACTTAAAGAATGGTAGTTGTTAGTTTAAAGTTCTATACTTTAAGTTAAAATTAAAATTCTTTTCTTCAAGTAAATAACTTAAAGAAAGGAAGTATTTAATTTAAAGTTCTGTACTTTAAGTTAAAATCAAAATTCTTTTATTCAAGTTAATAACTTAAAGAATGGAAGTTGTTAGTTTAAAGTTCTGTACTTTAAGTTAAAATGAAAATTCTTTTCTTCAAGTTAATAACTTTAAGAATGGAAGTTGTTAGTTCAAAGGTCTGTACTTTAAGTTAAAATCAAAATTCTTTTCTTCAAGTTAATAACTTAAAGAATGGAAGTTGTTAGTTCAAAGTTCTGTACTTTAAGTTAAAATGAAAATTCTTTTCTTCAAGAAAATAACTTAGAGAATGGAAGTTATTAGTTTAAAGTTCTGTACTTTAAGCTAAAATCAAAATTCTTTTTTTCAAGTTAATAACTTTAAGAATGGAAGTTGTTAGTTCCAAGTTCTGTACTTTAAGTTAAAATCAAAATTCTTTTCTTCAAGTTAATAACTTAAAGAATGGAAGTTCTTAGTTCAAAGTTCTGTACTTTAAGTTAAAATGAAAATTCTTTTCTTCAAGTAAATAACTTAGAGAATGGAAGTTATTAGTTCAAAGTTCTGTACTTTAAGTTAAAATCAAAATTCATTTCTTCAAGTTAATAACTTAAAGAATGGAAGTTGTTAGTTCAAAGTTCTGTACTTTAAGTTAAAATCAAAATTCTTTTTTTCAAGTTAATAACTTAAAGAATGGTAGTTGTTAGTTTAAAGTTCTATACTTTAAGTTAAAATTAAAATTCTTTTCTTCAAGTAAATAACTTAAAGAAAGGAAGTTATTAATTTAAAGTTCTGTACTTTAAGTTAAAATCAAAATTCTTTTATTCAAGTTAATAACTTAAAGAATGGAAGTTGTTAGTTTAAAGTTCTGTACTTTAAGTTAAAATGAAAATTCTTTTCTTCAAGTTAATAACTTTAAGAATGGAAGTTGTTAGTTCAAAGTTCTGTACTTTAAGTTAAAATCAAAATTCTTTTCTTCAAGTTAATAACTTAAAGAATGGAAGTTGTTAGTTCAAAGTTCTGTACTTTAAGTTAAAATGAAAATTCTTTTCTTCAAGAAAATAACTTAGAGAATGGAAGTTATTAGTTTAAAGTTCTGTACTTTAAGCTAAAATCAAAATTCTTTTCTTCAAGTTAATAACTTTAAGAATGGAAGTTGTTAGTTCCAAGTTCTGTACTTTAAGTTAAAATCAAAATTCTTTTCTTCAAGTTAATAACTTAAAGAATGGAAGTTGTTAGTTCAAAGTTCTGTACTTTAAGTTAAAATGAAAATTCTTTTCTTCAAGTAAATAACTTAAAGAATGGAAGTTGTTAGTTCAACGTTCTGTACTTTAAGTTAAAATCAAAATTCTTTTCTTCAAGTTAATAACTTAAAGAATGGAAGTTGTTAGTTCAAAGTTCTGTACTTTAAGTTAAAATCAAAATTCTTTTCTTCAATTAAATAGGGTAAAGAATGGAAGTTGTTAGTTTAAAGTTCTGTACTTTAAGTTAAAATCAAAATTCTTTTCTTCAAGTTAATAACTTAAAGAATGGAAGTTGTTAGTTCAAAGTTCTGTACTTTAAGTTAAAATCAAAATTCTTTTCTTCAAGTTAATAACTTAAAGAATGGAAGTTGTTAGTTCAAAGTTCTGTACTTTAAGTTAAAATCAAAATTCTTTTCTTCAATTAAATAACTTAAAAAATGGAAGTTGTTAGTTTAAAGTTCTGTACTTTAAGTTAAAATCAAAATTCTTTTCTTCAAGTAAATAACTTAAAGAAAGGAAGTTATTAATTTAAAGTTCTGTACTTTAAGTTAAAATCAAAATTCTTTTCTTCTAGTTAATAACTTAAAGAATGGAAGTTATTAGTTTAAAGTTCTGTACATTAAGTTAAAATCAAAATTCTTTTTTTCAAGTTAATAACTTAAAGAATGGAAGTTGTTAGTTTAAAGTTCTGTACTTTAAGTTAAAATCAAAATTCTGTTCTTCAAGTAAATAACTGAAAGAAAGGAAGTTATTAATTTAAAGTTCTGTACTTTAAGTTAAAATCAAAATTCTTTTCGTCGAGTAAATAACTTAATGAATGGAAGTAATTAGTTTAAAGTTCTGTACTTTAAGTTAAAATAAAAATTCTATTCTTCATCTTAATAAATTAAAGAATGGAAGTTGTTAGTTTAAAGTTCTGTACTTAAAGTTAAAATCAAAATTCTTTTCTTCAAGTTAATAACTTTAAGAATGGAAGTTGTTAGTTCAAAGTTCTGTACTTTAAGTTAAAATCAAAATTCTTTTCTTTAAGTTAATAACTTAAAGAATGGAAGTTGTTAGTTCAAAGTTCTGTACTTTAAGTTAAAATGAAAATTCTTTTTTTCAAGTTAATAACTTAGAGAATGGAAGTTATTAGTTTAAAGTTCTGTACTTATGTTAAAATCAAAATTCTTTTCTTCAAGTTAAAACTTTAAGAATGGAAGTTGTTAGTTCAAAGTTCTGTACTTTAAGTTAAAATCAAAATTCTTTTCTTCAAGTTAATAACTTAAAGAATGGAAGTTGTTACTTTAAAGTTCTGCACTTTAAGTTAAAATCAAAATTCTGTTCGTCAAGTAAATAACTTAATGAATGGAAGTAATTAGTTTAAAGTTCTGTACTTTAAGTTAAAATCAAAATTCTTTTCTTCAAGTTAATAACTTAAAGAATGGAAGTTGTTAGTTCAAAGTTCTGTACTTTAAGTTAAAATGAAAATTCTTTTCTTCAAGTAAATAACTTAGAGAATGGAAGTTATTAGTTTAAAGTTCTGTACTTTAAGTTAAAATCAAAATTCTTTTCTTCAAGTTAATAACTTTAAGAATGGAAGTTGTTAGTTCAAAGTTCTGTACTTTAAGTTAAAATCAAAATTCTTTTCTTCAAGTTAATAACTTAAAGAATGGAAGTTGTTAGTTCAAAGTTCTGTACTTTAAGTTAAAATGAAAATTCTTTTCTTCAAGTAAATAACTTAGAGAATGGAAGTTATTAGTTCAAAGTTCTGTACTTTAAGTTAAAATCAAAATTCATTTCTTCAAGTTAATAACTTAAAGAATGGAAGTTGTTAGTTCAAAGTTCTGTACTTTAAGTTAAAATCAAAATTCTTTTCTTCAAGTTAATAACTTAAAGAATGGAAGTTGTTAGTTCAAAGTTCTGTACTTTAAGTTAAAATCAAAATTCTTTTCTTCAAGTTAATAACTTAAAGAATGGAAGTTGTTAGTTTAAAGTTCTGTACTTTAAGTTAAAATCAAAATTCTTTTCTTCAATTAAATAACTTAAAGAATGGAAGTTATTAGTTTAAAGTTCTGTACTTTAAGTTAAAATCAAAATTCTTTTTTTCAAGTTAATAACTTAAAGAATGGAAGTTGTTAGTTTAAAGTTCTGTACTTTAAGTTAAAATCAAAATTCTTTTCTTCAAGTTAATAACTTAAAGAATGGAAGTTGTTAGTTTAAAGTTCTGTACTTTAAGTTAAAATCAAAATTCTTTTCTTCAAGTAAATAACTTAAAGAAAGGAAGTTATTAATTTAAAGTTCTGTACTTTAAGTTAAAATCAAAATTCTTTTTTTCAAGTTAATAACTTAAAGAATGGAAGTTGTTAGTTTAAAGTGCTGTACTTTAAGTTAAAATCAATATTCTTTTCTTCAAGTAAATAACTTAAAGAAAGGAAGTTATTAATTTAAAGTTCTGTACTTTAAGTTAAAATCAAAATTCTTTTATTTAAGTTAATAACTTAAAGAATGGAAGTTGTTAGTTTAAAGTTCTGTACTTTAAGTTAAAATCAAAATTCTTTTCTTCAAGTAATTCACTTAAAGAATGGAAGTTACAATTTTAAAGTTCTGTACTTTAAGTTAAAATCAAAATCCTTTTCTTCAAGTAAATAACTTATAGAATGGAAGTTATTAGTTTAAAGTTCTGTACTTTAAGCTAAAATCAAAATTCTTTTCGTCAAGTAAATAACATAATGAATGGAAGTAATTAGTTTAAAGTTCTGTACTTTAAGTTAAAATCAAAATTCTTTTCTTCAAGCTAATAACTTAAAGAATGGAAGTTGTTAGTTTAAAGTTCTGTACTTTAAGTTAAAATCAAAATTCTTTTCTTCAAGTTAATAACTTAAAGAATGGAAGTTGTTAGTTTAAAGTTCTGTACTTTAAGTTAAAATCAAAATTCTTTTCTTCTAGTTAATAACTTAAAGATTGGAAGTTATTAGTTTAAAGTTCTGTACTTTAAGTTAAAATCAAAATTCTTTTTTGCAAGTTAATAACTTAAAGAATGGAAGTTGTTAGTTTAAAGTTCTGTACTTTAAGTTAAAATCAAAATTCTGTTCTTCAAGTAAATAACTTAAAGAAAGGAAGTTATTAATTTAAAGTTCTGTACTTTAAGTTAAAATCAAAATTCTTTTCGTCAAGTAAATAACTTAATGAATGGAAGTAATTAGTTAAAAGTTCTGTACTTTAAGTTAAAATCAAAATTCTTTTCTTCAAGTTAATAACTTAAAGAATGGAAGTTGTTAGTTTAAAGTTCTGTACTTTAAGTTAAAATCAAAATTCTTTTCTTCTAGTTAATAACTTAAAGATTGGAAGTTATTAGTTTAAAGTTCTGTACTTTAAGTTAAAATCAAAATTCTTTTTTTCAAGTTAATAACTTAAAGAATGGAAGTTGTTAGTTTAAAGTTCTGTACTTTAAGTTAAATACAAAATTCTGTTCTTCAAGTAAATAACTTAAAGAAAGGAAGTTATTAATTTAAAGTTCTGTACTTTAAGTTAAAATCAAAATTCTTTTTGTCAAGTAAATAACTTAATGAATGGAAGTAATTAAATTAAAGTTTTGTACTTTAAGTTAAATACAAAATTCTGTTCTTCAAGTTAATAACTTAAAGAATGGAAGTTGTTAGTTCAAAGTTCTGTACTTTAAGTTAAAATGAAAATTCTTTTCTTCAAGTAAATAACTTAAAGAATGGAAGTTGTTAGTTCAACGTTCTGTACTTTAAGTTAAAATCAAAATTCTTTTCTTCAAGTTAATAACTTAAAGAATGGAAGTTGTTAGTTCAAAGTTCTGTACTTTAAGTTAAAATCAAAATTCTTTTCTTCAATTAAATAGGGTAAAGAATGGAAGTTGTTAGTTTAAAGTTCTGTACTTTAAGTTAAAATCAAAATTCTTTTCTTCAAGTTAATAACTTAAAGAATGGAAGTTGTTAGTTCAAAGTTCTGTACTTTAAGTTAAAATCAAAATTCTTTTCTTCAAGTTAATAACTTAAAGAATGGAAGTTGTTAGTTCAAAGTTCTGTACTTTAAGTTAAAATCAAAATTCTTTTCTTCAATTAAATAACTTAAAAAATGGAAGTTGTTAGTTTAAAGTTGTTACTTCTTTTTAACAAATTGCTCTGGGCTAGTTCATCGGAGAGCTTGAAACCTGATCTTCCGCTTAACCTCAGGTGGTGAGTTCTACGACACTTATGAAAGCACAACACTGGAGTAAATAAAAGCCCTTTGGTTTTAAAAAATGAAATATAATAGACATGAATAAAAATTATTTGTACATTAAATTAAATAGAAAATATTTTAAATAATAAAAATAAAAATTATATTTATTAAAAATAGCTTTAAAATTTAAAAATTAATTATTAAGTACCTATTTATAGTCTGTAAATTTGTAATTTTTTATGTTGCGCACTATAATGTTTAAAATCTATTAGCTCACCCTTAATTGTTTATCACTATCCATAAAATGTGGTGCTGTTGATTATCTAAAGGTGGTTAATGAAGATTCACAATAAGTCCAGGACTGCACTTTTATTAATTATTAATTGCACTAACGCGCACTTTATTAAAATTTTTATTATTTGTATCTGTTTTTAATTCTCCACTATATTTAACTACAATTTTTGAAATATTTGCTTACAGTAATTTTGATGTCTGTAAATTGATTGTTTTATAAATGGCACTTTAATGATCAAAATTATCTAAAAACTCTATACTATCTATAACAATTTACTTTACTATATTCGCTTTACTATAAAAACTCTCGACCGTCTTGTCGTAAATTTGTAAGAGAACTTTCTAATTTTTGTAAAATAAAATCTAACTAACCCCTAAAAATCCCCTCTACTAATTATAATTTTAATATTTTCGTGGGAAGCAAACTTAATTTGTTTTTCTTAAAAATGATCCAAAAATAAATTATCTTAAGTTTGGAACCCGGTGCCTTTTGAAATTGTCACCTACAATACTTTACGACCACTTCTAATGGTCCGAAATGATCGAGGGCAGGCGGAATCGATAATGAACTTAACATGCATCCGCCGGTCTCTCCTATACAAGAATTAAAATATCATATTTAGTTTTCGGTTTGTTTAAATCAAAGAGATTTTACTCAAACTGAAACTATTTTCTAAGAATATTATGCAATAATTACAAGAAATTGTCAACTTCAATACTTTATGACTATTTTTAGTGATCCGAAATGATTGAGAACCGGCAGAATCGATACCGAACACATTAAAAAGCCGCCTCCCCTTCCTGCACTAGAATTAAAGTATTATATTTAACTTTTGGGTTGTTTATCATCAAAGTAGCTTTTGCCGAAATTAAAATTAAACATATTTCTAGTTACGGAAATCAACTTTTCGTAACACATTCCTAATAGTATACAAAAAACAAGAAAAAAATGAGGTGACGTGCAAAGAAAAAACTTAATTAGAATGTTGAGCGCCACTTATTTTATCAATAGGGCATTTGGGGAAAAATAAGAAACCCTGAAGCCTGTAGACCGATCATATATACAAGTTAGTGATTATGTGACTACTGTTTGGTTTTCGCGGAGGAGTAGAAAAATGTCGACCTAATTGGTTTGCAAGGAGGGCATAATAAAAATACTACGAGGGCTCCGTTTATCCATAATGTATCGCTATATAAGCTTACTGTTTTTTTTTTTTTTTTTTTTATTGGGAGAGCGCAGCACTCTCTTTCCGAGTCCAGAGACCACTGTTGATCGCACAACCATTTAAACAGCTTAAGCTGTATGCTAACAAAATTGGAACTAAACATGCACTCGTCTTAATGCTAAATAGACTTAAAATAAAAAGTTTCCCTTCTACTATTACATCAGATTTGTAATAGTGAAAACTTCAATTTCATCAATTTTGATGAAAAGTAGAACAAATTCCATCTAGTATACCGTATACTAAGACTATTAATCAGTTTTTTAACAATTTTAACATAAATACTCAAAGATTGCTCGTACGTTGACCACATAGGGCCTACCCAGCTTAGTGCTCTAACATGAACCACATCAGACTCTTGCACTCAGACTTTTTGAACTCTAGATCTCCAACAAAATCAAATACTATAACTTAAATACTCTAAGGTTGCTCGTAAGTAGACCACATAGGGCCTACCCAGCTTAGTGCTCTAAGATGAACCACATCGGACTCATCTAATCAGTTTTTTGAACTCTAATTCTCAAACGAAATCAAATACTATAACTTAAATACTCAAAAGTAAATTCTCAACAAAAGTTTTAATAAACTTAATTAGCAATAAATACTTGCAAAAAAAATTAGAACTTGTCGAACAGCAAGATAAGCTTGTTGAACGCAAGGGTTGCAGTTTATTCGGTCTTGCCCAGGACCGTACCAAATTTGAATTTAGGGCTTGTCGAACAGCAAGATAAGCTTGTTGAACGCAAGGGTTGCAGTTTATTCGGTCTTGCCCAGGACCGTACCAAATTTGAATTTAGGGCTTGTCGAACAGCAAGATAAGCTTGTTGAACGCAAGGGTTGCAGTTTATTCGGTCTTGCCCAGGACCGTACCAAATTTGAATTTAGGGCTTGTCGAACAGCAAGATAAGCTTGTTGAACGCAAGGGTTGCAGTTTATTCGGTCTTGCCCAGGACCGTACCAAATTTGAATTTAAAATTAAAGTCTGCTCTAAAATATATGAAGTTCTAGCAGTCACAAACATAATTAATTAACTTTTAACTTTAACTCAAAATAGTTCAATAATTTGAAACTGAATAACAGTAAACTAAAATCTAATATAAAAATTTCTCAAACTGCAAGAGGGGCATTACGGTTCGAGAATGCGCATTTACTAACTGGACCCCGAAATTCATCTTCTAAGCCTGATCAACGCCTAGAGTAATGAATTGAAAGTACATCCATCAAGTTCGTAACATATTCCTGAAACGGAATCACTCCTCTCACAACATAAAATTTTACCCTTACTACAATTATTGTAATTAATTAACCATATCAAATTTAGTTTTCAGGGTCACTGTCAGTGCCCTTATAAGGTTTTAGATCTTTAACGTGCCACACCCCAAGATTTTGACCTTGATTATTTCTTAGTTCGTATGAAAGATTTCCTAATTTTCTAATCACTGTACATAGAGTGTACTTAGGTGCCAATTTAGCCGCAAACTTTTTTGCCTTGTCAGACAAAAACATATTTTTCTTCCACACTTTATCATTTATTTGAAATGAAAGTGGCCTCTTTCGCAAATCGTATCGCTTTTTGCTAATTTCATAAGATTTTTTTAGCCTAGCTCGAACTTGTTGGTATAATTCCGGCAACGCACAGTGGTCATTATCATTCATTAATTTATCTTCAATTTCTAGAATATTCTCATCCGCCGGCGCTTTTCCATAAAAGTCTCCACTAATGGGAACGTAACGATTAAATACTAAATATGACGGTGAAAATTTACTTATTTCATGCTTCGCGGTTCGAATAGCCTGCGCGATTTTATGCACGTTCTCATCCCAACGAGTGTGGTCTTTATCTATAAAAGAAGACAAAGCAGTAACCAATACGCGATTAACTCGTTCCGTATGGTTCGGGCTGGCATGATAACGGGCTAAATAATTTACTTTAACTTTATATTCATTTGCTAATTGTTTAAATTCTTTAGAAGTAAACTGCACTCCATTGTCACAAATAATTATTTGAGGAGCGCCAAAAATCAGAAAAACTTGATTTTCCATAAATCTACAAACAGCTTTAGCTGTAGCATTAACCAAAGGCTGGACCAACACAAACTTCGTGAACCAATCAGTCACAACTAATAAATGCTGATTTCCTTTCTTCGATCTGGGCAGAGGTCCCAGTAAGTCTACTGATATTGATTGAAAAGGAAAAGATACTTTTTTATATTGACCCATTAATCCTGGTCGGGCTTGGTTGGGACTTTTTTGTGAACCACAAATGTTACAGTTAGCTACGTATTTTTTTTACATCTTTCACTAACTTGGGCCAATAGTATAATTCAGTGATCCTAGCTACTGTTTTTGAAACACCAAAATGAGCTGAAGTAGGTTCATCGTGACATTTATTCATTATTTCCATTCGATTATCGGTGGGAATTACTAGCTTCCACTCTGGAACATTAGAGCGAATGGGTAATATTGATGGAACGAATTTATATAACTTGTCATCTTGAATTTTAAAATGAGGGTAACCATCGGGTTCCCTCCTGACAGAATCTAACATGTCGGAATACCATTGATCTGGTTTTAGAATTTCTAAGTTTAAAGCAGCTATATCACGGGAAAGAGCGTCTGGAACGATATTCAATTTTCCGGGTCTATGTCTAATTTCAAAATCATACTGTGCCAAGTACATAGCCCAACGGGACAGTCGACCTGATGGATTTGATATTCTATGTAACCATGCCAACGCACTACAATCACTAATTACTGTAAACTGTGTTCCTTCGATGTATCCTCTAAATTTATTCACCGCAAACATAACGGCTATAAGTTCTCTTTCGGTAGCAGAATATTTCTGTTCAGCCGACGTAAGGGCCCTACTCGCGTACGCCACTGGGTGCTCTAATTTGCCTTGTTCCTGAAATAATACTGCACCTACGCCTACTAGAGACGCATCGGTTTGAATAAAAAACGGTTTACTAAAGTCTGGGCTGATCAAAATAGGTGCCGTGGTTATGAGCCGCTTTATCTCTAAAAACGCCGCATCTGCTTCGGGTGACCATTGTATTGTATGACCCTTCTTTTTGTTTTTTATTAAAGCGGTAATCGGTGATGAAACCGTGGATAGATTGGGTAGGAATATTCTGTAGTAGCTAATCAAACCTATCAACCGCTTTACTTCGGTCGTAGTTTTAGGTGTTTTGAAGCGATTAATTGCATCTACCTTTTCAGGATCCGTACGCAAACCAAATTCATCTACTACAAAACCTAAAAACGTCAGGGACTTCCTACAAAATTCACATTTCTCTAAATTTATGCGAAATCCGGCAGCTTGTAATTTTTCAAATATTAAATTAAGAGTTGCGATATGTTCCTCGAATGTTTCCGAAATTACTATAATGTCGTCCAAATACACGAACGCGTCACCTTTATGTAATATTGCGCCTAAAATTTTTTCCATTATTCTCTGGAGTGTTTGAGGGGAATTTGACAAACCGAAAGGCATTACTAAAAATTCAAACAACCCCATTCCTGGCACGCAAAAAGCTGTCTTTGAGCGTGATGACTTTTCTAAAGGGATTTGCCAGAAAGCTTTCTTTAAATCAATAGAAGTTAGATATTTAGCATTCCGTAGGCGATTCAGTATACAATCTGGACGTGGTAAAGGATAGGAGTCCTTCACAGTTACTTTATTTAATTTGCGGCCATCAAAGCAGGTCCTTATTTCCCCATTTTTTTTACGCACTAAAACTAGTGGACTACACCACGGAGACTCTGATTCAATGATGACCCCGTCACGCTTCATTTTTTTTACTTCTTCGTGTAATTTAGATTGCATGGCCGGACTTAAAGGGTACTGCCTTTGTTTAATGGGTATAGCATCACCGGTATCAATTTTATGTTCTACTCCACGCACGCAACCGCTTCCCGGCTGAGCCAATGTTTTAAATTTATCTTTAATATTATCTAACTGAATTTCTTGTTGTTTATTTAATGTGGCAGAACCCGAAATACCCTCGCAAGTGGCAACCTTGCTTTCCATAGATTCGGATTGCCAAGAAAAATCTTTAAAATGTAGTGATAATTGAAATATCTTACAAAAATCTGCTCCCAATAGGAATTCGCATGATAAATCAGGGACTACTAAAAATTTGATAACCTTTTCTGTTTGACCTAATCTAATTCTTAATGATAATGTGCCCCGTACAGGACTGGACGCTCCGTTAGCAACCTTGATCTCAGTTATGTCTGTCCATTCAATTTGGCCATAACGATTTGAATTTAATAACTTTAAACCCTTTTTTCCAACAATAGAGTTCATCGCTCCTGTATCCAGAAGAGCCTTAATATTAACTTTATCTATAACTAAATCTAAATGGGGTCGATTATCAAATGGCTTTTTTGACATAATTGGTGCAGATTTAACAGATTTTCCCTTAACTTTAATTTTTTGTATTTTAATTTTATTTTCTTTAATTGAATTTACTTTATTTACATAAAAAAAATCTTGTACTTTAATTAGCCAAGATTTCCAATCGTTAGAATCAAAATAATAACTTAATTTCTTTCCGCTTGAGGGTCTCGTTGGTCGGAGATTCGCCCGCGGCTTCGCCAGTTTGGTCTCATCGATTGTTCTAAATTTGCATTGCTTGTTTCTGTTTGCGATGAGGTCGGGTAAAATACGCGTGTCGATCCTCGACCGTGATCTAGCGCTGTAGTGGGGGTTCGTATTTCTAATGTTTTTAAATCGTTTTCTAAAGGGCGTCTTGGTACAAAATGGTTGCTTGCACCCGGCATTGAAACAACCACCTTTCCGTTTTCCGAAAATTGAGACTGAATAGGAGAGCATTTAGGGCAATTACTGCTGATTACTTCCTTCATGCCACATCCGTAACAGAAAATATTGTTTTTCTTAATTTTACAATTGCTATATAAATGGCCCGTCATTCCGCAATTCCAACAAGTCAATGAAGGTGGCGTAGTGGGGTTATAGTTATTTATCGAGTCTATATTTGTATCGACGTTTACAGGGATAGATCTCCCTTGCGAATAGGTTAAATTTGGTTTAGAATTCCTATAGTTTTGAAAATTTAAGGGACGCTTCTCAAATGACGCATGAGGGTACTTGTCGCTTTTGCTTTTTAAATCCTGGACTCGTTTGCATCGGTCCTTTAAATCTTGAAGATTGTTGTAATCGCTTAAGGCAACATGGGAAGCAAAGAAAGGATTAAGGTTACGTACTATTTGCTCTACTATAATTTTTTCTGGGGTACGGGGGTTAAGTTTAGAATATAAAGATTCAATTGCCGTTATAAACAATAATACATTTTCATGAACACCTTGCGTACGATCTTGGAGTTGTTTTTGTAATTTGTATTCGTAATCGCGCGGTAGAAATTCTTTTTTTAATTGGGTTACTAAGCTATCCCAGGTTGTGACATTTTTTTTAATATTTCTAAGCCACAGGGTAGCACTACCAGTAAACAAATCGTGTGCGGCTAAAAACAAATCTTCGTCGGAAATCTGACGCGCTTCTTTAAGATCATCAATTTTAGATAAAAATTCAAAAACGTCCTGTTTATCTTCATGTCCGCTAAATTTTAAGTTCCATTTATAAACAGGAATGATTTTTTTTAACACGTTTCCACCTGTCAAATTACTAGGTTGATTTATATTATTTGTTAACTTTAATTTTTGATCGATCGTTTCATTCGGGATTTTTTCTAAAATTTGAACTAAAGTGGTTACCTCTTCTATAAAATTTGAGACCATATTTTTATCGGCCTCGTCAATAGATATTGCTTCCAATAAATTTAATCTGTTATTCAAATGATAAAATCGTGATTCTAATGTTTTTCGCGTTTCTAAATTAATTTGCCGCGAATTATTTTCTAGTATTTCTGAAATATTTAGTACTGAAATTAGCAAATCACTCTCCTGCTTGTTCCAATCTACTGTAGTTAAACCAGGGGGTATTTGTTTTTGTAATGCGTCATTTAGTTGTGCTCGTTTTGCTACTTGGGTTAATCTGGGGATCAAATTTCTGCACTTAAGTTCGAAACTTAATTCGGCAGGGGTAAGGTGCCGTGGTTCCATTTTTAAGATAACAAAATAACTATTAACTAATCAAATTAAACTAAATAAAAAATAATGATTCTATACGAAAACCCATAAGATAATTTTTTTTTTTGTAGATAATTACTTCGAATTGGACCGAAAAAATTAAAAATTTGTAATGTAATATTACGTGCAATAACTTAGTCTAAAATGTATCCCAATTATGTAACTGTATAAATTAATTGTTTACAGAATTCAAATCAATTTTAAGAATAAAAATTCTTTTTTAAAAATTTTCTTTGTACTTATTGCGTTAAACTAAAATTCGTACTTCAAAACTAAAAAAATTATTGTAATTTTAATTAAATTAAATTTAGCGCTAAAAGATTTGAATAATTAAACTAAAATGAACGATAGCACAAATTCTATTTCACTTTCTTAAATGTTTTAGCCAATATTATTAAAGACTCCAATTTACTGTAAGCTCACAAAATAACTCTAAAATCACTTATTATATTTTTATACACAAAAATTAATTACTTTAGTATAGTTGAAATTACGTTCATTAAAATAAAAAATATTTTATTTCTCCAGCGTTTGTGAACCATAAGTGTAATTTATTAATTTCGTAGCCCGAAGTTAGGCGCCAAAATTTGTTACTTCTTTTTAACAAATTGCTCTGGGCTAGTTCATCGGAGAGCTTGAAACCTGATCTTCCGCTTAACCTCAGGTGGTGAGTTCTACGACACTTATGAAAGCACAACACTGGAGTAAATAAAAGCCCTTTGGTTTTAAAAAATGAAATATAATAGACATGAATAAAAATTATTTGTACATTAAATTAAATAGAAAATATTTTAAATAATAAAAATAAAAATTATATTTATTAAAAATAGCTTTAAAATTTAAAAATTAATTATTAAGTACCTATTTATAGTCTGTAAATTTGTAATTTTTTATGTTGCGCACTATAATGTTTAAAATCTATTAGCTCACCCTTAATTGTTTATCACTATCCATAAAATGTGGTGCTGTTGATTATCTAAAGGTGGTTAATGAAGATTCACAATAAGTCCAGGACTGCACTTTTATTAATTATTAATTGCACTAACGCGCACTTTATTAAAATTTTTATTATTTGTATCTGTTTTTAATTCTCCACTATATTTAACTACAATTTTTGAAATATTTGCTTACAGTAATTTTGATGTCTGTAAATTGATTGTTTTATAAATGGCACTTTAATGATCAAAATTATCTAAAAACTCTATACTATCTATAACAATTTACTTTACTATATTCGCTTTACTATAAAAACTCTCGACCGTCTTGTCGTAAATTTGTAAGAGAACTTTCTAATTTTTGTAAAATAAAATCTAACTAACCCCTAAAAATCCCCTCTACTAATTATAATTTTAATATTTTCGTGGGAAGCAAACTTAATTTGTTTTTCTTAAAAATGATCCAAAAATAAATTATCTTAAGTTTGGAACCCGGTGCCTTTTGAAATTGTCACCTACAATACTTTACGACCACTTCTAATGGTCCGAAATGATCGAGGGCAGGCGGAATCGATAATGAACTTAACATGCATCCGCCGGTCTCTCCTATACAAGAATTAAAATATCATATTTAGTTTTCGGTTTGTTTAAATCAAAGAGATTTTACTCAAACTGAAACTATTTTCTAAGAATATTATGCAATAATTACAAGAAATTGTCAACTTCAATACTTTATGACTATTTTTAGTGATCCGAAATGATTGAGAACCGGCAGAATCGATACCGAACACATTAAAAAGCCGCCTCCCCTTCCTGCACTAGAATTAAAGTATTATATTTAACTTTTGGGTTGTTTATCATCAAAGTAGCTTTTGCCGAAATTAAAATTAAACATATTTCTAGTTACGGAAATCAACTTTTCGTAACAAAGCTCTGTACTTTAAGTTAAAATCAAAATTCTTTTCTTCAAGTAAATAACTTAAAGAAAGGAAGTTATTAATTTAAAGTTCTGTACTTTAAGTTAAAATCAAAATTCTTTTCTTCTAGTTAATAACTTAAAGAATGGAAGTTATTAGTTTAAAGTTCTGTACATTAAGTTAAAATCAAAATTCTTTTTTTCAAGTTAATAACTTAAAGAATGGAAGTTGTTAGTTTAAAGTTCTGTACTTTAAGTTAAAATCAAAATTCTGTTCTTCAAGTAAATAACTGAAAGAAAGGAAGTTATTAATTTAAAGTTCTGTACTTTAAGTTAAAATCAAAATTCTTTTCGTCGAGTAAATAACTTAATGAATGGAAGTAATTAGTTTAAAGTTCTGTACTTTAAGTTAAAATCAAAATTCTTTTCTTCATGTTAATAAATTAAAGAATGGAAGTTGTTAGTTTAAAGTTCTGTACTTAAAGTTAAAATCAAAATTCTTTTCTTCAAGTTAATAACTTTAAGAATGGAAGTTGTTAGTTCAAAGTTCTGTACTTTAAGTTAAAATCAAAATTCTTTTCTTTAAGTTAATAACTTAAAGAATGGAAGTTGTTAGTTCAAAGTTCTGTACTTTAAGTTAAAATGAAAATTCTTTTTTTCAAGTTAATAACTTAGAGAATGGAAGTTATTAGTTTAAAGTTCTGTACTTATGTTAAAATCAAAATTCTTTTCTTCAAGTTAATAACTTTAAGAATGGAAGTTGTTAGTTCAAAGTTCTGTACTTTAAGTTAAAATCAAAATTCTTTTCTTCAAGTTAATAACTTAAAGAATGGAAGTTGTTAGTTCAAAGTTCTGTACTTTAAGTTAAAATGAAAATTCTTTTCTTCAAGTAAATAACTTAGAGAATGGAAGTTATTAGTTCAAAGTTCTGTACTTTAAGTTAAAATCAAAATTCATTTCTTCAAGTTAATAACTTAAAGAATGGAAGATGTTAGTTCAAAGTTCTGTACTTTAAGTTAAAATCAAAATTTTTTTCTTCAAGTTAATAACTTAAAGAATGGAAGTTGTTAGTTCAAAGTTCTGTACTTTAAGTTAAAATCAAAATTCTTTTCTTCAAGTTAATAACTTAGAGAATGGAAGTTGTTAGTTTAAAGTTCTGTACTTTAAGTTAAAATCAAAATTCTTTTCTTCAAGTAAATAACTTAAGGAAAGGAAGTTATTAATTTAAAGTTCTATACTTTTTAGTTAAAATCAAAATTTTTTTCTTCCAGTAAATAACTTAAGGAAAGGAAGTTATTAATTTAAAGTTCTGTACTTTAAGTTAAAATCAAAATTCTTTTATTCAAGTTAATAAATTAAAGAATGGAAGTTGTTAGTTTAAAGTTCTGTACTTTAAGTTAAAATCAAAATTCTTTTCTTCAAGTAATTAACTTAAAGAATGGAAGTTACAATTTTAAAGTTCTGTACTTTAAGTTAAAATCAAAATCCTTTTCTTCAAGTAAATAACTTAAAGAATGGAAGTTATTAGTTTAAAGTTCTGTACTTTAAGCTAAAATCAAAATTCTTTTCGTCAAGTAAATAACATAATGAATGGAAGTAATTAGTTTAAAGTTCTGTACTTTAAGTTAAAATCAAAATTCTTTTCTTCAAGCTAATAACTTAAAGAATGGAAGTTGTTAGTTTAAAGTTCTGTACTTTAAGTTAAAATCAATATTCTTTTCTTCAAGTTAATAACTTAAAGAATGGAAGTTGTTAGTTCAAAGTTCTGTACTTTAAGTTAAAATCAAAATTTTTTTCTTCAAGTTAATAACTTAAACAATGGAAGTTGTTAGTTCAAAGTTCTGTACTTTAAGTTAAAATTAAAATTCTTTTCTTCAAGTTAATAACTTAAAGAATGGAAGTTGTTAGTTTAAAGTTCTGTACTTTAAGTTAAAATCAAAATTCTTTTCTTCAAGTAAATAACTTAAAGAAAGGAAGTTATTAATTTAAAGTTCTGTACTTTAAGTTAAAATCAAAATTTTTTTCTTCTAGTTAATAACTTAAAGAATGGAAGTTATTAGTTTAAAGTTCTGTACTTTAAGTAAAATTCAAAATTCTTTTCTTCTAGTTAATAACTTAAAGAATGGAAGTTATTAGTTTAAAGTTCTGCTCTTTAAGTTAAAATCAAAATTCTGTTCGTCAAGTAAATAACTTAATGAATGGAAGTAATTAGTTTAAAGTTCTGTACTTTAAGTTAAAATCAAAATTCTTTTCTTCAAGTTAATAAATTAAAGAATGGAAGTTGTTAGTTTAAAGTTCTGTACTTAAAGTTAAAATCAAAATTCTTTTCTTCAAGTTAATAACTTTAAGAATGGAAGTAGTTAGTTCAAAGGTTTGTACTTTAAGTTAAAATCAAAATTCTTTTCTTCAAGTTAATAACTTAAAGAATGGAAGTTGTTAGTTCAAAGTTCTGTACTTTAAGTTAAAATGAAAATTCTTTTCTTCAAGTAAATAACTTAGAGAATGGAAGTTATTAGTTTAAAGTTCTGTACTTTAAGTTAAAATCAAAATTCTTTTCTTCAAGTTATGAACTTTAAGAATGGAAGTTGTTAGTTCAAAGTTCTGTACTTTAAGTTAAAATCAAAATTCTTTTCTTCAAGTTAATAACTTAAAGAATGGAAGTTGTTAGTTCAAAGTTCTGTACTTTAAGTTAAAATGAAAATTCTTTTCTTCAAGTAAATAACTTAGAGAATGGAAGTTGTTAGTTCAAAGTTCTGTACTTTAAGTTAAAATCAAAATTCTTTTCTTCAAGTTAATAACTTTAAGAATGGAAGTTGTTAGTTCAAAGTTCTGTACTTTAAGTTAAAATCAAAATTCTTTTCTTTAAGTTAATAACTTAAAGAATGGAAGTTGTTAGTTCAAAGTTCTGTACTTTAAGTTAAAATGAAAATTCTTTTCTTCAAGTAATTAACTTAGAGAATGGAAGTTATTAGTTTAAAGTTCTGTACTTTAAGTTAAAATCAAAATTCTTTTTTTCAAGTTAATAACTTAAAGAAAGGAAGTTATTAATTTAAAGTTCTGTACTTTAAGTTAAAATCAAAATTCTTTTCTTCAAGTTAATAAATTAAAAAATGGAGGTTGTTAGTTTAAAGTTCTGTACTTTAAGTTAAATACAAAATTCTTTTCTTCAAGTTAATAACTTTAAGAATGGAAGTTGTTAGTTCAAAGTTCTGTACTTTAAGTTAAAATCAAAATTCTTTTCTTTAAGTTAATAACTTAAAGAATGGAAGTTGTTAGTTCAAAGTTCTGTACTTTAAGTTAAAATGAAAATTCTTTTCTTTAAGTAAATAACTTAGAGAATGGAAGTTATTAGTTTAAAGTTCTGTACTTTAAGTTAAAATCAAAATTCTTTTTTTCAAGTTAATATTCATTTCTTCAAGTTAATAACTTAAAGAATGGAAGTTGTTAGTTCAAAGTTCTGTACTTTAAGTTAAAATCAAAATTCTTTTCTTCAAGTTAATAACTTAAAGAATGGAAGTTGTTAGTTCAAAGTTCTGTACTTTAAGTTAAATTCAAAATTCTTTTCTTCAAGTTAATAACTTAAAGAATGGAAGTTGTTAGTTTAAAGTTCTGTACTTTAAGTTAAAATCAAAATTCTTTTCTTCAATTAAATAACTTAAAGAATGGAAGTTATTAGTTTAAAGTTCTGTACTTTAAGTTAAAATCAAAATTCTTTTTTTCAAGTTAATAACTTAAAGAATGGAAGTTGTTAGTTTAAAGTTCTGTACTTTAAGTTAAAATCAAAATTCTGTTCTTCAAGTAAATAACTTAAAGAAAGGATGTTATTAATTTAAAGTTCTGTACTTTAAGTTAAAATCAAAATTCTTTTCGTCAAGTAAATAACTTAATGAATGGAAGTAATTAGTTTAAAGTTCTGTACTTTAAGTTAAAATCAAAATTCTTTTCTTCAAGTTAATAAATTAAAAAATGGAGGTTGTTAGTTTAAAGTTCTGTACTTTAAGTTAAAATCAAAATTCTTTTCTTCAAGTTAAAAGTTTAAGAATGGAAGTTGTTAGTTCAAAGTTCTGTACTTTAAGTTAAAATCAAAATTCTTTTCTTTAAGTTAATAACTTAAAGAATGGAAGTTGTTAGTTCAAAGTTCTGTACTTTAAGTTAAAATGAAAATTCTTTTCTTCAACTAAATAACTTAGAGAATGGAAGTTATTAGTTTAAAGTTCTGTACTTTAAGTTAAAATCAAAATTCTTTTTTTCAAGTTAATAACTTAAAGAATGGAAGTTGTTAGTTTAAAGTTCTATACTTTAAGTTAAAATCAAAATTCTTTTCTTCAAGTAAATAACTTAAAGAAAGGAAGTTATTAATTTAAAGTTCTGTACTTTAAGTTAAAATCAAAATTCTTTTCTTCAAGCTAATAACTTAAAGAATTGAAGTTGTTAGTTTAAAGTTCTGTACTTTAAGTTAAAATCAAAATTCTTTTCTTCAATTAAATAACTTAAAGAATGGAAGTTATTAGTTTAAAGTTCTGTACTTTAAGTTAAAATCAAAATTCTTTTCTTCAATTAAATAACTTAAAGAATGGAAGTTATTAGTTTAAAGTTCTGTACTTTAAGTTAAAATCAAAATTCTTTTTTTCAAGTTAATACTTAAAGAATGGAAGTTGTTAGTTTAAAGTTCTGTACTTTAAGTTAAAATCAAAATTCTTTTCTTCAAGTAAATAACTTAAAGAAAGGAAGTTATTAGTTTAAAGTTCTGTACTTTAAGTTAAAATCAAAATTCTTTTCTTCAAGTTAATAACTTAAAGAATGGAAGTTGTTAGTTCAAAGTTCTGTACTTTAAGTTAAAATCAAAATTCTTTTCTTCAAGTTAATAACTTAAAGAATGGAAGTTGTTAGTTCAAAGTTCTGTACTTTAAGTTAAATTCAAAATTCTTTTCTTCAAGTTAATAACTTAAAGAATGGAAGTTGTTAGTTTAAAGTTCTGTACTTTAAGTTAAAATAAAAATTCTTTTCTTCAATTAAATAACTTAAAGAATGGAAGTTATTAGTTTAAAGTTCTGTACTTTAAGTTAAAATCAAAATTCTTTTTTTCAAGTTAATAACTTAAAGAATGGAAGTTGTTAGTTTAAAGTTCTGTACTTTAAGTTAAAATCAAAATTCTGTTCTTCAAGTAAATAACTTAAAGAAAGGATGTTATTAATTTAAAGTTCTGTACTTTAAGTTAAAATCAAAATTCTTTTCGTCAAGTAAATAACTTAATGAATGGAAGTAATTAGTTTAAAGTTCTGTACTTTAAGTTAAAATCAAAATTCTTTTCTTCAAGTTAATAAATTAAAAAATGGAGGTTGTTAGTTTAAAGTTCTGTACTTTAAGTTAAAATCAAAATTCTTTTCTTCAAGTTAAAACTTTAAGAATGGAAGTTGTTAGTTCAAAGTTCTGTACTTTAAGTTAAAATCAAAATTCTTTTCTTTAAGTTAATAACTTAAAGAATGGAAGTTGTTAGTTCAAAGTTCTGTACTTTAAGTTAAAATGAAAATTCTTTTCTTCAACTAAATAACTTAGAGAATGGAAGTTATTAGTTTAAAGTTCTGTACTTTAAGTTAAAATCAAAATTCTTTTTTTCAAGTTAATAACTTAAAGAATGGAAGTTGTTAGTTTAAAGTTCTATACTTTAAGTTAAAATCAAAATTCTTTTCTTCAAGTAAATAACTTAAAGAAAGGAAGTTATTAATTTAAAGTTCTGTACTTTAAGTTAAAATCAAAATTCTTTTCTTCAAGCTAATAACTTAAAGAATTGAAGTTGTTAGTTTAAAGTTCTGTACTTTAAGTTAAAATCAAAATTCTTTTCTTCAATTAAATAACTTAAAGAATGGAAGTTATTAGTTTAAAGTTCTGTACTTTAAGTTAAAATCAAAATTCTTTTCTTCAATTAAATAACTTAAAGAATGGAAGTTATTAGTTTAAAGTTCTGTACTTTAAGTTAAAATCAAAATTCTTTTTTTCAAGTTAATACTTAAAGAATGGAAGTTGTTAGTTTAAAGTTCTGTACTTTAAGTTAAAATCAAAATTCTTTTCTTCAAGTAAATAACTTAAAGAAAGGAAGTTATTAGTTTAAAGTTCTGTACTTTAAGTTAAAATCAAAATTCTTTTCTTCAAGTTAATAAATTAAAGAATGGAAGTTGTTAGTTTAAAGTTCTGTACTTTAAGTTAAAATCAAAATTCTTTTCTTCAATTAAATAACTTAAAGAATGGAAGTTATTAGTTTAAAGTTCTGTACTTTAAGTTAAAATCAAAATTCTTTTTTTCAAGTTAATACTTAAAGAATGGAAGTTGTTAGTTTAAAGTTCTGTACTTTAAGTTAAAATCAAAATTCTTTTCTTCAAGTAAATAACTTAAAGAAAGGAAGTTATTAGTTTAAAGTTCTGTACTTTAAGTTAAAATCAAAATTCTTTTCTTCAAGTTAATAAATTAAAGAATGGAAGTTGTTAGTTTAAAGTTCTGTACTTTAAGTTAAAATCAAAATTCTTTTCTTCAAGTTAATAACTTAAAGAATGGAAGTTGTTAGTTCAAAGTTCTGTACTTTAAGTTAAAATCAAAATTCTTTTCTTCAAGTTAATAACTTAAAGAATGGAAGTTGTTAGTTCAAAGTTCTGTACTTTAAGTTAAAATCAAAATTCTTCTCTTCAAGTTAATAACTTAAAGAATGAAAGTTGTTAGTTCAAAGTTCTGTACTTTAAGTTAAAATCAAAATTCTTTTCTTCAAGTTAATAACTTAAAGAATGGAAGTTATTAGTTTAAAGTTCTGTACTTTAAGTTAAAATCAAAATTCTTTTCTTCAAGGTAATAAATTAAAGAATGGAAGTTGTTAGTTTAAAGTTCTGTACTTTAAGTTAAAATCAAAATTCTTTTCTTCAAGTTAATAACTTAAAGAATGGAAGTTGTTAGTTCAAAGTTCTGTACTTTAAGTTAAAATCAAAATTCTTTTCTTCAAGTTAATAACTTAAAGAATGGAAGTTGTTAGTTCAAAGTTCTGTACTTTAAGTTAAAATCAAAATTCTTTTCTTCAAGTTAATAACTTAAAGAATGGAAGTTGTTAGTTCAAAGTTCTGTACTTTAAGTTAAAATCAAAATTCTTTTCTTCAAGTTAATAACTTAAAGAATGGAAGTTGTTAGTTCAAAGTTCTGTACTTTAAGTTAAAATCAAAATTCTTTTCTTCAAGTAAATAACTTAAAGAAAGGAAGTTATTAATTTAAAGTTCTGTACTTTAAGTTAAAATCAAAATTCTTTTCGTCAATTAAATAACTTAATGAATGGAAGTAATTAGTTTAAAGTTCTGTACTTTAAGTTAAAATCAAAATTCTTTTCTTCAAGTTAATAAATTAAAGAATGGAAGTTGTTAGTTTAAAGTTCTGTACATTAAGTTAAAATCAAAATTCTTTTCTTCAAATTAATAACTTAAAGAATGGAAGTTGTTAGTTCAAAGTTCTGTACTTTAAGTTAAAATCAAAATTCTTTTCTTTAAGTTAATAACTTAAAGAATGGAAGTTGTTAGTTTAAAGTTCTGTACTATAAGTTAAAATAAAAATTCTTTTCTTCAAGTTAATAACTTAAAGAATGGAAGTTGTTAGTTCATAGTTCTGTACTTTAAGTTAAAATCAAAATTCTTTTCTTCAAGTTAATAACTTAATGAATGGAAGTTATTAATTTAAAGTTCTGTACTTTAAGTTAAAATCAAAATTCTTTTCGTCAAGTAAATAACTTAATGAATGGAAGTAATTAGTTTAAAGTTCTGTACTTTAAGTTAAAATCAAAATTCTTTTCTTCAAGTTAATAAATTAAAAAATGGAGGTTGTTAGTTTAAAGTTCTGTACTTTAAGTTAAAATCAAAATTCTTTTCTTCAAGTTAATAACTTTAAGAATGGAAGTTGTTAGTTCAAAGTTCTGTACTTTAAGTTAAAATCAAAATTCTTTTCTTTAAGTTAATAACTTAAAGAATGGAAGTTGTTAGTTCAAAGTTCTGTACTTTAAGTTAAAATGAAAATTCTTTTCTTCAACTAAATAACTTAGAGAATGGAAGTTATTAGTTTAAAGTTCTGTACTTTAAGTTAAAATCAAAATTCTTTTTTTCAAGTTAATAACTTAAAGAATGGAAGTTGTTAGTTTAAAGTTCTATACTTTAAGTTAAAATCAAAATTCTTTTCTTCAAGTAAATAACTTAAAGAAAGGAAGTTATTAATTTAAAGTTCTGTACTTTAAGTTAAAATCAAAATTCTTTTCTTCAAGTTAATAACTTAAAGAATGGAAGTTGTTAGTTCAAAGTTCTGTACTTTAAGTTAAAATCAAAATTCTTTTCTTCAAGTTAATAACTTAAAGAATGGAAGTTGTTAGTTCAAAGTTCTGTACTTTAAGTTAAAATCAAAATTCTTTTCTTCAAGTTAATAACTTAAAGAATGGAAGTTGTTAGTTCAAAGTTCTGTACTTTAAGTTAAAATCAAAATTCTTTTCTTCAAGTTAATAACTTAAAGAATGGAAGTTGTTAGTTTAAAGTTCTGTACTTTAAGTTAAAATCAAAATTCTTTTCTTCAAGTAAATAACTTAAAGAAAGGAAGTTATTAGTTTAAAGTTCTGTACTTTAAGTTAAAATCAAAATTCTTTTCTTCAAGTTAATAAATTAAAGAATGGAAGTTGTTAGTTTAAAGTTCTGTACTTTAAGTTAAAATCAAAATTCTTTTCTTCAAGTTAATAACTTAAAGAATGGAAGTTGTTAGTTCAAAGTTCTGTACTTTAAGTTAAAATCAAAATTCTTTTCTTCAAGTTAATAACTTAAAGAATGGAAGTTGTTAGTTCAAAGTTCTGTACTTTAAGTTAAAATCAAAATTCTTTTCTTTAAGTTAATAACTTAAAGAATGGAAGCTGTTAGTTCAAAGTTCTGTACTTTAAGTTAAAATCAAAATTCTTTTCTTCAAGTTAATAACTTAAAGAATGGAAGTTATTAGTTTAAAGTTCTGTACTTTAAGTTAAAATCAAAATTCTTTTCTTCAAGGTAATAAATTAAAGAATGGAAGTTGTTAGTTTAAAGTTCTGTACTTTAAGTTAAAATCAAAATTCTTTTCTTCAAGTTAATAACTTAAAGAATGGAAGTTGTTAGTTCAAAGTTCTGTACTTTAAGTTAAAATCAAAATTCTTTTCTTCAAGTTAATAACTTAAAGAATGGAAGTTGTTAGTTCAAAGTTCTGTACTTTAAGTTAAAATCAAAATTCTTTTCTTCAAGTTAATAACTTAAAGAATGGAAGTTGTTAGTTCAAAGTTCTGTACTTTAAGTTAAAATCAAAATTCTTTTCTTCAAGTTAATAACTTAAAGAAAGGAAGTTATTAATTTAAAGTTCTGTACTTTAAGTTAAAATCAAAATTCTTTTCGTCAATTAAATAACTTAATGAATGGAAGTAATTAGTTTAAAGTTCTGTACTTTAAGTTAAAATCAAAATTCTTTTCTTCAAGTTAATAAATTAAAGAATGGAAGTTGTTAGTTTAAAGTTCTGTACATTAAGTTAAAATCAAAATTCTTTTCTTCAAATTAATAACTTAAAGAATGGAAGTTCTTAGTTCAAAGTTCTGTACTTTAAGTTAAAATCAAAATTCTTTTCTTCAAGTTAATAACTTAAAGAATGGAAGTTGTTAGTTTAAAGTTCTGTACTATAAGTTAAAATAAAAATTCTTTTCTTCAAGTTAATAACTTAAAGAATGGAAGTTGTTAGTTCATAGTTCTGTACTTTAAGTTAAAATCAAAATTCTTTTCTTCAAGTTAATAACTTAATGAATGGAAGTTATTAATTTAAAGTTCTGTACTTTAAGTTAAAATCAAAATTCTTTTCGTCAAGTAAATAACTTAATGAATGGAAGTAATTAGTTCAAAGTTCTGTACTTTAAGTTAAAATCAAAATTCTTTTCTTCAAGTAAATAACTTAAAGAAAGGAAGTTATTAATTTAAAGTTCTGTACTTTAAGTTAAAATCAAAATTCTTTTCGTCAATTAAATAACTTAATGAATGGAAGTAATTAGTTTAAAGTTCTGTACTTTAAGTTAAAATCAAAATTCTTTTCTTCAAGTTAATAAATTAAAGAATGGAAGTTGTTAGTTTAAAGTTCTGTACATTAAGTTAAAATCAAAATTCTTTTCTTCAAATTAATAACTTAAAGAATGGAAGTTCTTAGTTCAAAGTTCTGTACTTTAAGTTAAAATCAAAATTCTTTTCTTCAAGTTAATAACTTAAAGAATGGAAGTTGTTAGTTTAAAGTTCTGTACTATAAGTTAAAATAAAAATTCTTTTCTTCAAGTTAATAACTTAAAGAATGGAAGTTGTTAGTTCATAGTTCTGTACTTTAAGTTAAAATCAAAATTCTTTTCTTCAAGTTAATAACTTAATGAATGGAAGTTATTAATTTAAAGTTCTGTACTTTAAGTTAAAATCAAAATTCTTTTCGTCAAGTAAATAACTTAATGAATGGAAGTAATTAGTTTAAAGTTCTGTACTTTAAGTTAAAATCAAAATTCTTTTCTTCAAGTTAATAAATTAAAAAATGGAGGTTGTTAGTTTAAAGTTCTGTACTTTAAGTTAAAATCAAAATTCTTTTCTTCAAGTTAATAACTTTAAGAATGGAAGTTGTTAGTTCAAAGTTCTGTACTTTAAGTTAAAATCAAAATTCTTTTCTTTAAGTTAATAACTTAAAGAATGGAAGTTGTTAGTTCAAAGTTCTGTACTTTAAGTTAAAATGAAAATTCTTTTCTTCAACTAAATAACTTAGAGAATGGAAGTTATTAGTTTAAAGTTCTGTACTTTAAGTTAAAATCAAAATTCTTTTTTTCAAGTTAATAACTTAAAGAATGGAAGTTGTTAGTTTAAAGTTCTATACTTTAAGTTAAAATCAAAATTCTTTTCTTCAAGTTAATAACTTAAAGAAAGGAAGTTATTAATTTAAAGTTCTGTACTTTAAGTTAAAATCAAAATTCTTTTCTTCAAGTTAATAACTTAAAGAATGGAAGTTGTTAGTTCAAAGTTCTGTACTTTAAGTTAAAATCAAAATTCTTTTCTTCAAGTTAATAACTTAAAGAATGGAGGTTGTTAGTTCAAAGTTCTGTACTTTAAGTTAAAATCAAAATTCTTTTCTTCAAGTTAATAACTTAAAGAATGGAAGTTGTTAGTTCAAAGTTCTGTACTTTAAGTTAAAATCAAAATTCTTTTCTTCAAGTTAATAACTTAAAGAATGGAAGTTGTTAGTTCAAAGTTCTGTACTTTAAGTTAAAATCAAAATTCTTTTCTTCAATTAAATAACTTAAAGAATGGAAGTTGTTAGTTTAAAGTTCTGTACTTTAAGTTAAAATCAAAATTCTTTTCTTCAAGTTAATAACTTAAAGAATGGAAGTTGTTAGTTCAAAGTTCTGTACTTTAAGTTAAAATCAAAATTCTTTTCTTCAAGTTAATAACTTAAAGAATGGAAGTTGTTAGTTCAAAGTTCTGTACTTTAAGTTAAAATCAAAATTCTTTTCTTCAATTAAATAACTAAAAGAATGGAAGTTGTTAGTTTAAAGTTTTGTACTTTAAGTTAAAATCAAAATTCTTTTCTTCAAGTTAATAACTTAAAGAATGGAAGTTGTTAGTTCAAAGTTCTGTACTATAAGTTAAATTCAAAATTCTTTTCTTCAAGCTAATAACCTAAAGAATGGAGGTTGTTAGTTTAAAGTTCTGTACTATAAGTTAAAATCAAAATTCTTTTCTTCAAGTTAATAACTTAAAGAATGCAAGTTGTTAGTTCATAGTTCTGTACTTTAAGTTAAAATCAAAATTCTTTTCTTTAAGTTAATAACTTAAAGAATGGAAGCTGTTAGTTCAAAGTTCTGTACTTTAAGTTAAAATCAAAATTCATTTCTTCAAGTTAATAACTTAAAGAATGGAAGTTGTTAGTTCAAAGTTCTGTACTTTAAGTTAAAATCAAAATTCTTTTCTTCAAGTTAATAACTTAAAGAATGGAAGTTGTTAGTTTAAAGTTCTGTACTTTAAGTTAAAATCAAAATTCTTTTCTTCAATTAAATAACTTAAAGAATGGAAGTTATTAGTTTAAAGTTCTGTACTTTAAGTTAAAATCAAAATTCTTTTTTTCAAGTTAATAACTTAAAGAATGGAAGTTGTTAGTTTAAAGTTCTGTACTTTAAGTTAAAATCAAAATTCTGTTCTTCAAGTAAATAACTTAAAGAAAGGAAGTTATTAATTTAAAGTTCTGTACTTTAAGTTAAAATCAAAATTCTTTTCGTCAAGTAAATAACTTAATGAATGGAAGTAATTAGTTTAAAGTTCTGTACTTTAAGTTAAAATCAAAATTCTTTTCTTCAAGTTAATAAATTAAAAAATGGAGGTTGTTAGTTTAAAGTTCTGTACTTTAAGTTAAAATCAAAATTCTTTTCTTCAAGTTAAAACTTTAAGAATGGAAGTTGTTAGTTCAAAGTTCTGTACTTTAAGTTAAAATCAAAATTCTTTTCTTTAAGTTAATAACTTAAAGAATGGAAGTTGTTAGTTCAATGTTCTGTACTTTAAGTTAGAATGAAAACTCTTTTCTTCAACTAAATAACTTAGAGAATGGAAGTTATTAGTTTAAAGTTCTGTACTTTAAGTTAAAATCAAAATTCTTTTTTTCAAGTTAATAACTTAAAGAATGGAAGTTGTTAGTTTAAAGTTCTATACTTTAAGTTAAAATCAAAATTCTTTTCTTCAAGTAAATAACTTAAAGAAAGGAAGTTATTAATTTAAAGTTCTGTACTTTAAGTTAAAATCAAAATTCTTTTCTTCAAGCTAATAACTTAAAGAATTGAAGTTGTTAGTTTAAAGTTCTGTACTTTAAGTTAAAATCAAAATTCGTTTCTTCAAGTTAATAACTTAAAGAATGGAAGTTGTTAGTTCAAAGTTCTGTACTTTAAGTTAAAATCAAAATTTTTTTCTTCAAGTTAATAACTTAAAGAATGGAAGTTGTTAGTTTAAAGTTCTGTACTTAGTGTTAAAATCAAAATTCTTTTCTTCAAGTTAATAACTTAAAGAATGGAAGTTGTTAGTTTAAAGTTCTGTACTTTAAGTTAAAATCAAAATTCTTTTCTTCAATTAAATAACTTAAAGAATGGAAGTTATTAGTTTAAAGTTCTGTACTTTAAGTTAAAATCAAAATTCTTTTTTTCAAGTTAATACTTAAAGAATGGAAGTTGTTAGTTTAAAGTTCTGTACTTTAAGTTAAAATCAAAATTCTTTTCTTCAAGTAAATAATTTAAAGAAAGGAAGTTATTAGTTTAAAGTTCTGTACTTTAAGTTAAAATCAAAATTCTTTTCTTCAAGTTAATAAATTAAAGAATGGAAGTTGTTAGTTTAAAGTTCTGTACTTTAAGTTAAAATCAAAATTCTTTTCTTCAAGTTAATAACTTAAAGAATGGAAGTTGTTAGTTCAAAGTTCTGTATTTTAAGTTAAAATCAAAATTTTTTTCTTCAAGTTAATAACTTAAACAATGGAAGTTGTTAGTTCAAAGTTCTGTACTTTAAGTTAAAATCAAAATTCTTTTCTTCAAGTTAATAACTTAAAGAATGGAAGTTGTTAGTTTAAAGTTCTGTACTTTAAGTTAAAATCAAAATTTTTTTCTTCAAGTAAATAACTTAAAGAAAGGAAGTTATTAATTTAAAGTTCTGTACTTTAAGTTAAAATCAAAATTCTTTTCTTCTAGTTAATAACTTAAAGAATGGAAGTTATTAGTTTAAAGTTCTGTACTTTAAATTAAAATCAAAATTCTTTTTTTCAAGTTAATAACTTAAAGAATGGAAGTTGTTAGTTTAAAGTTCTGTACTTTAAGTTAAAATCAAACTTATATTCTTCAAGTAAATAACTTAAAGAAAGGAAGTTATTAATTTAAAGTTCTGTACTTTAAGTTAAAATCAAAATTCTTTTCTTCTAGTTAATAACTTAAAGAATGGAAGTTATTAGTTTAAAGTTCTGTACTACAAGTTAAATTCAAAATTCTTTTCTTCTAGTTAATAACTTAAAGAATGGAAGTTATTAGTTTAAAGTTCTGTACTTTAAGTTAAAATCAAAATTCTTTTTTTCAAGTTAATAACTTAAAGAATGGAAGTTGTTAGTTTAAAGTTCTGTACTTTAAGTTAAAATCAAAATTCTGTTCTTCAAGTAAATAACATAATGAATGGAAGTAATTAGTTTAAAGTTCTGTACTTTAAGTTAAAATCAAAATTCTTTTCTTCAAGTTAATAAATTAAAGAATGGAAGTTGTTAGTTTAAAGTTCTGTACTTTAAGTTAAAATCAAAATTCTGTTCTTCAAGTAAATAACTTAAAGAAAGGAAGTTATTAATTTAAAGTTCTGTACTTTAAGTTAAAATCAAAATTCTTTTCTTCTAGTTAATAACTTAAAGAATGGAAGTTATTAGTTTAAAGTTCTGTACTTTAAGTTAAAATCAAAATTCTTTTCTTCTAGTTAATAACTTAAAGAATGGAAGTTATTAGTTTAAAGTTCTGTACTTTAAGTTAAAATCAAAATTCTTTTTTTCAAGTTAATAACTTAAAGAATGGAAGTTGTTAGTTTAAAGTTCTGTACTTTAAGTTAAAATTCAAAATTCTGTTCTTCAAGTAAATAACTTAATGAATGGAAGTAATTAGTTTATAGTTCTGTACTTTAAGTTAAAATCAAAATTCTTTTCTTCAATTAAATAACGTAAAGAATGGAAGTTGTTAGTTTAAAGTTCTGTACTTTAAGTTAAAATCAAAATTCTTTTCTTCAAGTTAATAACTTAAAGAATGGAAGTTGTTAGTTCAAAGTTCTGTACTTTAAGTTAAAATCAAAATTCTTTTCTTCAAGTTAATAACTTAAAGAATGGAAGTTGTTAGTTCAAAGTTCTGTACTTTAAGTTAAAATCAAAATTCTTTTCTTCTAGTTAATAACTTAAAGAATGGAAGTTGTTAGTTTAAAGTTCTGTACTTTAAGTTAAAATCAAAATTCTTTTTTTCAAGTTAATAACTTAAAGAATGGAAGTTGTTAGTTTAAAGTTCTGTACTTTAAGTTAAAATCAAAATTTTTTTCTTCAAGTAAATAACTTAAGGAAAGGAAGTTATTAATTTAAAGTTCTGTACTTTAAGTTAAAATCACAATTCTTTTATTCAAGTTAATAACTTAAAGAATGGAAGTTGTTAGTTTAAAGTTCTGTACTTTAAGTTAAAATCAAAATTCTTTTCTTCAAGTAATTAACTTAAAGAATGGAAGTTACAATTTTAAAGTTCTGTACTTTAAGTTAAAATCAAAATCCTTTTCTTCAAGTAAATAACTTAAAGAATGGAAGTTATTAGTTTAAAGTTCTGTACTTTAAGCTAAAATCAAAATTCTTTTCGTCAAGTAAATAACATAATGAATGGAAGTAATTAGTTTAAAGCTCTGTACTTTAAGTTAAAATCAAAATTCTTTTCTTCAAGCTAATAACTTAAAGAATGGAAGTTGTTAGTTTAAAGTTCTGTACTTTAAGTTAAAATCAAAATTCTTTTCTTCAAGTAAATAACTTAAAGAAAGGAAGTTATTAATTTAAAGTTCTGTACTTTAAGTTAAAATCAAAATTCTTTTCTTCTAGTTAATAACTTAAAGAATGGAAGTTATTAGTTAAAGTTCTGTACTTTAAGTTAAAATCAAAATTCTTTTCTTCAAGTTAATAACTTAAAGAATGGAAGTTGTTAGTTTAAAGTTCTGTACTTTAAGTTAAAATCAAAATTCTGTTCTTCAAGTAAATAACTTAAAGAAAGGAAGTTATTAATTTAAAGTTCTGTACTTTAAGTTAAAATCAAAATTCTTTTCTTCTAGTTAATAACTTAAAGAATGGAAGTTATTAGTTTAAAGTTCTGTACTTTAAGTTAAAATCAAAATTCTTTTCTTCTAGTTAATAACTTAAAGAATGGAAGTTATTAGTTTAAAGTTCTGTACTTTAAATTAAAATCAAAATTCTTTTTTTCAAGTTAATAACTTAAAGAATGGAAGTTGTTAGTTTAAAGTTCTGTACTTTAAGTTAAAATTCAAAATTCTGTTCTTCAAGTAAATAACTTAATGAATGGAAGTAATTAGTTTAAAGTTCTGTACTTTAAGTTAAAATCAAAATTCTTTTCTTCAAGTTAATAAATTAAAGAATGGAAGTTGTTAGTTTAAAGTTCTGTACTTTAAGTTAAAATCAAAATTCTTTTCTTCAAGTTAATAACTTAAAGAATGGAAGTTGTTAGTTCAAAGTTCTGTACTTTAAGTTAAAATCAAAATTCTTCTCTTCAAGTTAATAAGTTAAAGAATGGAAGTTGTTAGTTCAAAGTTCTGTACTTTAAGTTAAAATCAAAATTCTTTTCTTCAAGTTAATAACTTAAAGAATGGAAGTTGTTAGTTTAAAGTTCTGTACTTTAAGTTAAAATCAAAATTCTTTTCTTCAATTAAATAAATTAAAGAATGGAAGTTATTAGTTTAAAGTTCTGTACTTTAAGTTAAAATCAAAATTCTTTTCTTCAATTAAATAACGTAAAGAATGGAAGTTGTTAGTTTAAACTTCTGACAATTAGGTTAAAATCAAAATTCTTTTCTTCAAGTTAATAACTTAAAGAATGGAAGTTGTTAGTTCAAAGTTCTGTACTTTAAGTTAAAATCAAAATTCTTTTCTTCAAGTTAATAACTTAAAGAATGGAAGTTGTTAGTTCAAAGTTCTGTACTTTAAGTTAAAATCAAAATTCTTTTCTTCTAGTTAATAACTTAAAGAATGGAAGTTGTTAGTTTAAAGTTCTGTACTTTAAGTTAAAATCAAAATTCTTTTTTTCAAGTTAATAACTTAAAGAATGGAAGTTGTTAGTTTAAAGTTTTGTACTTTAAGTTAAAATCAAAATTCTTTTCTTCAAGTTAATAACTTAAAGAGTGGAAGTTGTTAGTTCAAAGTTCTGTACTTTAAGTTAAAATCAAAATTCTTTTCTTCAAGTTAATAACTTAAAGAATGGAAGTTGTTAGTTTAAAGTTCTGTACTTTAAGTTAAAATCAAAATTCTTTTCGTCAAGTTAATAACTTAAAGAATGGAAGTTATTAGTTTAAAGTTCTGTATTTTAAGTTAAAATCAATATTTGTTTCTTCAAGTTAATAACTTAAAAAATGGAAGTTGGTAGTTTAAAGTTCTGTACTTTAAGTTAAAATCATAATTCTTTTCTTCAAGTAAATAACTTAAAGAATGGAATTTATTAGTTTAAAGTTCTGTACTTTAAGTTAAAATCAAAATTCTTTTCTTCAAGTAAATAACTTAAAGAAAGGAAGTTATTAATTTAAAGTTCTGTACTTTAAGTTAAAATCAAAATTCTTTTTGTCAAGTAAATAACTTAATGAAAGGAAGTAATTAGTTTAAAGTTCTGTACTTTAAGTTAAAATCAAAATTCTTTTCTTCAAGCTAATAACTTAAAGAATGGAAGTTGTTAGTTTAAAGTTCTGTACTTTAAGTTAAAATCAAAATTCTTTTCTGCAAGTTAATAACTTAAAGAATGGAAATTGTTAGTTCAAAGTTCTGTACTATAAGTTAAAATCGAAATTCTTTTCTTCAACTTAATAACTTAAAGAATGGAAGTTGTTAGTTTAAAGTTCTGTACTTTAAGTTAAAATCAAAATTCTTTTCTTCAAGTTAATAACTTAAAGAACGGAAGTTGTTAGTTTAAAGTTCTGTAGTTTAAGTTAATATCAAAATTCTTTTCTTCAAGTTAATAACTTAAAGAATGGAAGTTATTAGTTTAAAGTTCTGTACTTTAAGTTAAAATCAAAATTCTTTTTTTCAAGTTAATAACTTAAAGAATGGAAGTTGTTAGTTTAAAGTTCTGTACTTTAAGTTAAAATCAAAATTCTTTTCTTCAAGTTAATAACTTAAAGAACGGAAGTTGTTAGTTTAAAGTTCTGTACTTTAAGTTAAAATCAAAATTCTTTTCTTCAAGGTAATAACTTAAAGAATGGAAGTTGTTAGTTCAAAGTTCTGTACTTTAAGTTAAAATCAAAATTCTTTTATTCAAGTTAATAACTGAAAAAATGGAAGTTGTTAGTTTAAAGTTCTGTACTTTAAGTTAAAATCAAAATTCTTTTCTTCAAGTAATTAACTTAAAGAATGGAAGTTACAATTTTAAAGTTCTGTACTTTAAGTTAAAATCAAAATCCTTTTCTTCAAGTAAATAACTTAAAGAATGGAAGTTATTAGTTTAAAGTTCTGTACTTTAAGCTAAAATCAAAATTATTTTCGTCATGTAAATAACATAATGAATGGAAGTTATTAGTTTAAAGTTCTGTACTTTAAGTTAAAATCAAAATTCTTTTCTTCTAGTTAATAACTTAAAGAATGGAAGTTATTAGTTAAAGTTCTGTACTTTAAGTTAAAATCAAAATTCTTTTCTTCAATTAAATAACTTAAAGAATGGAAGTTATTAGTTTAAAGTTCTGTACTTTAAGCTAAAATCAAAATTCTTTTCTTCAAGCTAATAACTTAAAGAATAGAAGTTGTTAGTTTAAAGTTCTGTACTTTAAGTTAAAATCAAAATTCTTTTCTTCAAGTTAATAACTTAAAGAATGGAAGTTGTTAGTTCAAAGTTCTGTACTTTAAGTTAAAATAAAATTCTTTTCATCAAGTTAATAACTTAAAGAATGGAAGTTGTTAGTTCAAAGTTCTGTACTTTAAGTTAAAATCAAAATTCTTTTCTTCAAGTTAATAACTTAAAGAATGGAAGTTGTTAGTTTAAAGTTCTCTACTTTAAGTTAAAATCAAAATTCTTTTCTTCAAGTAAATAACTTAAAGAAAGGAAGTTATTAATTTAAAGTTCTGTACTTTAAGTTAAAATCAAAATTCTTTTCTTCTAGTTAATAACTTAAAGAATGGAAGTTATTAGTTTAAAGTTCTGTACTTTAAGTTAAAATCAAAATTCTTTTTTTCAAGTTAATAACTTAAAGAATGGAAGTTGTTAGTTTAAAGTTCTGTACTTTAAGTTAAAATCAAAATTCTGTTCTTCAAGTAAATAACTTAAAGAAAGAAAGTTATTAATTTAAAGTTCTGTACTTTAAGTTAAAATCAAAATTCTTTTCGTCAAGTAAATAACTTAATGAATGGAAGTAATTAGTTTAAAGTTCTGTACTTTAAGTTAAAATAAAAATTCTTTTCTTCAAGTTAATAAATTAAAGAATGGAAGTTGTCAGTTTAAAGTTCTGTACTTTAAGTTAAAATCAAAATTCTTTTCTTCAAATTAATAAATTAAAGAATGGAAGTTGTTAGTTTAAAGTTCTGTACTTTAAGTTAAAATCAAAATTCTTTTCTTCAAGTTAATAACTTAAAGAATGGAAGTTGTTGGTTCAAAGTTCTGTACTTTAAGTTAAAATCAAAATTCTTTTCTTCAAGTTAATAACTTAAAGAATGGAAGTTGTTAGTTCAAAGTTCTGTACTTTATGTTAAAATCAAAATTATTTTCTTCAAGTTAATAACTTAAAGAATGGAAGTTGTTAGTTCAAAGTTCTGTACTTTAAGTTAATGTCATAATTCTCTTCTTCAAGTTACTAACTTAAAGAATGGAAGTTATTAGTTAAAGTTCTGTACTTTAAGTTAAAATCAAAATTCTTTTCTTCAAGTTAATAACTTAAAGAATGGAAGTTGTTAGTTTAAAGTTCTGTACTTTAAGTTAAAATCAAAATTCTGTTCTTCAAGTAAATAACTTAAAGAAAGGAAGTTATTAATTTAAAGTTCTGTACTTTAAGTTAAAATCAAAATTCTTTTCTTCTAGTTAATAACTTAAAGAATGGAAGTTATTAGTTTAAAGTTCTGTACTTTAAGTTAAAATCAAAATTCTTTTCTTCTAGTTAATAACTTAAAGAATGGAAGTTATTAGTTTAAAGTTCTGTACTTTAAGTTAAAATCAAAATTCTTTTTTTCAAGTTAATAACTTAAAGAATGGAAGTTGTTAGTTTAAAGTTCTGTACTTTAAGTTAAAATTCAAAATTCTGTTCTTCAAGTAAATAATTTAATGAATGGATGTAATTAGTTTAAAGTTCTGTACTTTAAGTTAAAATCAAAATTCTTTTCTTCAAGTTAATAAATTAAAGAATGGAAGTTGTTAGTTTAAAGTTCTGTACTTTAAGTTAAAATCAAAATTCTTTTCTTCAAGTTAATAAATTAAAGAATGGAAGTTGTTAGTTTAAAGTTCTGTACTTTAAGTTAAAATCAAAATTCTTTTCTTCAATTAAATAACGTAAAGAATGGAAGTTGTTAGTTTAAACTTCTGTACATTAAGTTAAAATCAAAATTCTTTTCTTCAAGTTAATAACTTAAAGAATGGAAGTTGTTAGTTCAAAGTGCTGTACTTTAAGTTAAAATCAAAATTCTTTTCTTCAAGTTAACAACTTAAAGAATGGAAGTTGTTAGTTTAAAGTTCTGTACTTTAAGTTAAAATCAAAATTCTTTTCTTCAAGTTAATAACTTAAAGAATGGAAGTTGTTAGTTCAAAGTTCTGTACTTTAAGTTAAAATAAAATTCTTTTCTTCAAGTTAATAACTTAAAGAATGGAAGTGGTTAGTTCAAAGTTCTGTACTTTAAGTTAAAATCAAAATTCTTTTCTTCAAGTTAATAACTTAAAGAATGGAAGTTGTTAGTTTAAAGTTCTCTACTTTAAGTTAAAATCAAAATTCTTTTCTTGAAGTAAATAACTTAAAGAAAGGAAGTTATTAATTTAAAGTTCTGTACTTTAAGTTAAAATCAAACTTCTTTTCTTCTAGTTAATAACTTAAAGAATGGAAGTTATTAGTTTAAAGTTCTGTACTTTAAGTTAAAATCAAAATTCTTTTTTTCAAGTTAATAACTTAAAGAATGGAAGTTGTTAGTTTAAAGTTCTGTACTTTAAGTTAAAATCAAAATTCTGTTCTTCAAGTAAATAACTTAAAGAAAGGAAGTTATTAATTTAAAGTTCTGTACTTTAAGTTAAAATCAACATTCTTTTCGTCAAGTAAATAACTTAATGAATGGAAGTAATTAGTTTAAAGTTCTGTACTTTAAGTTAAAATAAAAATTCTTTTCTTCAAGTTAATAAATTAAAGAATGGAAGTTGTCAGTTTAAAGTTCTGTACTTTAAGTTAAAATCAAAATTCTTTTCTTCAAATTAATAAATTAAAGAATGGAAGTTGTTAGTTTAAAGTTCTGTACTTTAAGTTTAAATCAAAATTCTTTTCTTCAAGTTAATAACTTAAAGAATGGAAGTTGTTGGTTCAAAGTTCTGTACTTTAAGTTAAAATCAAAATTCTTTTCTTCAAGTTAATAACTTAAAGAATGGAAGTTGTTAGTTCAAAGTTCTGTACTTTAAGTTAAAATCAAAATTCTTTTCTTCAAGTTAATAACTTAAAGAATGGAAGTTGTTAGTTCAAAGTTCTGTACTTTAAGTTAATGTCATAATTCTCTTCTTCAAGTTACTAACTTAAAGAATGGAAGTTATTAGTTAAAGTTCTGTACTTTAAGTTAAAATCAAAATTCTTTTCTTCAAGTTAGTAACTTAAAGAATGGAAGTTGTTAGTTTAAAGTTCTGTACTTTAAGTTAAAATCAAAATTCTGTTCTTCAAGTAAATAACTTAAAGAAAGGAAGTTATTAATTTAAAGTTCTGTACTTTAAGTTAAAATCAAAATTCTTTTCTTCTAGTTAATAACTTAAAGAATGGAAGTTATTAGTTTAAAGTTCTGTACTTTAAGTTAAAATCAAAATTCTTTTCTTCTAGTTAATAACTTAAAGAATGGAAGTTATTAGTTTAAAGTTCTGTACTTTAAGTTAAAATCAAAATTCTTTTTTTCAAGTTAATAACTTAAAGAATGGAAGTTGTTAGTTTAAAGTTCTGTACTTTAAGTTAAAATTCAAAATTCTGTTCTTCAAGTAAATAATTTAATGAATGGAAGTAATTAGTTTAAAGTTCTGTACTTTAAGTTAAAATCAAAATTCTTTTCTTCAAGTTAATAAATTAAAGAATGGAAGTTGTTAGTTTAAAGTTCTGTACTTTAAGTTAAAATCAAAATTCTTTTCTTCAAGTTAATAAATTAAAGAATGGAAGTTGTTAGTTTAAAGTTCTGTACTTTAAGTTAAAATCAAAATTCTTTTCTTCAATTAAATAACGTAAAGAATGGAAGTTGTTAGTTTAAACTTCTGTACATTAAGTTAAAATCATAATTCTTTTCTTCAAGTTAATAACTTAAAGAATGGAAGTTGTTAGTTCAAAGTGCTGTACTTTAAGTTAAAATCAAAATTCTTTTCTTCAAGTTAATAACTTAAAGAATGGAAGTTGTTAGTTCAAAGTTCTGTACTTTAAGTTAAAATCAAAATTCTTTTCTTCTAGTTAATAACTTAAAGAATGGAAGTTGTTAGTTTAAAGTTCTGTACTTTAAGTTAAAATCAAAATTCTTTTTTTCAAGTTAATAACTTAAAGAATGGAAGTTGTTAGTTTAAAGTTCTGTACTTTAAGTTAAAATCAAAATTTTTTTCTTCAAGTAAATAACTTAAGGAAAGGAAGTTATTAATTTAAAGTTCTGTACTTTAAGTTAAAATCAAAATTCTTTTATTCAAGTTAATAACTTAAAGAATGGAAGTTGTTAGTTTAAAGTTCTGTACTTTAAGTTAAAATCAAAATTCTTTTCTTCAAGTAATTAACTTAAAGAATGGAAGTTACAATTTTAAAGTTCTGTACTTTAAGTTAAAATCAAAATCCTTTTCTTCAAGTAAATAACTTAAAGAATGGAAATTATTAGTTTAAAGTTCTGTACTTTAAGCTAAAATCAAAATTCTTTTCGTCAAGTAAATAACATAATGAATGGAAGTAATTAGTTTAAAGTTCTGTACTTTAAGTTAAAATCAAAATTCTTTTCTTCAAGCTAATAACTTAAAGAATGGAAGTTGTTAGTTTAAAGTTCTGTACTTTAAGTTAAAATCAAAATTCTTTTCTTCAAGTAAATAACTTAAAGAAAGGAAGTTATTAATTTAAAGTTCTGTACTTTAAGTTAAAATCAAAATTCTTTTCTTCTAGTTAATAACTTAAAGAATGGAAGTTATTAGTTAAAGTTCTGTACTTTAAGTTAAAATCAAAATTCTTTTCTTCAATTAAATAACTTAAAGAATGGAAGTTATTAGTTTAAAGTTCTGTACTTTAAGCTAAAATCAAAATTCTTTTCTTCAAGCTAATAACTTAAAGAATAGAAGTTGTTAGTTTAAAGTTCTGTACTTTAAGTTAAAATCAAAATTCTTTTCTTCAAGTTAATAACTTAAAGAATGGAAGTTGTTAGTTCAAAGTTCTGTACTTTAAGTTAAAATCAAAATTCTTTTCTTCAAGTTAATAACTTAAAGAATTGAAGTTGTTAGTTCAAAGTTCTGTACTTTAAGTTAAAATCAAAATTCTTTTCTTCAAGTTAATAACTTAAAGAATGGAAGTTGTTAGTTTAAAGTTCTCTACTTTAAGTTAAAATCAAAATTGTTTTCTTCAAGTAAATAACTTAAAGAAAGGAAGTTATTAATTTAAAGTTCTGTACTTTAAGTTAAAATCAAAATTCTGTTCTTCAAGTAAATAACTTAAAGAAAGGAAGTTATTAATTTAAAGTTCTGTACTTTAAGTTAAAATCAAAATTCTTTTCGTCAAGTAAATAACTTAATGAATGGAAGTAATTAGTTTAAAGTTCTGTACTTTAAGTTAAAATAAAAATTCTTTTCTTCAAGTTAATAAATTAAAGAATGGAAGTTGTCAGTTTAAAGTTCTGTACTTTAAGTTAAAATCAAAATTCTTTTCTTCAAATTAATAAATTAAAGAATGGAAGTTGTTAGTTTAAAGTTCTGTACTTTAAGTTAAAATCAAAATTCTTTTCTTCAAGTTAATAACTTAAAGAATGGAAGTTGTTGCTTCAAAGTTCTGTACTTTAAGTTAAAATAAAAATTCTGTTCTTCAAGTTAATAACTTAAAGAATGGAAGTTGTTAGTTTAAAGTTCTCTACTTTAAGTTAAAATCAAAATTCTTTTCTTCAAGTAAATAACTTAAAGAAAGGAAGTTATTAATTTAAAGTTCTGTACTTTAAGTTAAAATCAAAATTCTTTTCTTCAAGTTAATAACTTAAAGAATGGAAGTTGTTGGTTCAAAGTTCTGTACTTTAAGTTAAAATCAAAATTCTTTTCTTCAAGTTAATAACTTAAAGAATGGAAGTTGTTAGTTTAAAGTTCTCTACTTTAAGTTAAAATCAAAATTATTTTCTTCAAGTAAATAACTTAAAGAAAGGAAGTTATTAATTTAAAGTTCTGTACTTTAAGTTAAAATCAAAATTCTGTTCTTCAAGTAAATAACTTAAAGAAAGGAAGTTATTAATTTAAAGTTCTGTACTTTAAGTTAAAATCAAAATTCTTTTCGTCAAGTAAATAACTTAATGAATGGAAGTAATTAGTTTAAAGTTCTGTACTTTAAGTTAAAATAAAAATTCTTTTCTTCAAGTTAATAAATTAAAGAATGGAAGTTGTCAGTTTAAAGTTCTGTACTTTAAGTTAAAATCAAAATTCTTTTCTTCAAGTTAATAACTTAAAGAATGGAAGTTGTTGGTTCAAAGTTCTGTACTTTAAGTTAAAATCAAAATTAACTTCAAATCAAAATAACTTAAAGAATGGAAGTTATTAGTTTAAAGTTCTGTACTTTAAGCTAAAATCAAAATTCTTTTCGTCAAGTAAATAACATAATGAATGGAAGTAATTAGTTTAAAGTTCTGTACTTTAAGTTAAAATCAAAATTCTTTTCTTCAAGCTAGTAACTTAAAGAATGGAAGTTGTTAGTTTAAAGTTCTGTACTTTAAGTTAAAATCAAAATTCTTTTCTTCAAGTAAATAACTTAAAGAAAGGAAGTTATTAATTTAAAGTTCTGTACTTTAAGTTAAAATCAAAATTCTTTTCTTCTAGTTAATAACTTAAAGAATGGAAGTTATTAGTTAAAGTTCTGTACTTTAAGTTAAAATCAAAATTCTTTTCTTCAATTAAATAACTTAAAGAATGGAAGTTATTAGTTTAAAGTTCTGTACTTTAAGCTAAAATCAAAATTCTTTTCTTCAAGCTAATAACTTAAAGAATAGAAGTTGTTAGTTTAAAGTTCTGTACTTTAAGTTAAAATCAAAATTCTTTTCTTCAAGTTAATAACTTAAAGAATGGAAGTTGTTAGTTCAAAGTTCTGTACTTTAAGTTAAAATCAAAATTCTTTTCTTCAAGTTAATAACTTAAAGAATTGAAGTTGTTAGTTCAAAGTTCTGTACTTTAAGTTAAAATCAAAATTCTTTTCTTCAAGTTAATAACTTAAAGAATGGAAGTTGTTAGTTTAAAGTTCTCTACTTTAAGTTAAAATCAAAATTCTTTTCTTCAAGTAAATAACTTAAAGAAAGGAAGTTATTAATTTAAAGTTCTGTACTTTAAGTTAAAATCAAAATTCTGTTCTTCAAGTAAATAACTTAAAGAAAGGAAGTTATTAATTTAAAGTTCTGTACTTTAAGTTAAAATCAAAATTCTTTTCGTCAAGTAAATAACTTAATGAATGGAAGTAATTAGTTTAAAGTTCTGTACTTTAAGTTAAAATAAAAATTCTTTTCTTCAAGTTAATAAATTAAAGAATGGAAGTTGTCAGTTTAAAGTTCTGTACTTTAAGTTAAAATCAAAATTCTTTTCTTCAAATTAATAAATTAAAGAATGGAAGTTGTTAGTTTAAAGTTCTGTACTTTAAGTTAAAATCAAAATTCTTTTCTTCAAGTTAATAACTTAAAGAATGGAAGTTGTTGGTTCAAAGTTCTGTACTTTAAGTTAAAATCAAAATTCTTTTCTTCAAGTTAATAACTTAAAGAATGGAAGTTGTTAGTTTAAAGTTCTCTACTTTAAGTTAAAATCAAAATTCTTTTCTTCAAGTAAATAACTTAAAGAAAGGAAGTTATTAATTTAAAGTTCTGTACTTTAAGTTAAAATCAAAATTCTTTTCTTCAAGTTAATAACTTAAAGAATGGAAGTTGTTGGTTCAAAGTTCTGTACTTTAAGTTAAAATCAAAATTCTTTTCTTCAAGTTAATAACTTAAAGAATGGAAGTTGTTAGTTTAAAGTTCTCTACTTTAAGTTAAAATCAAAATTCTTTTCTTCAAGTAAATAACTTAAAGAAAGGAAGTTATTAATTTAAAGTTCTGTACTTTAAGTTAAAATCAAAATTCTGTTCTTCAAGTAAATAACTTAAAGAAAGGAAGTTATTAATTTAAAGTTCTGTACTTTAAGTTAAAATCAAAATTCTTTTCGTCAAGTAAATAACTTAATGAATGGAAGTAATTAGTTTAAAGTTCTGTACTTTAAGTTAAAATAAAAATTCTTTTCTTCAAGTTAATAAATTAAAGAATGGAAGTTGTCAGTTTAAAGTTCTGTACTTTAAGTTAAAATCAAAATTCTTTTCTTCAAATTAATAAATTAAAGAATGGAAGTTGTTAGTTTAAAGTTCTGTACTTTAAGTTAAAATCAAAATTCTTTTCTTCAAGTTAATAACTTAAAGAATGGAAGTTGTTGGTTCAAAGTTCTGTACTTTAAGTTAAAATCAAAATTCTTTTCTTCAAGTTAATAACTTAAAGAATGGAAGTTGTTAGTTCAAAGTTCTGTACTTTAAGTTAAAATCAAAATTCTTTTCTTCAAGTTAATAACTTAAAGAATGGAAGTTGTTAGTTCAAAGTTCTGTACTTTAAGTTAATGTCATAATTCTCTTCTTCAAGTTACTAACTTAAAGAATGGAAGTTGTTAGTTCAAAGTGCTGTACTTTAAGTTAAAATCAAAATTCTTTTCTTCAAGTTAATAACTTAAAGAATGGAAGTTGTTAGTTCAAAGTTCTGTACTTTAAGTTAAAATCAAAATTCTTTTCTTCTAGTTAATAACTTAAAGAATGGAAGTTGTTAGTTTAAAGTTCTGTACTTTAAGTTAAAATTCAAAATTCTGTTCTTCAAGTAAATAATTTAATGAATGGAAGTAATTAGTTTAAAGTTCTGTACTTTAAGTTAAAATCAAAATTCTTTTCTTCAAGTTAATAAATTAAAGAATGGAAGTTGTTAGTTTAAAGTTCTGTACTTTAAGTTAAAATCAAAATTCTTTTCTTCAAGTTAATAAATTAAAGAATGGAAGTTGTTAGTTTAAAGTTCTGTACTTTAAGTTAAAATCAAAATTCTTTTCTTCAATTAAATAACGTAAAGAATGGAAGTTGTTAGTTTAAACTTCTGTACATTAAGTTAAAATCAAAATTCTTTTCTTCAAGTTAATAACTTAAAGAATGGAAGTTGTTAGTTCAAAGTGCTGTACTTTAAGTTAAAATCAAAATTCTTTTCTTCAAGTTAATAACTTAAAGAATGGAATGTTAGTTCAAAGTTCTGTACTTTAAGTTAAAATCAAAATTTTTTTCTTCTAGTTAATAACTTAAAGAATGGAAGTTGTTAGTTTAAAGTTCTGTACTTTAAGTTAAAATCAAAATTCTTTTTTTCAAGTTAATAACTTAAAGAATGGAAGTTGTTAGTTTAAAGTTCTGTACTTTAAGTTAAAATCAAAATTTTTTTCTTCAAGTAAATAACTTAAGGAAAGGAAGTTATTAATTTAAAGTTCTGTACTTTAAGTTAAAATCAAAATTCTTTTATTCAAGTTAATAACTTAAAGAATGGAAGTTGTTAGTTTAAAGTTCTGTACTTTAAGTTAAAATCAAAATTCTTTTCTTCAAGTAATTAACTTAAAGAATGGAAGTTACAATTTTAAAGTTCTGTACTTTAAGTTAAAATCAAAATCCTTTTCTTCAAGTAAATAACTTAAAGAATGGAAGTTATTAGTTTAAAGTTCTGTACTTTAAGCTAAAATCAAAATTCTTTTCGTCAAGTAAATAACATAATGAATGGAAGTAATTAGTTTAAAGTTCTGTACTTTAAGTTAAAATCAAAATTCTTTTCTTCAAGCTAATAACTTAAAGAATGGAAGTTGTTAGTTTAAAGTTCTGTACTTTAAGTTAAAATCTAAATTCTTTTCTTCAAGTAAATAACTTAAAGAAAGGAAGTTATTAATTTAAAGTTCTGTACTTTAAGTTAAAATCAAAATTCTTTTCTTCTAGTTAATAACTTAAAGAATGGAAGTTATTAGTTAAAGTTCTGTACTTTAAGTTAAAATCAAAATTCTTTTCTTCAATTAAATAACTTAAAGAATGGAAGTTATTAGTTTAAAGTTCTGTACTTTAAGCTAAAATCAAAATTCTTTTCTTCAAGCTAATAACTTAAAGAATAGAAGTTGTTAGTTTAAAGTTCTGTACTTTAAGTTAAAATCAAAATTCTTTTCTTCAAGTTAATAACTTAAAGAATGGAAGTTGTTAGTTCAAAGTTCTGTACTTTAAGTTAAAATCAAAATTCTTTTCTTCAAGTTAATAACTTAAAGAATTGAAGTTGTTAGTTCAAAGTTCTGTACTTTAAGTTAAAATCAAAATTCTTTTCTTCAAGTTAATAACTTAAAGAATGGAAGTTGTTTGTTTAAAGTTCTCTACTTTAAGTTAAAATCAAAATTCTTTTCTTCAAGTAAATAACTTAAAGAAAGGAAGTTATTAATTTAAAGTTCTGTACTTTAAGTTAAAATCAAAATTCTGTTCTTCAAGTAAATAACTTAAAGAAAGGAAGTTATTAATTTAAAGTTCTGTACTTTAAGTTAAAATCAAAATTCTTTTCGTCAAGTAAATAACTTAATGAATGGAAGTAATTAGTTTAAAGTTCTTTACTTTAAGTTAAAATAAAAATTCTTTTCTTCAAGTTAATAAATTAAAGAATGGAAGTTGTCAGTTTAAAGTTCTGTACTTTAAGTTAAAATCAAAATTCTTTTCTTCAAATTAATAAATTAAAGAATGGAAGTTGTTAGTTTAAAGTTCTGTACTTTAAGTTAAAATCAAAATTCTTTTCTTCAAGTTAATAACTTAAAGAGTGGAAGTTGTTGGTTCAAAGTTCTGTACTTTAAGTTAATGTCATAATTCTCTTCTTCAAGTTACTAACTTAAAGAATGGAAGTTGTTAGTTCAAAGTGCTGTACTTTAAGTTAAAATCAAAATTCTTTTCTTCAAGTTAATAACTTAAAGAATGGAAGTTGTTAGTTCAAAGTACTGTACTTCAAGTTAAAATCAAAATTCTTTTCTTCTAGTTAATAACTTAAAGAATGGAAGTTGTTAGTTTAAAGTTCTGTACTTTAAGTTAATGTCATAATTCTCTTCTTCAAGTTACTAACTTAAAGAATGGAAGTTGTTAGTTCAAAGTGCTGTACTTTAAGTTAAAATCAAAATTCTTTTCTTCAAGTTAATAACTTAAAGAATGGAAGTTGTTAGTTCAAAGTACTGTACTTCAAGTTAAAATCAAAATTCTTTTCTTCAAGTTAATAACTTAAAGAATGGAAGTTGTTAGTTCAAAGTTCTGTACTTTAAGTTAAAATCAAAATTCTTTTCTTCAAGTTAATAACTTAAAGAATGGAAGTTGTTAGTTCAAAGTTCAGTACTTTAAGTTAATGTCATAATTCTCTTCTTCAAGTTACTAACTTAAAGAATGGAAGTTGTTAGTTCAAAGTGCTGTACTTTAAGTTAAAATCAAAATTCTTTTCTTCAAGTTAATAACTTAAAGAATGGAAGTTGTTAGTTCAAAGTACTGTACTTCAAGTTAAAATCAAAATTCTTTTCTTCTAGTTAATAACTTAAAGAATGGAAGTTGTTAGTTTAAAGTTCTGTACTTTAAGTTAAAATCAAAATTCTTTTTTTCAAGTTAATAACTTAAAGAATGGAAGTTGTTAGTTTAAAGTTCTGTACTTTAAGTTAAAATCAAAATTTTTTTCTTCCAGTAAATAACTTAAGGAAAGGAAGTTATTAATTTAAAGTTCTGTACTTTAAGTTAAAATCAAAATTCTTTTATTCAAGTTAATAACTTAAAGAATGGAAGTTGTTAGTTTAAAGTTCTGTACTTTAAGTTAAAATCAAAATTCTTTTCTTCAAGTAATTAACTTAAAGAATGGAAGTTACAATTTTAAAGTTCTGTACTTTAAGTTAAAATCAAAATCCTTTTCTTCAAGTAAATAACTTAAAGAATGGAAGTTATTAGTTTAAAGTTCTGTACTTTAAGCTAAAATCAAAATTCTTTTCGTCAAGTAAATAACATAATGAATGGAAGTAATTAGTTTAAAGTTCTGTACTTTAAGTTAAAATCAAAATTCTTTTCTTCAAGCTAATAACTTAAAGAATGGAAGTTGTTAGTTTAAAGTTCTGTACTTTAAGTTAAAATCAAAATTCTTTTCTTCAAGTAAATAACTTAAAGAAAGGAAGTTATTAATTTAAAGTTCTGTACTTTAAGTTAAAATCAAAATTCTTTTCTTCTAGTTAATAACTTAAAGAATGGAAGTTATTAGTTAAAGTTCTGTACTTTAAGTTAAAATCAAAATTCTTTTCTTCAATTAAATAACTTAAAGAATGGAAGTTATTAGTTTAAAGTTCTGTACTTTAAGCTAAAATCAAAATTCTTTTCTTCAAGCTAATAACTTAAAGAATAGAAGTTGTTAGTTTAAAGTTCTGTACTTTAAGTTAAAATCAAAATTCTTTTCTTCAAGTTAATAACTTAAAGAATGGAAGTTGTTAGTTCAAAGTTCTGTACTTTAAGTTAAAATCAAAATTCTTTTCTTCAAGTTAATAACTTAAAGAATGGAAGTTGTTAGTTCAAAGTTCTGTACTTTAAGTTAAAATCAAAATTCTTTTCTTCAAGTTAATAACTTAAAGAATGGAAGTTGTTAGTTTAAAGTTCTCTACTTTAAGTTAAAATCAAAATTCTTTTCTTCAAGTAAATAACTTAAAGAAAGGAAGTTATTAATTTAAAGTTCTGTACTTTAAGTTAAAATCAAAATTCTGTTCTTCAAGTAAATAACTTAAAGAAAGGAAGTTATTAATTTAAAGTTCTGTACTTTAAGTTAAAATCAAAATTCTTTTCTTCAAGTTAATAAATTAAAGAATGGAAGTTGTCAGTTTAAAGTTCTGTACTTTAAGTTAAAATCAAAATTCTTTTCTTCAAATTAATAAATTAAAGAATGGAAGTTGTTAGTTTAAAGTTCTGTACTTTAAGTTAAAATCAAAATTCTTTTCTTCAAGTTAATAACTTAAAGAATGGAAGTTGTTGGTTCAAAGTTCTGTACTTTAAGTTAAAATCAAAATTCTTTTCTTCAAGTTAATAACTTAAAGAATGGAAGTTGTTAGTTCAAAGTTCTGTACTTTAAGTTAAAATCAAAATTCTTTTCTTCAAGTTAATAACTTAAAGAATGGAAGTTGTTAGTTCAAAGTTCTGTACTTTAAGTTAATGTCATAATTCTCTTCTTCAAGTTACTAACTTAAAGAATGGAACTTGTTAGTTTAAAGTTCTGTACTTTAAGTTAAAATCAAAATTCTTTTCTTCAATTAAATAACTTAAAGAATGGAAGTTACAATTTTAAAGTTCTGTACTTTAAGTTAAAATCAAAATCCTTTTCTTCAAGTAAGTAACTTAAAGAATGGAAGTTATTAGTTTAAAGTTCTGTACTTTAAGCTAAAATCAAAATTCTTTTCGTCAAGGTAATAACTTAAAGAATGGAAGTTGTTAGTTCAAAGTTCTGTACTTTAAGTTAAAATCAAAATTCTTTTATTCAAGTTAATAACTTAAAAAATGGAAGTTGTTAGTTTAAAGTTCTGTACTTTAAGTTAAAATCAAAATTCTTTTCTTCAAGTAATTAACTTAAAGAATGGAAGTTACAATTTTAAAGTTCTGTACTTTAAGTTAAAATCAAAGTCCTTTTCTTCAAGTAAATAACTTAAAGAATGGAAGTTATTAGTTTAAAGTTCTGTACTTTAAGCTAAAATCAAAATTCTTTTCGTCAAGTAAATAACATAATGAATGGCAGTAATTAGTTTAAAGTTCTGTGCTTTAAGTTAAAATCAAAATTCTTTTCTTCAAGCTAATAACTTAAAGAATGGAAGTTGTTAGTTTAAAGTTCTGTACTTTAAGTTAAAATCAAAATTCTTTTCTTCAAGTAAATAACTTAAAGAAAGGAAGTTATTAATTTAAAGTTCTGTACTTTAAGTTAAAATCAAAATTCTTTTCTTCTAGTTAATAACTTAAAGAATGGAAGTTATTAGTTAAAGTTCTGTACTTTAAGTTAAAATCAAAATTCTTTTCTTCAAGTTAATAACTTAAAGAATGGAAGTTGTTAGTTTGAAGTTCTGTACTTTAAGTTAAAATCAAAATTCTGTTCTTCAAGTAAATAACTTAAAGAAAGGAAGTTATTAATTTAAAGTTCTGTACTTTAAGTTAAAATCAAAATTCTTTTCTTCTAGTTAATAACTTAAAGAATGGAAGTTATTAGTTTAAAGTTTTGTACTTTAAGTTAAAATCAAAATCCTTTTCTTCAAGTAAATAACTTAAAGAATGGAAGTTATTAGTTTAAAGTTCTGTACTTTAAGTTAAATCAAAATTCTTTTCGTCAAGTAAATAACATAATGAATGGAAGTAATTAGTTTAAAGTTCTGTACTTTAAGTTAAAATCAAAATTCTTTTCTTCTAGCTAATAACTTAAAGAATGGAAGTTGTTAGTTTAAAGTTCTGTACTTTAAGTTAAAATCAAAATTCTTTTCTTCAAGTAAATAACTTAAAGAAAGGAAGTTATTAATTTAAAGTTCTGTACTTTAAGTTAAAATCAAAATTCTTTTCTTCTAGTTAATAACTTAAAGAATGGAAGTTATTAGTTAAAGTTCTGTACTTTAAGTTAAAATCAAAATTCTTTTCTTCAATTAAATAACTTAAAGAATGGAAGTTATTAGTTTAAAGTTCTGTACTTTAAGCTAAAATCAAAATTCTTTTCTTCAAGCTAATAACTTAAAGAATAGAAGTTGTTAGTTTAAAGTTCTGTACTTTAAGTTAAAATCAAAATTCTTTTCTTCAAGTTAATAACTTAAAGAATGGAAGTTGTTAGTTCAAAGTTCTGTACTTTAAGTTAAAATCAAAATTCTTTTCTTCAAGTTAATAACTTAAAGAATGGAAGTTATTAGTTTAAAGTTCTGTACTTTAAGTTAAAATCAAAATTCTTTTCTTCTAGTTAATAACTTAAAGAATGGAAGTTATTAGTTAAAGTTCTGTACTTTAAGTTAAAATCAAAATTCTTTTCTTCAATTAAATAACTTAAAGAATGGAAGTTATTAGTTTAAAGTTCTGTACTTTAAGTTAAAATCAAAATTCTTTTATTCAAGTTAATAACTTAAAAAATGGAAGTTGTTAGTTTAAAGTTCTGTACTTTAAGTTAAAATCAAAATTCTTTTCTTCAAGTAATTAACTTAAAGAATGGAAGTTACAATTTTAAAGTTCTGTACTTTAAGTTAAAATTAAAATCCTTTTCTTCAAGTAAATAACTTAAAGAATGGAAGTTATTAGTTTAAAGTTCTGTACTTTAAGCTAAAATCAAAATTCTTTTCGTCAAGTAAATAACATAATGAATGGAAGTAATTAGTTTAAAGTTCTGTGCTTTAAGTTAAAATCAAAATTCTTTTCTTCAAGCTAATAACTTAAAGAATGGAAGTTGTTAGTTTAAAGTTCTGTACTTTAAGTTAAAATCAAAATTCTGTTCTTCAAGTAAATAACTTAAAGAAAGGAAGTTATTAATTTAAAGTTCTGTACTTTAAGTTAAAATCAAAATTCTTTTCTTCTAGTTAATAACTTAAAGAATGGAAGTTATTAGTTTAAAGTTTTGTACTTTAAGTTAAAATCAAAATTCTTTTCTTCAAGTAATTAACTTAAAGAATGGAAGTTACAATTTTAAAGTTCTGTACTTTAAGTTAAAATCAAAATCCTTTTCTTCAAGTAAATAACTTAAAAAATGGAAGTTATTAGTTTAAAGTTCTGTACTTTAAGCTAAAATCAAAATTCTTTTCGTCAAGTAAATAACATAATGAATGGAAGTAATTAGTTTAAAGTTCTGTACTTTAAGTTAAAATCAAAATTCTTTTCTTCTAGCTAATAACTTAAAGAATGGAAGTTGTTAGTTTAAAGTTCTGTACTTTAAGTTAAAATCAAAATTCTTTTCTTCAAGTAAATAACTTAAAGAAAGGAAGTTATTAATTTAAAGTTCTGTACTTTAAGTTAAAATCAAAATTCTTTTCTTCTAGTTAATAACTTAAAGAATGGAAGTTATTAGTTAAAGTTCTGTACTTTAAGTTAAAATCAAAATTCTTTTCTTCAATTAAATAACTTAAAGAATGGAAGTTATTAGTTTAAAGTTCTGTACTTTAAGCTAAAATCAAAATTCTTTTCTTCAAGCTAATAACTTAAAGAATAGAAGTTGTTAGTTTAAAGTTCTGTACTTTAAGTTAAAATCAAAATTCTTTTCTTCAAGTTAATAACTTAAAGAATGGCAGTTGTTAGTTCAAAGTTCTGTACTTTAAGTTAAAATCAAAATTCTTTTCTTCAAGTTAATAACTTAAAGAATGGAAGTTGTTAGTTCAAAGTTCTGTACTTTAAGTTAAAATCAAAATTCTTTTCTTCAAGTTAATAACTTAAAGAATGGAAGTTGTTAGTTTAAAGTTCTCTACTTTTAGTTAAAATCAAAATTCTTTTCTTCAAGTAAATAACTTAAAGAAAGGAAGTTATTAATTTAAAGTTCTGTACTTTAAGTTAAAATCAAAATTCTTTTCTTCTAGTTAATAACTTAAAGAATGCAAGTTATTAGTTTAAAGTTCTGTACTTTAAGTTAAAATCAAAATTCTTTTTTTCAAGTTAATAACTTAAAGAATGGAAGTTATTAGTTTAAAGTTCTGTACTTTAAGTTAAAATCAAAATTCTGTTCTTCAAGTAAATAACTTAAAGAAAGGAAGTTATTAATTTAAAGTTCTGTACTTTAAGTTAAAATCAAAATTCTTTTCGTCAAGTAAATAACTTAATGAATGGAAGTAATTAGTTTAAAGTTCTGTACTTTAAGTTAAAATAAAAATTCTTTTCTTCAAGTTAATAAATTAAAGAATGGAAGTTGTCAGTTTAAAGTTCTGTACTTTAAGTTAAAATCAAAATTCTTTTCTTCAAATTAATAAATTAAAGAATGGAAGTTGTTAGTTTAAAGTTCTGTACTTTAAGTTAAAATCAAAATTCTTTTCTTCAAGTTAATAACTTAAAGAATGGAAGTTGTTGGTTCAAAATTCTGTACTTTAAGTTAAAATCAAAATTCTTTTCTTCAAGTTAATAACTTAAAGAATGGAAGTTGTTAGTTCAAAGTTCTGTACTTTAAGTTAAAATCAAAATTCTTTTCTTCAAGTTAATAACTTAAAGAATGGAAGTTGTTAGTTCAAAGTTCTGTACTTTAAGTTAATGTCATAATTCTCTTCTTCAAGTTACTAACTTAAAGAATGGAAGTTATTAGTTAAAGTTCTGTACTTTAAGTTAAAATCAAAATTCTTTTCTTCAAGTTAATAACTTAAAGAATGGAAGTTGTTAGTTTAAAGTTCTGTACTTTAAGTTAAAATCAAAATTCTGTTCTTCAAGTAAATAACTTAAAGAAAGGAAGTTATTAATTTAAAGTTCTGTACTTGAAGTTAAAATCAAAATTCTGTTCTTCTAGTTAATAACTTAAAGAATGGAAGTTATTAGTTTAAAGTTCTGTACTTTAAGTTAAAATCAAAATTCTTTTCTTCTAGTTAATAACTTAAAGAATGGAAGTTATTAGTTTAAAGATTTGTACTTTAAGTTAAAATCAAAATTCTTTTTTTCAAGTTAATAACTTAAAGAATGGAAGTTGTTAGTTTAAAGTTCTGTACTTTAAGTTAAAATTCAAAATTTTGTTCTTCAAGTAAATAACTTAATGAATGGAAGTAATTAGTTTAAAGTTCTGTACTTTAAGTTAAAATCAAAATTCTTTTCTTCAAGTTAATAAATTAAAGAATGGAAGTTGTTAGTTTAAAGTTCTGTACTTTAAGTTAAAATCAAAATTCTTTTCTTGAAGTTAATAAATTGAAGAATGGAAGTTGTTAGTTTAAAGTTCTGTACTTTAAGTTAAAATCAAAATTCTTTTCTTCAATTAAATAACGTAAAGAATGGAAGTTGTTAGTTTAAACTTCTGTACATTAAGTTAAAATCAAAATTCTTTTCTTCAAGTTAATAACTTAAAGAATGGAAGTTGTTAGTTCAAAGTTCTGTACATTAAGTTAAAATCAAAATTCTTTTCTTCAAGTTAATAACTTAAAGAATGGAAGTTGTTAGTTCAAAGTTCTGTACTTTAAGTTAAAATCAAAATTCTTTTCTTCTAGTTAATAACTTAAAGAATGGAAGTTGTTAGTTTAAAGTTCTGTACTTTAAGTTAAAATCAAAATTCTTTTTTTCAAGTTAATAACTTAAAGAATGGAAGTTGTTAGTTTAAAGTTCTGTACTTTAAGTTAAAATCAAAATTTTTTTCTTCAAGTAAATAACTTAAGGAAAGGAAGTTATTAATTTAAAGTTCTGTACTTTAAGTTAAAATCAAAATTCTTTTATTCAAGTTAATAACTTAAAGAATGGAAGTTGTTAGTTTAAAGTTCTGTACTTTAAGTTAAAATCAAAATTCTTTTCTTCAAGTACGTAACTTAAAGAATGGAAGTTAGAATTTTAAAGTTCTGTACTTTAAGTTAAAATCAAAATCCTTTTCTTCAAGTAAATAACTTAAAGAATGGAAGTTATAAGTTTAAAGTTCTGTACTTTAAGCTAAAATCAAAATTCTTTTCGTCAAGTAAATAACATAATGAATGGAAGTAATTAGTTTAAAGTTCTGTACTTTAAGTTAAAATCAAAATTCTTTTCTTCAAGCTAATAACTTAAAGAATGGAAGTTGTTAGTTTAAAGTTCTGTACTTTAAGTTAAAATCAAAATTCTTTTCTTCAAGTAAATAACTTAAAGAAAGGAAGTTATTAATTTAAAGTTCTGTACTTTAAGTTAAAATCAAAATTCTTTTCTTCTAGTTAATAACTTAAAGAATGGAAGTTATTAGTTAAAGTTCTGTACTTTAAGTTAAAATCAAAATTCTTTTCTTCAATTAAATAACTTAAAGAATGGAAGTTATTAGTTTAAAGTTCTGTACTTTAATCTAAAATCAAAATTCTTTTCTTCAAGCTAATAACTTAAAGAATAGAAGTTGTTAGTTTAAAGTTCTGTACTTTAAGTTAAAATCAAAATTCTTTTCTTCAAGTTAATAACTTAAAGAATGGAAGTTGTTAGTTCAAAGTTCTGTACTTTAAGTTAAAATCAAAATTCTTTTCTTCAAGTTAATAACTTAAAGAATGGAAGTTGTTAGTTCAAAGTTCTGTACTTTAAGTTAAAATCAAAATTCTTTTCTTCAAGTTAATAACTTAAAGAATGGAAGTTGTTAGTTTAAAGTTCTCTACTTTAAGTTAAAATCAAAATTCTTTTCTTCAAGTAAATAACTTAAAGAAAGGAAGTTATTAATTTAAAGTTCTGTACTTTAAGTTAAAATCAAAATTCTGTTCTTCAAGTAAATAACTTAAAGAAAGGAAGTTATTAATTTAAAGTTCTGTACTTTAAGTTAAAATCAAAATTCTTTTCGTCAAGTAAATAACTTAATGAATGGAAGTAATTAGTTTAAAGTTCTGTACTTTAAGTTAAAATAAAAATTCTTTTCTTCAAGTTGATAAATTAAAGAATGGAAGTTGTCAGTTTAAAGTTCTGTACTTTAAGTTAAAATCAAAATTCTTTTCTTCAAGTTAATTACTTAAAGAATGGAAGTTGTTGGTTCAAAGTTCTGTACTTTAAGTTAAAATCAAAATTCTTTTCTTCAAGTTAATAACTTAAAGAATGGAAGTTGTTAGTTCAAAGTTCTGTACTTTAAGTTAAAATCAAAATTCTTTTCTTCAAGTTAATAACTTAAAGAATGGAAGTTGTTAGTTCAAAGTTCTGTACTTTAAGTTAATGTCATAAATCTCTTCTTCAAGTTACTAACTTAAAGAATGGAAGTTGTTAGTTTAAAGTTCTGTACTTTAAGTTAAAATCAAAATTCTTTTCTTCAATTAAATAACTTAAAGAATGGAAGTTGTTAGTTTAAAGTTCTGTACTTTAAGTTAAAATCAAAATTCTTTTCTTCAAGTAAATAACTTAAAGAAAGGAAGTTATTAATTTAAAGTTCTGTACTTTAAGTTAAAATCAAAATTGTTTTCTTCTAGTTAATAACTTAAAGAATGGAAGTTATTAGTTTAAAGTTCTGTACCTTAAGTTAAAATCAAAATTCTTTTCTTCAAGTTAATAAATTAAAGAATGGAAGTTGTTAGTTTAAAGTTCTGTACTTTAAGTTAAAATCAAAATTCTTTTCTTCAAGTTAATAACTTAAAGAATGGAAGTTGTTAGTTCAAAGTTCTGGACTTTAAGTTAAAATCAAAATTCTTTTCTTCAAGTTAATAACTTAAAGAATGGAAGTTGTTAGTTCAAAGTTGTGTACTTTAAGTTAAAATCAAATTCTTTTCTTCAAGTTAATAACTTAAAGAATGGAAATTGTTAGTTCAAAGTTCTGTACTTTAAGTTAAAATCAAAATTATTTTCTTCAAGTTAATAACTTAAAGAATGGAAGTTGTTAGTTTAAAGTTCTGTACTTTAAGTTAAAATAAAAATTCTTTTCATCAATTAAATAACTTAAAGAATGGAAGTAATTAGTTTAAAGTTCTCTACTTTAAGTTAAAATCAAAATTCTTTTCTTCAAGTAAATAACTTAAAGAAAGGAAGTTATTAATTTAAAGTTCTGTACTTTAAGTTAAAATCAAACTTCTTTTCTTCTAGTTAATAACTTAAAGAATGGAAGTTATTAGTTTAAAGTTCTGTACTTTAAGTTAAAATCAAAATTCTTTTTTTCAAGTTAATAACTTAAAGAATGGAAGTTGTTAGTTTAAAGTTCTGTACTTTAAGTTAAAATCAAAATTCTGTTCTTCAAGTAAATAACTTAAAGAAAGGAAGTTATTAATTTAAAGTTCTGTACTTTAAGTTAAAATCAAAATTCTTTTCGTCAAGTAAATAACTTAATGAATGGAAGTAATTAGTTTAAAGTTCTGTACTTTAAGTTAAAATAAAAATTCTTTTCTTCAAGTTAATAAATTAAAGAATGGAAGTTGTCAGTTTAAAGTTCTGTACTTTAAGTTAAAATCAAAATTCTTTTCTTCAAATTAATAAATTAAAGAATGGAAGTTGTTAGTTTAAAGTTCTGTACTTGAAGTTAAAATCAAAATTCTTTTCTTCAAGTTAATAACTTAAAGAATGGAAGTTGTTGGTTCAAAGTTCTGTACTTTACGTTAAAATCAAAATTCTTTTCTTCAAGTTAATAACTTAAAGAATGGAAGTTGTTAGTTCAAAGTTCTGTACTTTAAGTTAAAATCAAAATTCTTTTCTTCAAGTTAATAACTTAAAGAATGGAAGTTATTAGTTTAAAGTTCTGTACTTTAAGTTAAAATCAAAATTCTTTTTTTCAAGTTAATAACTTAAAGAATGGAAGTTCTTAGTTTAAAGTTCTGTACTTTAAGTTAAAATCAAAATTCTGTTCTTCAAGTAAATAACTTAAAGAAAGGAAGTTATTAATTTAAAGTTCTGTACTTTAAGTTAAAATCAAAATTCTTTTCGTCAAGTAAATAACTTAATGAATGGAAGTAATTAGTTTAAAGTTCTGTACTTTAAGTTAAAATCAAAATTCTTTTCTTCAAGTTAATAAATTAAAGAATGGAAGTTGTTAGTTTAAAGTTCTGTACTTCAAGTTAAAATCAAAATTCTTTTCTTCAAGTTAATAAATTAAAGAATGGAAGTTGTTAGTTTAAAGTTCTGTACTTTAAGTTAAAATCTAAATTCTTTTCTTCAAGTTAAGAACTTAAAGAATGGAAGTTGTTAGTTCAAAGTTCTGTACTTTAAGTTAAAATCAAAATTCTTTTCTTCAAGTTAATAACTTAAAGAATGGAAGTTATTAGTTTAAAGTTCTGTACCTTAAGTTAAAATCAAAATTCTTTTCTTCAAGTTAATAAATTAAAGAATGGAAGTTGTCAGTTTAAAGTTCTGTACTTTAAGTTAAAATCAAAATTCTTTTCTTCAAGTTAATAACTTAAAGAATGGAAGTTGTTAGTTCAAAGTTCTGTACTTTAAGTTAAAATCAAAATTCTTTTCTTCAAGTTAATAACTTAAAAAATGGAAGTTGTTAGTTCAAAGTTGTGTACTTTAAGTTAAAATCAAATTCTTTTCTTCAAGTTAATAACTTAAAGAATGGAAATTGTTAGTTCAAAGTTCTGTACTTTAAGTTAAAATCAAAATTCTTTTCTTCAAGTTAATATCTTCAAGAATGGAAGTTGTTAGTTTAAAGTTCTGTACTTTAAGTTAAAATCAAAATTCTTTTCTTCAAGTAATTAACTTAAAGAATGGAAGTTGTTAGTTCAAAGTTCTGTACTTTAAGTTAAAATCAAAATCCTTTTCTTCAAGTAAATAACTTAAAGAATGGAAGTTATTAGTTTAAAGTTCTGTACTTTAAGCTAAAATCAAAATTCTTTTCTTTAAGCTAATAACTTAAAGAATAGAAGTTGTTAGTTTAAAGTTCTGTACTTTAAGTTAAAATCAAAATTCTTTTCTTCAAGTTAATAACTTAAAGAATGGAAGTTGTTAGTTCAAAGTTCTGTACTTTAAGTTAAAATCAAAATTCTTTTCTTCAAGTTAATAACTTAAAGAATGGAAATTGTTAGTTCAAAGTTCTGTACTTTAAGTTAAAATCAAAATTCTTTTCTTCAAGTTAATAACTTAAAGAATGGAAGTTGTTAGTTTAAAGTTCTGTACTTTAAGTTAAAATCTAAATTCTTTTCTTCAAGTTAATAACTTAAAGAATGGAAGTTGTTAGTTCAAAGTTCTGTACTTTAAGTTAAAATCAAAATTCTTTTCTTCAAGTTAATAACTTAAAGAATAGAAGTTGTTGGTTCAAAGTTCTGTACTTTAAGTTAATATCAAAATTCTTTTCTTCAAGTTAATAACTTAAAGAATGGAAGTTGTTAGTTCAAAGTTCTGTACTTTAAGTTAAAATCAAAATTCTTTTCTTCAAGTTAATAACTTAAAGAATGGAAGTTGTTAGTTCAAAGTTCTGTACTTTAAGTTAAAATCAAAATTCTTTTCTTCAAGTTAATAACTTAAAGAATGGAAGTTGTTAGTTTAAAGTTCTGTACTTTAAGTTAAAATCTAAATTCTTTTCTTCAAGTTAATAACTTAAAGAATGGAAGTTGTTAGTTTAAAGTTCTGTACTTTAAGTTAAAATCAAAATTCTTTTCTTCAAGTTAATAACTTAAAGAATGGAAGTTGTTGGTTCAAAGTTCTGTACTTTAAGTTAAAATCAAAATTCTTTTCTTCAAGTTAATAACTTAAAGAATGGAAGTTGTTAGTTCAAAGTTCTGTACTTTAAGTTAAAATCAAAATTCTTTTCTTCAAGTTAATAACTTAAAGAATGGAAGTTGTTAGTTCAAAGTTCTGTACTTTAAGTTAATATCATAATTCTTTTCTTCAAGTTAATAACTTAAAGAATGGAAGTTGTTAGTTTAAAGTTCTGTACTTTAAATTAAAATCAAAATTCTTTTCTTCAATTAAATAACTTAAAGAATGGAAGTTGTTAGTTTAAAGTTCTGTACTTTAAGTTAAAATCAAAATTCTTTTCTTCAAGTTAATAACTTAAAAAATGGAAGTTGTTAGTTCAAAGTTGTGTACTTTAAGTTAAAATCAAATTCTTTTCTTCAAGTTAATAACTTAAAGAATGGAAATTGTTAGTTCAAAGTTCTGTACTTTAAGTTAAAATCAAAATTCTTTTCTTCAAGTTAATATCTTCAAGAATGGAAGTTGTTAGTTTAAAGTTCTGTACTTTAAGTTAAAATCAAAATTCTTTTCTTCAAGTTAATAACTTAAAAAATGGAAGTTGTTAGTTCAAAGTTGTGTACTTTAAGTTAAAATCAAATTCTTTTCTTCAAGTTAATAACTTAAAGAATGGAAATTGTTAGTTCAAAGTTCTGTACTTTAAGTTAAAATCAAAATTCTTTTCTTCAAGTTAATATCTTCAAGAATGGAAGTTGTTAGTTTAAAGTTCTGTACTTTAAGTTAAAATCAAAATTCTTTTCTTCAAGTAATTAACTTAAAGAATGGAAGTTGTTAGTTCAAAGTTCTGTACTTTAAGTTAAAATCAAAATCCTTTTCTTCAAGTAAATAACTTAAAGAATGGAAGTTATTAGTTTAAAGTTCTGTACTTTAAGCTAAAATCAAAATTCTTTTCTTTAAGCTAATAACTTAAAGAATAGAAGTTGTTAGTTTAAAGTTCTGTACTTTAAGTTAAAATCAAAATTCTTTTCTTCAAGTTAATAACTTAAAGAATGGAAGTTGTTAGTTCAAAGTTCTGTACTTTAAGTTAAAATCAAAATTCTTTTCTTCAAGTTAATAACTTAAAGAATGGAAATTGTTAGTTCAAAGTTCTGTACTTTAAGTTAAAATCAAAATTCTTTTCTTCAAGTTAATAACTTAAAGAATGGAAGTTGTTAGTTTAAAGTTCTCTACTTTAAGTTAAAATCAAAATTATTTTCTTCAAGTAAATAACTTAAAGAAAGGAAGTTTATAATTTAAAGTTCTGTACTTTAAGTTAAAATCAAAATTCTTTTCTTCTAGTTAATAACTTAAAGAATGGAAGTTATTAGTTTAAAGTTCTGTACTTTAAGTTAAAATCAAAATTCTTTTTTTCAAGTTAATAACTTAAAGAATGGAAGTTGTTAGTTTAAAGTTCTGTACTTTAAGTTAAAATCAAAATTCTGTTCTTCAAGTAAATAACTTAAAGAAAGGAAGTTATTAATTTAAAGTTCTGTACTTTAAGTTAAAATCAAAATTTTTTTCGTCAAGTAAATAACTTAATGAATGGAAGTAATTAGTTTAAAGTTCTGTACTTTAAGTTAAAATCAAAATTCTTTTCTTCAAGTTAATAAATTAAAGAATGGAAGTTGTTAGTTTAAAGTTCTGTACTTTAAGTTAAAATCAAAATTCTTTTCTTCAAATTAATAAATTAAAGAATGGAAGTTGTTAGTTTAAATTTCTGTACTTTAAGTTAAAATCAAAATTCTTTTCTTCAAGTTAATAACTTAAAGAATGGAAGTTGTTGGTTCAAAGTTCTGTACTTTAAGTTAAAATCAAAATTCTTTTCTTCAAGTTAATAACTTAAAGAATGGAAGTTGTTAGTTCAAAGTTCTGTACTTTAAGTTAAAATCAAAATTTTTTTCTTCAAGTTAATAACTTAAAGAATGGAAGTTGTTAGTTCAAAGTTCTGTACTTTAAGCTAATATCATAATTCTTTTCTTCAAGTTAATAACTTAAAGAATGGAAGTTGTTAGTTTAAAGTTCTGTACTTTAAGTTAAAATCAAAATTTTTTCTTCAATTAAATAACTTAAAGAATGGAAGTTGTTAGTTTAAAGTTCTGTACTTTAAGTTAAAATCAAAATGCTTTTCTTCAAGTAAATAACTTAAAGAAAGGAAGTTATTAATTTAAAGTTCTGTACTTTAAGTTAAAATCAAAATTCTTTTCTTCTAGTTAATAACTTAAAGAATGGAAGTTATTAGTTTAAAGTTCTGTACCTTAAGTTAAAATCAAAATTCTTTTCTTCAAGTTAATAAATTAAAGAATGGAAGTTGTTAGTTTAAAGTTCTGTACTTTAAGTTAAAATCAAAATTCTTTTCTTCAAGTTAATAACTTAAAGAATGGAAGTTGTTAGTTCAAAGTTCTGGACTTTAAGTTAAAATCAAAATTCTTTTCTTCAAGTTAATAAATTAAAGAATGGAAGTTGTTAGTTTAAAGTTCTGTACTTTAAGTTAAAATCAAAATTCTTTTCTTCAAGTTAATAACTTAAAGAATGGAAGTTGTTAGTTCAAAGTTCTGGACTTTAAGTTAAAATCAAAATTCTTTTCTTCAAGTTAATAACTTAAAGAATGGAAGTTGTTAGTTTAAAGTTCTGTACTTTAAGTTAAAATTAAAATTCTTTTCTTCAAGTAAATAACTTAAAGAAAAGAAGTTATTAATGTAAAGTTCTGTACTTTAAGTTAAAATCAAAATTCTTTTCTTCTAGTTAATAACTTAAAGAATGGAAGTTATTAGTTTAAAGTTCTGTACCTTAAGTTAAAATCAAAATTCTTTTCTTCAAGTTAATAAATTAAAGAATGGAATTTGTGAGATCAAAGTTCTGTACTTTAAGTTAAAATCAAAATTCTTTTCTTCAAGTTAATATCTTAAAGAATGGAAGTTGTTAGTTTAAAGTTCTGTACTTTAAGTTAAAATCAAAATTCTTTTCTTCAATTAAATAACTTAAAGAATGGAAGTTATTAGTTTAAAGATCTGTACTTTAAGTTAAAATCAAAATTCTTTTTTTCAAGTTAATAACTTAAAGAATGGAAGTTGTTAGTTTAAAGTTCTGTACTTTAAGTTAAAATCAAAATTCTTTTCTTCAAGTTAATAACTTAAAGAATGGAAGTTGTTAGTTCAAAGTTCTGTACTTTAAGTTAAAATCAAAATTCTTTTCTTCAAGTTAATAACTTAAAGAATGGAAGTTGTTAGTTCAAATTTCTGTACTTTAAATTAAAATCAAAATTATTTTCTTCAAGTTAATAACTTAAAGAATGGAAGTTGTTAGTTTAAAGTTCTGTACTTTAAGTTAAAATCAAAATTCTTTTCTTTAATTAAATAACTTAAAGAATGGAAGTAATTAGTTTAAAGTTCTGTACTTTAAGTTAAAATCAAAATTCTTTTCTTCAAGTTAATAACTTAAAGAATGGAAATTGTTAGTTCAAAGTTCTGTACTTTAAGTTAAAATCAAAATTCTTTTCTTCAAGTTAATATCTTCAAGAATGGAAGTTGTTAGTTTAAAGTTCTGTACTTTAAGTTAAAATCAAAATTCTTTTCTTCAAGTAATTAACTTAAAGAATGGAAGTTGTTAGTTCAAAGTTCTGTACTTTAAGTAAAAATCAAAATTCTTTTCTTCAAGTTAATAACTTAAAGAATGGAAGTTGTTAGTTCAAAGTTCTGTACTTTAAGTTAAAATCAAAATTCTTTTCTTCAAGTAATTAACTTAAAGAATGGAAGTTGTTAGTTTAAAGTTCTGTACTTTAAGTTAAAATCAAAATTCTTTTCATTAATTAAATAACTTAAAGAATGGAAGTAATTAGTTTAAAGTTCTGTACTTTAAGTTAAAATCAAAATTCTTTTCTTCAAGCTAATAACTTAAAGAATGGAAGTTGTTAGTTTAAAGTTATGTACTTTAAGTTAAAATCAAAATTCTTTTCTTCAAGTTAATAACTTAAAGAATGGAAGTTGTTAGTTCAAAGTTCTGTACTTTAAGTTAAAATCAAAATTCTTTTCTTCAAGTTAATAACTTAAAGAATGGAAGTTGTTAGTTTAAAGTTCTCTACTTTAAGTTAAAATCAAAATACTTTTCTTCAAGTAAATAACTTAAAGAAAGGAAGTTATTAATTTAAAGTTCTGTACTTTAAGTTAAAATCAAAATTCTTTTCTTCAAGTTAATAACTTAAAGAATGGAAGTTATTAGTTTAAAGTTCTGTACCTTAAGTTAAAATCACAATTCTTTTCTTCAAGTTAATAAATTAAAGAATGGAAGTTGTTAGTTTAAAGTTCTGTACTTTAAGTTAAAATCAAAATTCTTTTCTTCAAGTTAATAACTTAAAGAATGGAAGTTGTTAGTTCAAAGTTGTGTACTTTAAGTTAAAATCAAAATTCTTTTCTTCAAGTTAATAACTTAAAGAATGGAAGTTATTAGTTTAAAGTTCTGTACCTTAAGTTAAAATCAAAATTCTTTTCTTCAAGTTAATAACTTAAAGAATGGAAGTTGTTAGTTCAAAGTTCTGTACTTTAAGTTAAAATCAAAATTCTTTTCTTCAAGTTAATAACTTAAAGAATGGAAGTTGTTAGTTCAAAGTTGTGTACTTTAAGTTAAAATCAAATTCTTTTCTTCAAGTTAATAACTTAAAGAATGGAAATTGTTAGTTCAAAGTTCTGTACTTTAAGTTAAAATCAAAATTCTTTTCTTCAAGTTAATAACTTAAAGAATGGAAGTTGTTGGTTCAAAGTTCTGTACTTTAAGTTAAAATCAAAATTCTCTTCTTCAAGTTAATAACTTAAAGAATGGAAGTTGTTAGTTCAAAGTTCTGTACTTTAAGTTAAAATCAAAATTCTTTTCTTCAAGTTAATAACTTAAAGAATGGAAGTTGTTAGTTCAAAGTTCTGTACTTTAAGTTAATATCATAATTCTTTTCTTCAAGGTAATAACTTAAAGAATGGAAGTTGTTAGTTTAAAGTTCTGTACTTTAAATTAAAATCAAAATTCTTTTCTTCAATTAAATAACTTAAAGAATGGAAGTTGTTAGTTTAAAGTTCTGTACTTTAAGTTAAAATCAAAATTCTTTTCTTCAAGTAAATAACTTAAAGAAAGGAAGTTATTAATTTAAAGTTCTGTACTTTAAGTTAAAATCAAAATTCTTTTCTTCTAATTAATAACTTAAAGAATGGAAGTTATTAGTTTAAAGTTCTGTACCCTAAGTTAAAATCAAAATTCTTTTCTTCAAGTTAATAAATTAAAGAATGGAAGTTGTCAGTTTAAAGTTCTGTACTTTAAGTTAAAATCAAAATTCTTTTCTTCAAGTTAATAACTTAAAGAATGGAAGTTGTTAGTTCAAAGTTCTGTACTTTAAGTTAAAATCAAAATTCTTTTCTTCAAGTTAATAACTTAAAAAATGGAAGTTGTTAGTTCAAAGTTGTGTACTTTAAGTTAAAATCAAATTCTTTTCTTCAAGTTAATAACTTAAAGAATGGAAATTGATAGTTCAAAGTTCTGTACTTTAAGTTAAAATCAAAATTCTTTTCTTCAAGTTAATATCTTCAAGAATGGAAGTTGTAAGTTTAAAGTTCTGTACTTTAAGTTAAAATCAAAATTCTTTTCTTCAAGTAATTAACTTAAAGAATGGAAGTTGTTAGTTCAAAGTTCTGTACTTTAAGTTAAAATCAAAATCCTTTTCTTCAAGTAAATAACTTAAAGAATGGAAGTTATTAGTTTAAAGTTCTGTACTTTAAGTTAAAATCAAAATTCTTTTCTTCAAGTTAATAACTTAAAGAATGGAAGTTGTTAGTTCAAAGTTCTGTACTTTAAGTTAAAATCAAAATTCTTTTCTTCAAGTTAATAACTTAAAGAATGGAAGTTGTTAGTTCAAAGTTCTGTACTTTAAGTTAAAATCAAAATTCTTTTCTTCAAGTTAATAACTTAAAGAATGGAAGTTGTTAGTTTAAAGTTCTCTACTGTAAGTTAAAATCAAAATTATTTTCTTCAAGTAAATAACTTAAAGAAAGGAAGTTTATAATTTAAAGTTCTGTACTTTAAGTTAAAATCAAAATTCTTTTCTTCTAGTTAATAACTTAAAGAATGGAAGTTATTAGTTTAAAGTTCTGTACTTTAAGTTAAAATCAAAATTCTTTTTTTCAAGTTAATAACTTAAAGAATGGAAGTTGTTAGTTCAAAGTTCTGTACTTTAAGTTAAAATCAAAATTCTTTTCTTCAAGTTAATAACTTAAAGAATGGAAGTTGTTAGTTCAAAGTTCTGTACTTTAAGTTAAAATCAAAATTCTTTTCTTCAAGTTAATAACTTAAAGAATGGAAGTTGTTAGTTTAAAGTTCTCTACTGTAAGTTAAAATCAAAATTATTTTCTTCTAGTTAATAACTTAAAGAATGGAAGTTATTAGTTTAAAGTTCTGTACTTTAAGTTAAAATCAAAATTCTTTTTTTCAAGTTAATAACTTAAAGAATGGAAGTTGTTAGTTCAAAGTTCTGTACTTTAAGTTAATATCATAATTCTTTTCTTCAAGTTAATAACTTAAAGAATGGAAGTTGTTAGTTTAAAGTTCTGTACTTTAAATTAAAATCAAAATTCTTTTCTTCAATTAAATAACTTAAAGAATGGAAGTTGTTAGTTTAAAGTTCTGTACTTTAAGTTAAAATCAAAATTCTTTTCTTCAAGTAAATAACTGAAAGAAAGGAAGTTATTAATTTAAAGTTCTGTACTTTAAGTTAAAATCAAAATTCTTTTCTTCTAATTAATAACTTAAAGAATGGAAGTTATTAGTTTAAAGTTCTGTACCTTAAGTTAAAATCAAAATTCTTTTCTTCAAGTTAATAAATTAAAGAATGGAAGTTGTCAGTTTAAAGTTCTGTACTTTAAGTTAAAATAAAAATTCTTTTCTTCAAGTTAATAACTTAAAGAATGGAAGTTGTTAGTTCAAAGTTCTGTACTTTAAGTTAAAATCAAAATTCTTTTCTTCAAGTTAATAACTTAAAAAATGGAAGTTGTTAGTTCAAAGTTGTGTACTTTAAGTTAAAATCAAATTCTTTTCTTCAAGTTAATAACTTAAAGAATGGAAATTGTTAGTTCAAAGTTCTGTACTTTAAGTTAAAATCAAAATTCTTTTCTTCAAGTTAATATCTTCAAGAATGGAAGTTGTTAGTTTAAAGTTCTGTACTTTAAGTTAAAATCAAAATTCTTTTCTTCAAGTAATTAACTTAAAGAATGGAAGTTGTTAGTTCAAAGTTCTGTACTTTAAGTTAAAATCAAAATCCTTTTCTTCAAGTAAATAACTTAAAGAATGGAAGTTATTAGTTTAAAGTTCTGTACTTTAAGTTAAAATCAAAATTCTTTTCTTCAAGTTAATAACTTAAAGAATGGAAGTTGTTAGTTCAAAGTTCTGTACTTTAAGTTAAAATCAAAATTCTTTTCTTCAAGTTAATAACTTAAAGAATGGAAGTTGTTAGTTCAAAGTTCTGGACTTTAAGTTAAAATCAAAATTCTTTTCTTCAAGTTAATAAATTAAAGAATGGAAGTTGTTAGTTTAAAGTTCTGTACTTTAAGTTAAAATCAAAATTCTTTTCTTCAAGTTAATAACTTAAAGAATGGAAGTTGTTAGTTCAAAGTTCTGGACTTTAAGTTAAAATCAAAATTCTTTTCTTCAAGTTAATAACTTAAAGAATGGAAGTTGTTAGTTTAAAGTTCTGTACTTTAAGTTAAAATCAAAATTCTTTTCTTCAAGTAAATAACTTAAAGAAAGGAAGTTATTAATTTAAAGTTCTGTACTTTAAGTTAAAATCAAAATTCTTTTCTTCTAGTTAATAACTTAAAGAATGGAAGTTATTAGTTTAAAGTTCTGTACCTTAAGTTAAAATCAAAATTCTTTTCTTCAATTAAATAACTTAAAGAATGGAAGTTATTAGTTTAAAGATCTGTACTTTAAGTTAAAATCAAAATTCTTTTCTTCAAGTTAATATCTTAAAGAATGGAAGTTGTTAGTTTAAAGTTCTGTACTTTAAGTTAAAATCAAATTCTTTTCTTCAAGTTAATAACTTAAAGAATGGAAATTGTTAGTTCAAAGTTCTGTACTTTAAGTTAAAATCAAAATTCTTTTCTTCAAGTTAATATCTTCAAGAATGGAAGTTGTTAGTTTAAAGTTCTGTACTTTAAGTTAAAATCAAAATTCTTTTCTTCAAGTAATTAACTTAAAGAATGGAAGTTGTTAGTTCAAAGTTCTGTACTTTAAGTTAAAATCAAAATCCTTTTCTTCAAGTAAATAACTTAAAGAATGGAAGTTATTAGTTTAAAGTTCTGTACTTTAAGTTAAAATCAAAATTCTTTTCTTCAAGTTAATAACTTAAAGAATGGAAGTTGTTAGTTCAAAGTTCTGTACTTTAAGTTAAAATCAAAATTCTTTTCTTCAAGTTAATAACTTAAAGAATGGAAGTTGTTAGTTCAAAGTTCTGGACTTTAAGTTAAAATCAAAATTCTTTTCTTCAAGTTAATAAATTAAAGAATGGAAGTTGTTAGTTTAAAGTTCTGTACTTTAAGTTAAAATCAAAATTCTTTTCTTCAAGTTAATAACTTAAAGAATGGAAGTTGTTAGTTCAAAGTTCTGGACTTTAAGTTAAAATCAAAATTCTTTTCTTCAAGTTAATAACTTAAAGAATGGAAGTTGTTAGTTTAAAGTTCTGTACTTTAAGTTAAAATCAAAATTCTTTTCTTCAAGTAAATAACTTAAAGAAAGGAAGTTATTAATTTAAAGTTCTGTACTTTAAGTTAAAATCAAAATTCTTTTCTTCTAGTTAATAACTTAAAGAATGGAAGTTATTAGTTTAAAGTTCTGTACCTTAAGTTAAAATCAAAATTCTTTTCTTCAATTAAATAACTTAAAGAATGGAAGTTATTAGTTTAAAGATCTGTACTTTAAGTTAAAATCAAAATTCTTTTCTTCAAGTTAATATCTTAAAGAATGGAAGTTGTTAGTTTAAAGTTCTGTACTTTAAGTTAAAATCAAAATTCTTTTCTTCAATTAAATAACTTAAAGAATGGAAGTTATTAGTTTAAAGATCTGTACTTTAAGTTAAAATCAAAATTCTTTTTTTCAAGTTAATAACTTAAAGAATGGAAGTTGTTAGTTTAAAGTTCTGTACTTTAAGTTAAAATCAAAATTCTTTTCTTCAAGTTAATAACTTAAAGAATGGAAGTTGTTAGTTCAAAGTTCTGTACTTTAAGTTAAAATCAAAATTCTTTTCTTCAAGTTAAAAACTTAAAGAATGGAAGTTGTTAGTTCAAAGTTCTGTACTTTAAATTAAAATCAAAATTATTTTGTTCAAGTTAATAACTTAAAGAATGGAAGTTGTTAGTTTAAAGTTCTGTACTTTAAGTTAAAATCAAAATTCTTTTCTTTAATTAAATAACTTAAAGAATGGAAGTAATTAGTTTAAAGTTCTGTACTTTAAGTTAAAATCAAAATTCTTTTCTTCAAGCTAATAACTTAAAGAATGGAAGTTGTTAGTTTAAAGTTATGTACTTTAAGTTAAAATCAAAATTCTTTTCTTCAAGTTAATAACTTAAAGAATGGAAGTTGTTAGTTCAAAGTTCTGTACTTTATGTTAAAATCAAAATTCTTTTCTTCAAGTTAATAACTTATAGAATGGAAGTTGTTAGTTTAAAGTTCTCTACTTTAAGTTAAAATCAAAATTCTTTTCTTCAAGTTAATAACTTAAAGAATAGAAGTTATTAGTTTAAAGTTCTGTACCTTAAGTTAAAATCAAAATTCTTTTCTTCAAGTTAATAAATTAAAGAATGGAAGTTGTTAGTTTAAAGTTCTGTACTTTAAGTTAAAATCAAAATTCTTTTCTTCAAGTTAATAACTTAAAGAATGGAAGTTGTTAGTTCAAAGTTCTGTACTTTAAGTTAAAATCAAAATTCATTTCTTCAAGTTAATAACTTAAAGAATGGAAGTTGTTAGTTCAAAGTTGTGTACTTTAAGTTAAAATCAAATTCTTTTCTTCAAGTTAATAACTTAAAGAATGGAAATTGTTAGTTCAAAGTTCTGTACTTTAAGTTAAAATCAAAATTCTTTTCTTCAAGTTAATATCTTAAAGAATGGAAGTTGTTAGTTTAAAGTTCTGTACTTTAAGTTAAAATCAAAATTCTTTTCTTCAAGTAATTAACTTAAAGAATGGAAGTTGTTAGTTCAAAGTTCTGTACTTTAAGTTAAAATCAAAATCCTTTTCTTCAAGTAAATAACTTAAAGAAAGGAAGTTATTAGTGTAAAGTTTTGTACTTTAAGCTAAAATCAAAATTCTTTTCTTCAAGCTAATAACTTAAAGAATAGAAGTTGTTAGTTTAAAGTTCTGTACTTTAAGTTAAAATCAAAATTCTTTTATTCAAGTTAATAACTTAAAGAATGGAAGTTGTTAGTTCAAAGTTCTGTACTTTAAGTTAAAATCAAAATTCTTTTCTTCAAGTTAATAACTTAAAGAATGGAAGTTGTTAGTTCAAAGTTCTGTACTTTAAGTTAAAATCAAAATTCTTTTCTTCAAGTTAATAACTTAAAGAATGGAAGTTGTTAGTTTAAAGTTCTCTACTTTAAGATAAAATCAAAATTCTGTTCTTCAAGTAAATAACTTAAAGAAAGGAAGTTATTAATTTAAAATTCTGTACTTTAAGTTAAAATCAAAATTCTTTTCGTCAAGTAAATAACTTAATGAATGGAAGTAATTAGTTTAAAGTTCTGTACTTTAAGTTAAAATCAAAATTCTTTTCTTCAAGTTAATAAATTAAAGAATGGAAGTTGTTAGTTTAAAGTTCTGTACTTTAAGTTAAAATCAAAATTCTTTTTTTCAAGTTAATAACTTAAAGAATGGAAGTTGTTAGTTTAAAGTTCTGTACTTTAAGTTAAAATCAAAATTCTTTTCTTCAAGTTAATAACTTAAAGAATGGAAGTTGTTAGTTCAAAGTTCTGTACTTTAAGTTAAAATCAAAATTCTTTTCTTCAAGTTAATAACTTAAAGAATGGAAGTTGTTAGTTCACAGTTCTGTACTTTAAGTTAACATCAAAATTCTTTTCTTCAAGCTAATAACTTAAAGAATGGAAGTTGTTAGTTTAAAGTTATGTACTTTAAGTTAAAATCAAAATTCTTTTCTTCAAGTTAATAACTTAAAGAATGGAAGTTGTTAGTTCAAAGTTCTGTACTTTAAGTTAAAATCAAAATTCTTTTCTTCAAGTTAATAACTTAAAGAATGGAAGTTGTTAGTTTAAAGTTCTCTACTTTAAGTTAAAATCAAAATACTTTTCTTCAAGTAAATAACTTAAAGAAAGGAAGTTATTAATTTAAAGTTCTGTACTTTAAGTTAAAATCAAAATTCTTTTCTTCAAGTTAATAACTTAAGGAATGGAAGTTATTAGTTTAAAGTTCTGTACCTTAAGTTAAAATCAAAATTCTTTTCTTCAAGTTAATAAATTAAAGAATGGAAGTTGTTAGTTTAAAGTTCTGTACTTTAAGTTAAAATCAAAATTCTTTTCTTCAAGTTAATAACTTAAAGAATGGAAGTTGTTAGTTCAAAGTTGTGTACTTTAAGTTAAAATCAAAATTCTTTTCTTCAAGTTAATAACTTAAAGAATGGAAGTTATTAGTTTAAAGTTCTGTACCTTAAGTTAAAATCAAAATTCTTTTCTTCAAGTTAATAACTTAAAGAATGGAAGTTGTTAGTTCAAAGTTCTGTACTTTAAGTTAAAATCAAAATTCTTTTCTTCAAGTTAATAACTTAAAGAATGGAAGTTGTTAGTTCAAAGTTGTGTACTTTAAGTTAAAATCAAATTCTTTTCTTCAAGTTAATAACTTAAAGAATGGAAATTGTTAGTTCAAAGTTCTGTACTTTAAGTTAAAATCAAAATTCTTTTCTTCAAGTTAATATCTTAAAGAATGGAAGTTGTTAGTTTAAAGTTCTGTACTTTAAGTTAAAATCAAAATTCTTTTCTTCAAGTAATTAACTTAAAGAATGGAAGTTGTTAGTTCAAAGTTCTGTACTTTAAGTTAAAATCAAAATTCTTTTCTTCAAGTAAATAACTTAAAGAATGGAAGTTGTTAGTTTAAAGTTCTGTACTTTAAGTTAAAATCAAAATTCTTTTCTTCAAGTAAATAACTTAAAGAAAGGAAATTATTAATTTAAAGTTCTGTACTTTAAGTTAAAATCAAAATTCTTTTCGTCAAGTAAATAACTTAATGAATGGAAGTTATTAGTTTAAAGTTCTGTACTTTAAGTTAAAATCAAAATTCTTTTCTTCAAGTTAATAAATTAAAGAATAGAAGTTGTTAGTTTAAAGTTCTGTACTTTAAGTTAAAATCAAAATTCTTTTCTTCAAGTTAATAAATTAAAGAATGGAAGTTGTTAGTTTATAGTTCTGTACTTTAAGTTAAAATCAAAATTCTTTTCTTCAAGTTAATAACTTAAAGAATGGAAGTTGTTAGTTCAAAGTTCTGTACTTTAAGTTAAAATCAAAATCCTTTTCTTCAAGTAAATAACTTAAAGAAAGGAAGTTATTAGTGTAAAGTTTTGTACTTTAAGCTAAAATCAAAATTCTTTTCTTCAAGCTAATAACTTAAAGAATAGAAGTTGTTAGTTTAAAGTTCTGTACTTTAAGTTAAAATCAAAATTCTTTTATTCAAGTTAATAACTTAAAGAATGGAAGTTGTTAGTTCAAAGTTCTGTACTTTAAGTTAAAATCAAAATTCTTTTCTTCAAGTTAATAACTTAAAGAATGGAAGTTGTTAGTTTAAAGTTCTCTACTTTAAGATAAAATCAAAATTCTGTTCTTCAAGTAAATAACTTAAAGAAAGGAAGTTATTAATTTAAAATTCTGTACTTTAAGTTAAAATCAAAATTCTTTTCGTCAAGTAAATAACTTAATGAATGGAAGTAATTAGTTTAAAGTTCTGTACTTTAAGTTAAAATCAAAATTCTTTTCTTCAAGTTAATAAATTAAAGAATGGAAGTTGTTAGTTTAAAGTTCTGTACTTTAAGTTAAAATCAAAATTCTTTTTTTCAAGTTAATAACTTAAAGAATGGAAGTTGTTAGTTTAAAGTTCTGTACTTTAAGTTAAAATCAAAATTCTTTTCTTCAAGTTAATAACTTAAAGAATGGAAGTTGTTAGTTCAAAGTTCTGTACTTTAAGTTAAAATCAAAATTCTTTTCTTCAAGTTAATAACTTAAAGAATGGAAGTTGTTAGTTCACAGTTCTGTACTTTAAGTTAAAATCAAAATTATTTTCTTCAAGTTAATAACTTAAAGAATGGAAGTTGTTAGTTTAAAGTTCTGTACTTTAAGTTAAAATCAAAATTCTTTTCATTAATTAAATAACTTAAAGAATGGAAGTAATTAGTTTAAAGTTCTGTACTTTAAGTTAAAATCAAAATTCTTTTCTTCAAGCTAATAACTTAAAGAATGGAAGTTGTTAGTTTAAAGTTATGTACTTTAAGTTAAAATCAAAATTCTTTTCTTCAAGTTAATAACTTAAAGAATGGAAGTTGTTAGTTCAAAGTTCTGTACTTTAAGTTAAAATCAAAATTCTTTTCTTCAAGTTAATAACTTAAAGAATGGAAGTTGTTAGTTTAAAGTTCTCTACTTTAAGTTAAAATCAAAATACTTTTCTTCAAGTAAATAACTTAAAGAAAGGAAGTTATTAATTTAAAGTTCTGTACTTTAAGTTAAAATCAAAATTCTTTTCTTCAAGTTAATAACTTAAGGAATGGAAGTTATTAGTTTAAAGTTCTGTACCTTAAGTTAAAATCAAAATTCTTTTCTTCAAGTTAATAAATTAAAGAATGGAAGTTGTTAGTTTAAAGTTCTGTACTTTAAGTTAAAATCAAAATTCTTTTCTTCAAGTTAATAACTTAAAGAATGGAAGTTGTTAGTTCAAAGTTGTGTACTTTAAGTTAAAATCAAAATTCTTTTCTTCAAGTTAATAACTTAAAGAATGGAAGTTATTAGTTTAAAGTTCTGTACCTTAAGTTAAAATCAAAATTCTTTTCTTCAAGTTAATAACTTAAAGAATGGAAGTTGTTAGTTCAAAGTTCTGTACTTTAAGTTAAAATCAAAATTCTTTTCTTCAAGTTAATAACTTAAAGAATGGAAGTTGTTAGTTCAAAGTTGTGTACTTTAAGTTAAAATCAAATTCTTTTCTTCAAGTTAATAACTTAAAGAATGGAAATTGTTAGTTCAAAGTTCTGTACTTTAAGTTAAAATCAAAATTCTTTTCTTCAAGTTAATATCTTAAAGAATGGAAGTTGTTAGTTTAAAGTTCTGTACTTTAAGTTAAAATCAAAATTCTTTTCTTCAAGTAATTAACTTAAAGAATGGAAGTTGTTAGTTCAAAGTTCTGTACTTTAAGTTAAAATCAAAATTCTTTTCTTCAAGTAAATAACTTAAAGAATGGAAGTTGTTAGTTTAAAGTTCTGTACTTTAAGTTAAAATCAAAATTCTTTTCTTCAAGTAAATAACTTAAAGAAAGGAAATTATTAATTTAAAGTTCTGTACTTTAAGTTAAAATCAAAATTCTTTTCGTCAAGTAAATAACTTAATGAATGGAAGTTATTAGTTTAAAGTTCTGTACTTTAAGTTAAAATCAAAATTCTTTTCTTCAAGTTAATAAATTAAAGAATAGAAGTTGTTAGTTTAAAGTTCTGTACTTTAAGTTAAAATCAAAATTCTTTTCTTCAAGTTAATAAATTAAAGAATGGAAGTTGTTAGTTTATAGTTCTGTACTTTAAGTTAAAATCAAAATTCTTTTCTTCAAGTTAATAACTTAAAGAATGGAAGTTGTTAGTTCAAAGTTCTGTACTTTAAGTTAAAATCAAAATTCTTTTCTTCAAGTTAATAACTTAAAGAATGGAAGTTGTTAGTTCAAAGTTCTGTACTTTAAGTTAAAATCAAAATTCTTTTCTTCAAGTAAATAACTTAAAGAAAGGAAGTTATTAATTTAAAGTTCTGTACTTTAAGTTAAAATCAAAATTCTTTTCTACTAGTTAATAACTTAAAGAATGGAAGTTATTAGTTTAAAGTTCTGTACTTTAAGTTAAAATCAAAATTCTTTTTTTCAAGTTAATAACTTAAAGAATGGAAGTTGTTAGTTTAAAGTTCTGTACTTTAAGTTAAAATCAAAATTCTGTTCTTCAAGTAAATAACTTAAAGAAAGGAAGTTATTAATTTAAAGTTCAGTACTTTACGTTAAAATCAAAATTCTTTTCGTCAAGTAAATAACTTAATGAATGGAAGTAATTAGTTTAAAGTTCTGTACTTTAAGTTAAAATCAAAATTCTATTCTTCAAGTTAATAAATTAAAGAATGGAAGTTGTTAGTTTAAAGTTCTGTACTTTAAGTTAAAATCAAAATTCTTTTCTTCAAGTTTATAACTTAAAGAATGGAAGTTGTTAGTTTAAAGTTCTGTACTTTAAGTTAAAATCAAAATTCTTTTCTTCAAGTTAATAACTTGAAGAATGGAAGTTGTTAGTTCAAAGTTCTGTACTTTAAGTTAAAATCATAATTTTTTTCTTCAAGTTAATAACTTAAAGAATGGAAGTTGTTAGTTTAAAGTTCTGTACTTTAAGTTAAAATCAAAATTCTTTTCTTCAAGTTAATAACTTGAAGAATGGAAGTAGTTAGTTCAAAGTTCTGTACTTTAAGTTAAAATCATAATTTTTTTCTTCAAGTTAATAACTTAAAGAATGGAAGTTGTTAGTTCAAAGTTCTGTACTTTAAGTTAAAATCAAAATTCTTTTCTTCAATTTAATAACTTAAAGAATGGAAGTTGTTAGTTCAAAGTTCTGTACTTTAAGTTATATTCAAAATTCTTTTCTTCAAGTTAATAACTTAAAGAATGGAAGTTGTTAGTGTAAAGTTCTGTACTTTAAGTTAAAATCAAAATTCTTTTCTTCAAGTTAATAACTTAAAGAATGGAAGTTGTTAGTTCAAAGTTCTGCACTTTAAGTTAAAATCATAATTCTTTTCTTCAAGTTAATAACTTAAAGAATGGAAGTTGTTAGTTTAAAGTTCTGTACTTTAAGTTAAAATCAAAATTCTTTTCTTCAAGTAAATAACTTAAAGAAAGGAAGTTATTAATTTAAAGTTCTGTACTTTAAGTTAAAATCAAAATTCTTTTCTTCTAGTTAATAACTTAAAGAATGGAAGTTATTAGTTTAAAGTTCTGCACCTTAAGTTAAAATCAAAATTCTTTTTTTCAAGTTAATAACTTAAAGAATGGAAGTTGTTAGTTTAAAGTTCTGTACTTTAAGTTAAAATCAAAATTCTGTTCTTCAAGTAAAAAACTTAAAGAAAGGAAGTTATTAATTTAAAGTTCTGTACTTTAAGTTAAAATCAAAATTGTTTTCGTCAAGTAAATAACTTAATAAAATGGAAGTAATTAGTTTAAAGTTCTGTACTTTAAGTTAAAATCAAAATTCTTTTCTTCAAGTTAATAAATTAAAGAATGGAAGTTGTTAGTTTAAAGTTCTGTACTTTAAGTTAAAATCAAAATTTTTTTCTTCAAGTTAATAACATAAAGAATGGAAGTTGTTAGTTCAAAGTTCTGTACTTTAAGTTAAAATCAAAATTCTTTTCTTCAAGTAATTAACTTAAAGAATGGAAGTTGTTAGTTCAAAGTTCTGTACTTTAAGTTAAAATCAAAATCCTTTTCTTCAAGTAAATAACTTAAAGAAAGGAAGTTATTAGTGTAAAGTTTTGTACTTTAAGCTAAAATCAAAATTCTTTTCTTCAAGCTAATAACTTAAAGAATAGAAGTTGTTAGTTTAAAGTTCTGTACTTTAAGTTAAAATCAAAATTCTTTTATTCAAGTTAATAACTTAAAGAATGGAAGTTGTTAGTTCAAAGTTCTGTACTTTAAGTTAAAATCAAAATTCTTTTCTTCAAGTTAATAACTTAAAGAATGGAAGTTGTTAGTTCAAAGTTCTGTACTTTAAGTTAAAATCAAAATTCTTTTCTTCAAGTTAATAACTTAAAGAATGGAAGTTGTTAGTTTAAAGTTCTCTACTTTAAGATAAAATCAAAATTCTGTTCTTCAAGTAAATAACTTAAAGAAAGGAAGTTATTAATTTAAAATTCTGTACTTTAAGTTAAAATCAAAATTCTTTTCGTCAAGTAAATAACTTAATGAATGGAAGTAATTAGTTTAAAGTTCTGTACTTTAAGTTAAAATCAAAATTCTTTTCTTCAAGTTAATAAATTAAAGAATGGAAGTTGTTAGTTTAAAGTTCTGTACTTTAAGTTAAAATCAAAATTCTTTTTTTCAAGTTAATAACTTAAAGAATGGAAGTTGTTAGTTTAAAGTTCTGTACTTTAAGTTAAAATCAAAATTCTTTTCTTCAAGTTAATAACTTAAAGAATGGAAGTTGTTAGTTCAAAGTTCTGTACTTTAAGTTAAAATCAAAATTCTTTTCTTCAAGTTAATAACTTAAAGAATGGAAGTTGTTAGTTCACAGTTCTGTACTTTAAGTTAAAATCAAAATTATTTTCTTCAAGTTAATAACTTAAAGAATGGAAGTTGTTAGTTTAAAGTTCTGTACTTTAAGTTAAAATCAAAATTCTTTTCATTAATTAAATAACTTAAAGAATGGAAGTAATTAGTTTAAAGTTCTGTACTTTAAGTTAAAATCAAAATTCTTTTCTTCAAGCTAATAACTTAAAGAATGGAAGTTGTTAGTTTAAAGTTATGTACTTTAAGTTAAAATCAAAATTCTTTTCTTCAAGTTAATAACTTAAAGAATGGAAGTTGTTAGTTCAAAGTTCTGTACTTTAAGTTAAAATCAAAATTCTTTTCTTCAAGTTAATAACTTAAAGAATGGAAGTTGTTAGTTTAAAGTTCTCTACTTTAAGTTAAAATCAAAATACTTTTCTTCAAGTAAATAACTTAAAGAAAGGAAGTTATTAATTTAAAGTTCTGTACTTTAAGTTAAAATCAAAATTCTTTTCTTCAAGTTAATAACTTAAGGAATGGAAGTTATTAGTTTAAAGTTCTGTACCTTAAGTTAAAATCAAAATTCTTTTCTTCAAGTTAATAAATTAAAGAATGGAAGTTGTTAGTTTAAAGTTCTGTACTTTAAGTTAAAATCAAAATTCTTTTCTTCAAGTTAATAACTTAAAGAATGGAAGTTGTTAGTTCAAAGTTGTGTACTTTAAGTTAAAATCAAAATTCTTTTCTTCAAGTTAATAACTTAAAGAATGGAAGTTATTAGTTTAAAGTTCTGTACCTTAAGTTAAAATCAAAATTCTTTTCTTCAAGTTAATAACTTAAAGAATGGAAGTTGTTAGTTCAAAGTTCTGTACTTTAAGTTAAAATCAAAATTCTTTTCTTCAAGTTAATAACTTAAAGAATGGAAGTTGTTAGTTCAAAGTTGTGTACTTTAAGTTAAAATCAAATTCTTTTCTTCAAGTTAATAACTTAAAGAATGGAAATTGTTAGTTCAAAGTTCTGTACTTTAAGTTAAAATCAAAATTCTTTTCTTCAAGTTAATATCTTAAAGAATGGAAGTTGTTAGTTTAAAGTTCTGTACTTTAAGTTAAAATCAAAATCCTTTTCTTCAAGTAAATAACTTAAAGAAAGGAAGTTATTAGTGTAAAGTTCTGCACTTTAAGTTAAAATCAAAATTCTTTTCTTCAAGTTAATATCTTAAAGAATGGAAGTTGTTAGTTTAAAGTTCTGTACTTTAAGTTAAAATCAAAATTCTTTTCTTCAAGTTAATAAATTAAAGAATGGAAGTTGTTAGTTTAAAGTTCTGTACTTTAAGTTAAAATCAAAATTCTTTTCTTCAAGTTTATAACTTAAAGAATGGAAGTTGTTAGTTTAAAGTTCTGTACTTTAAGTTAAAATCAAAATTCTTTTCTTCAAGTTAATAACTTGAAGAATGGAAGTTGTTAGTTCAAAGTTCTGTACTTTAAGTTAAAATCATAATTTTTTTCTTCAAGTTAATAACTTAAAGAATGGAAGTTGTTAGTTTAAAGTTCTGTACTTTAAGTTAAAATCAAAATTCTTTTCTTCAAGTTAATAACTTGAAGAATGGAAGTAGTTAGTTCAAAGTTCTGTACTTTAAGTTAAAATCATAATTTTTTTCTTCAAGTTAATAACTTAAAGAATGGAAGTTGTTAGTTCAAAGTTCTGTACTTTAAGTTAAAATCAAAATTCTTTTCTTCAATTTAATAACTTAAAGAATGGAAGTTGTTAGTTCAAAGTTCTGTACTTTAAGTTAAATTCAAAATTCTTTTCTTCAAGTTAATAACTTAAAGAATGGAAGTTGTTAGTGTAAAGTTCTGTACTTTAAGTTAAAATCAAAATTCTTTTCTTCAAGTTAATAACTTAAAGAATGGAAGTTGTTAGTTCAAAGTTCTGTACTTTAAGTTAAAATCATAATTCTTTTCTTCAAGTTAATAACTTAAAGAATGGAAGTTGTTAGTTTAAAGTTCTGTACTTTAAGTTAAAATCAAAATTCTTTTCTTCAAGTAAATAACTTAAAGAAAGGAAGTTATTAATTTAAAGTTCTGTACTTTAAGTTAAAATCAAAATTCTTTTCTTCTAGTTAATAACTTAAAGAATGGAAGTTATTAGTTTAAAGTTCTGCACCTTAAGTTAAAATCAAAATTCTTTTTTTCAAGTTAATAACTTAAAGAATGGAAGTTGTTAGTTTAAAGTTCTGTACTTTAAGTTAAAATCAAAATTCTGTTCTTCAAGTAAAAAACTTAAAGAAAGGAAGTTATTAATTTAAAGTTCTGTACTTTAAGTTAAAATCAAAATTGTTTTCGTCAAGTAAATAACTTAATAAAATGGAAGTAATTAGTTTAAAGTTCTGTACTTTAAGTTAAAATCAAAATTCTTTTCTTCAAGTTAATAAATTAAAGAATGGAAGTTGTTAGTTTAAAGTTCTGTACTTTAAGTTAAAATCAAAATTTTTTTCTTCAAGTTAATAACATAAAGAATGGAAGTTGTTAGTTCAAAGTTCTGTACTTTAAGTTAAAATCAAAATTCTTTTCTTCAAGTTAATAACTTAAAGAATGGAAGTTGTTAGTTCAAAGTTGTGTACTTTAAGTTAAAATCAAATTCTTTTCTTCAAGTTAATAACTTAAAGAATGGAAATTGTTAGTTCAAAGTTCTGTACTTTAAGTTAAAATCAAAATTTTTTTCTTCAAGTAAATAACTTAAAGAAAGGAAGTAATTAATTTAAAGTTCTGTACTTTAAGTTAAAATCAAAATTCTTTTCGTCAAGTAAATAACTTAATGAATGGAAGTAATTAGTTTAAAGTTCTGTACTTTAAGTTAAAATCAAAATTCTTTTCTTCAAGTTAATAAATTAAAGAATGGAAGTTGTTAGTTTAAAGTTCTGTACTTTAAGTTAAAATCAAAATTCTTTTCTTCAAGTTAATAACTTAAAGAATGGAAGTTGTAAGTTCAAAGTTCTGTACTTTAAGTTAAAATCAAAATTCTTTTCTTCAAGTTAATATCTTAAAGAATGGAAGTTGTTAGTTTAAAGTTCTGTACTTTAAGTTAAAATCAAAATTCTTTTCTTCAATTAAATAACTTAAAGAATGGAAGTTATTAGTTTAAAGTTCTGTACTTTAAGTAAAAATCAAAATTCTTTTCTTCAAGTAAATAACTTAAAGAAAGGAAGTTATTAATTTAAAGTTCTGTACTTTAAGTTAAAATCAAAATTCTGTTCTTCAAGTAAATAACTTAAAGAAAGGAAGTTATTAATTTAAAGTTCTGTACTTTAAGTTAAAATCAAAATTCTTTTCTTCAAGTTAATAACTTAAAGAATGGAAGTTGTTAGTTCAAAGTTATGTACTTTAAGTTAAAATTAAATTCTTTTCTTCAATTAAATAACTTAAAGAACGGAAGTTGTTAGTTTAAAGTTCTGTACTTTAAGTTAAAATCAAAATTCTTTTCTTCAAGTAAATAACTTAAAGAAAGGAAGTTATTAATTTAAAGTTCTGTACTTTAAGTTAAAATCAAAATTCTTTTCTTCTAGTTAATAACTTAAAGAATGGAAGTTATTAGTTTAAAGTTCTGTACTTTAAGTTAAAATCAAAATTCTTTTTTTCAAGTTAATAACTTCAAGAATGGAAGTTGTTAGTTTAAAGTTCTGTACTTTAAGTTAAAATCAAAATTCTGTTCTTCAAGTAAATAACTTAAAGAAAGGAAGTTATTAATTTAAAGTTCAGTACTTTAAGTTAAAATCAAAATTCTTTTCGTCAAGTAAATAACTTAATAAAATGGAAGTAATTAGTTTAAAGTTCTGTACTTTAAGTTAAAATCAAAATTCTTTTCTTCAAGTTAATAAATTAAAGAATGGAAGTTGTTAGTTTAAAGTTCTGTACTTTAAGTTAAAATCAAAATTTTTTTCTTCAAGTTAATAACTTAAAGAATGGAAGTTGTTAGTTCAAAGTTCTGTACTTTAAGTTAAAATCAAAATTCTTTTCTTCAAGTTAATAACTTAAAGAATGGAAGTTGTTAGTTCAAAGTTGTGTACTTTAAGTTAAAATCAAATTCTTTTCTTCAAGTTAATAACTTAAAGAATGGAAATTGTTAGTTCAAAGTTCTGTACTTACAGTTAAAATCAAAATTCTTTTCTTCAAGTAAATAACTTAAAGAAAGGAAGTTATTAATTTAAAGTTCTGTACTTTAAGTTAAAATCAAAATTCTTTTCGTCAAGTAAATAACTTAATGAATGGAAGTAATTAGTTTAAAGTTCTGTACTTTAAGTTAAAATCAAAATTCTTTTCTTCAAGTTAATAAATTAAAGAATGGAAGTTGTTAGTTTAAAGTTCTGTACTTTAAGTTAAAATCAAAATTCTTTTCTTCAAGTTAATAAATTAAAGAATGGAAGTTGTTAGTTTAAAGTTCTGTACTTTAAGTTAAAATCAAAATTCTTTTCTTCAAGTTAATAACTTAAAGAATGGAAGTTGTTAGTTCAAAGTTCTGTACTTTAAGTTAAAATCAAAATTCTTTTCTTCAAGTTAATAACTTAAAGAATGGAAGTTGATAGTTCAAAGTTCTGTACTTTAAGTTAAAATCAAAATTCTTTTCTTCAAGTTAATAACTTAAAGAAAGGAAGTTATTAATTTAAAGTTCTGTACTTTAAGTTAAAATCAAAATTCTTTTCTTCAAGTTAATATCTTAAAGAATGGAAGTTGTTAGTTTAAAGTTCTGTACTTTAAGTTAAAATCAAAATTTTTTCTTCAATTAAATAACTTAAAGAATGGAAGTTATTAGTTTAAAGTTCTGTACTTTAAGTTAAAATCAAAATTCTTTTCTTCAAGTTAATATCTTAAAGAATGGAAGATGTTAGTTTAAAGTTCTGTACTTTAAGTTAAAATCAAAATTCTTTTCTTCAAGTAAATAACTTAAAGAAAGGAAGTTATTAATTTAAAGTTCTGTACTTTAAGTTAAAATCAAAATTCTTTTCTTCTAGTTAATAACTTAAAGAATGGAAGTTATTAGTTTAAAGTTCAGTACTTTAAGTTAAAATCAAAATTCTTTTCGTCAAGTAAATAACTTAATGAATGGAAGTAATTAGTTTAAAGTTCTGTACTTTAAGTTAAAATCAAAATTCTTTTCTTCAAGTTAATAAATTAAAGAATGGAAGTTGTTAGTTTAAAGTTCTGTACTTTAAGTTAAAATCAAAATTCTTTTCTTCAAGTTAATAACTTAAAGAATGGAAGTTGTTAGTTCAAAGTTCTGTACTTTAAGTTAAAATCAAAATTCTTTTCTTCAATTTAATAACTTAAAGAATGGAAGTTGTTAGTTCAAAGTTCTGTACTTTAAGTTAAATTCAAAATTCTTTTCTTCAATTTAATAACTTAAAGAATGGAAGTTGTTAGTTTAAAGTTCTGTACTTTAAGTTAAAATCAAAATTCTTTTCTTCAAGTTAATAACTTAAAGAATGGAAGTTGTTAGTTCAAAGTTCTGTACTTTAAGTTAAAATCATAATTCTTTTCTTCAAGTTAATAACTTAAAGAATGGAAGTTGTTAGTTTAAAGTTCTGTACTTTAAGTTAAAATCAAAATTCTGTTCTTCAAGTAAATAACTTAAAGAAAGGAAGTTATTAATTTAAAGTTCTGTACTTTAAGTTAAAACCAAAATTGTTTTCGTCAAGTAAATAACTTAATAAAATGGAAGGAATTAGTTTAAAGTTCTGTTTTTTAAGTTAAAATCAAAATTGTTTTCTTCAAGTTAATAAATTAAAGAATGGAAGTTGTTAGTTTAAAGTTCTGTACTTTAAGTTAAAATCAAAATTTTATTTTTCAAGTTAATAACTTAAAGAATGGAAGTTGTTAGTTCAAAGTTCTGTACTTTAAGTTAAAATCAAAATTCTTTTCTTCAAGTTAATAACTTAAAGAATGGAAGTTGTTAGTTCAAAGTTGTGTACTTTAAGTTAAAATCAAATGCTTTTCTTCAAGTTAATAACTTAAAGAATGGAAATTGTTAGTTCAAAGTTCTGTACTTTAAGTTAAAATCAAAATTCTTTTCTTCAAGTAAATAACTTAAAGAAAGGAAGTTATTAATTTAAAGTTCTGTACTTTAAGTTAAAATCAAAATTCTTTTCGTCAAGTAAATAACTTAATGAATGGAAGTAATTAGTTTAAAGTTCTGTACTTTAAGTTAAAATCAAAATTCTTTTCTTCAAGTTAATAAATTAAAGAATGGAAGTTGTTAGTTTAAAGTTCTGTACTTTAAGTTAAAATAAAAATTCCTTTCTTCAAGTTAATAAATTAAAGAATGGAAGTTGTTAGTTTAAAGCTCTATACTTTAAGTTAAAATCAAAATTCTTTTCTTCAATTAAATAACTTAAAAAATGGAAGTTATTAGTTTAAAGTTCTGTACTTTAAGTTAAAATCAAAATTCTTTTCTTCAAGTAAATAACTTAAAGAAAGGAAGTTATTAATTTAAAGTTCTGTACTTTAAGTTAAAATCAAAATTCTTTTCTTCAATTAAATAACTTAAAGAATGGAAGTTGTTAGTTTAAAGTTCTGTACTTTAAGTTGAAATCAAAATTCTTTTCTTCAAGTAAATAACTTAAAGAAAGGAAGTTATTAATTTAAAGTTCTGTACTTTAAGTTAAAATCTAAATTCTTTTCTTCTAGTTAATAACTTAAAGAATGGAAGTTATTAGTTTAAAGTTCTGTACTTTAAGTTAAAATCAAAATTCTTTTTTTCAAGTTAATAACTTAAAGAATGGAAGTTGTTAGTTTAAAGTTCTGTACTTTAAGTTAAAATCAAAATTCTTTTCTTCAATTAAATAACTTAAAGAATGGAAGTTGTTAGTTTAAAGTTCTGTACTTTAAGTTAAATAAAAATTCTTTTCTTCAAGTAAATAACTTAAAGAATGGAAGTTATTATTTTAAGTTCTGTACTTTAAGTTAAAATCATAATTCTTTTCTTCAAGTTAATAACTTTAAGAATGGAAGTTGTTAGTTTAAAGTTCTGTACTTTAAGTTAAAATCAAAATTCTTTTCTTCAAGTAAATAACTTAAAGAAAGGAAGTTATTAATATAAAGTTCTGTACTTTAAGTTAAAATCAAAATTCTTTTCTTCTAGTTAATAACTTAAAGAATGGAAGTTGTTAGTTTAAAGTTCTCAACTTTAAGTTAAAATCAAAATTCTTTTCTTCAAGTTAATAACTTAAAGAATGGAAGTTGTTAGTTCAAAGTTGTGTACTTTAAGTTAAAATCAAATTCTTTTCTTCAAGTTAATAACTTAAAGAATGGAAATTGTTAGTTCAAAGTTCTGTACTTTAAGTTAAAATCAAAATTCTTTTCTTCAAGTTAATATCTTAAAGAATGGAAGTTGTAAGTTTAAAGTTCTGTACTTTAAGTTAAAATCAAAATTCTTTTCTTCAATTAAATAACTTAAAGAATGGAAGTTATTAGTTTAAAGTTATGTACTTTAAGTTAAATTAAAAATTCTTTTTTTCAAGTTAATAACTTAAAGAATGGAAGTTGTTAGTTTAAAGTTCTGTACTTTAAGTTAAATTCAAAATTCTTTTCTTCAAGTTAATAACTTAAAGAATGGAAGTTGTTAGTTCAAAGTTCTGTACTTTAAGTTAAAATCAAAATTCTTTTCTTCAAGTTAATAACTTAAAGAATGGAAGTTGTTAGTTCAAAGTTCTGTACTTTAAGTTAAAATCAAAATTATTTTCTTCAAGTTAATAACTTAAAGAATGGAAGTTGTTAGTTTAAAGTTCTGTACTTTAAGTTAAAATCAAAATATTTTTCTTCAATTAAATAACTTAAAGAATGGAAGTAATTAGTTTAAAGTTCTGTACTTTAAGTTGAAATCAAAATTCTTTTCTTCAAGCTAATAACTTAAAGAATGGAAGTTGTTAGTTTAAAGTTCTGTACTTTAAGTTAAAATCAAAATTCTTTTCTTCAAGTTAATAACTTAAAGAATGGAAGTTGTTAGTTCAAAGTTCTGTACTTTAAGTTAAAATCAAAATTCTTTTCTTCAAGTTAATAACTTAAAGAATGGAAGTTGTTAGTTTAAAGTTCTCAACTTTAAGTTAAAATCAAAATTCTTTTCTTCAAGTAAATAACTTAAAGAAAAGATGTTATTAATTTAAAGTTCTGTACTTTAAGTTAAAATCAAAATTCTTTTCTTCTAGTTAATAACTTAAAGAATGGAAGTTATTAGTTTAAAGTTCTGTACTTTAAGTTAAAATCAAAATTTTTTTTTTCAAGTTAATAACTTAAAGAATGGAAGTTGTTAGTTTAAAGTTCTCTACTTTAAGTTAAAATCAAAATTCTTTTCTTCAATTAAATAACTTAAAGAATGGAAGTTATTAGCTTAAAGTTCTGTACTTTAAGTTAAAATCAAAATTCTTTTTTTCAAGTTAATAACTTAAAGAATGGAAGTTTATAGTTTAAAGTTCTCTACTTTAAGTTAAAATCAAAATTCCTTTCTTCAAGTAAATAACTTAAAGAAAGGAAGTTATTAATTTAAAGTTCTGTACTTTAAGTTAAAATCAAAATTCTTTTCTTCTAGTTAATAACTTACAGAATGGAAGTTATTAGTTTAAAGTTCTGTACTTTAAGTTAAAATCAAAATTCTTTTTTTCAAGTTAATAACTTAAAGAATGGAAGTTGTTAGTTCAAAGTTCTGTACTTTAAGTTAAAATCAAAATTCTTTTCTTCAAGTTAATAACTTAAAGAATGGAAGTTGTTAGTTCAAAGTTCTGTACTTTAAGTTAAAATGAAAATTCCTTTCTTCAAGTTAATATCTTAAAGAACGGAAGTTGTTAGTTTAAAGTTCTGTACTTTAAGTTAAAATCAAAATTCTTTTCTTCAATTAAATAACTTAAAGAATGGAAGTTGTTAGTTTAAAGTTCTGTACTTTAAGTTAAATAAAAATTCTTTTCTTCAAGTAAATAACTTAAAGAAAGGAAGTTATTATTTTAAGTTCTGTACTTTAAGTTAAAATCAAAATTCTTTTCTTCTAGTTAATAACTTAAAGAATGGAAGTTATTAGTTTAAAGTTCTGTACCTTAAGTTAAAATCAAAATTCTTTTCTTCTAGTTAATAACTTAAAGAATGGAAGTTGTTAGTTTAAAGTTCTGTACTTTAAGTTAAAATCAAAATTCTGTTCTTCAAGTAAATAACTTAAAGAAAGGAAGTTATTAATTTAAAGTTCTGTACTTTAAGTTAAAATCAAAATTCTTTTCGTCAAGTAAATAACTTAATGAATGGAAGTAATTAGTTCAAAGTTCTGTACTTTAAGTTAAAATCAAAATTCTTTTCTTCAAGTTAATAAATTAAAGAATGGAAGTTGTTAGTTTAAAGTTCTGTACTTTAAGTTAAAATCAAAATTCTTTTCTTCAAGTTAATAACTTAAAGAATGGAAGTTGTTAGTTCAAAGTTCTGTACTTTAAGTTAAAATCAAAATTCTTTTCTTCAAGTTAATAACTTAAAGAATGGAAGTTGTTAGTTCAAAGTTCTGTACTTTAAGTTAAAATCAAAATTCTTTTCTTCAAGTTAATAACTTAAAGAATGGAAGTTGTTAGTTTAAAGTTCTCAACTTTAAGTTAAAATCAAAATTCTTTTCTTCAAGTAAATAACTTAAAGAAAAGAAGTTATTAATTTAAAGTTCTGTACTTTAAGTTAAAATCAAAATTCTTTTCTTCTAGTTAATAACTTAAAGAATGGAAGTTATTAGTTTAAAGTTCTGTACTTTAAGTTAAAATCAAAATTTTTTTTTTCAAGTTAATAACTTAAAGAATGGAAGTTGTTAGTTTAAAGTTCTCTACTTTAAGTTAAAATCAAAATTCTTTTCTTCAATTAAATAACTTAAAGAATGGAAGTTATTAGCTTAAAGTTCTGTACTTTAAGTTAAAATCAAAATTCTTTTTTTCAAGTTAATAACTTAAAGAATGGAAGTTTATAGTTTAAAGTTCTCTACTTTAAGTTAAAATCAAAATTCCTTTCTTCAAGTAAATAACTTAAAGAAAGGAAGTTATTAATTTAAAGTTCTGTACTTTAAGTTAAAATCAAAATTCTTTTCTTCTAGTTAATAACTTACAGAATGGAAGTTATTAGTTTAAAGTTCTGTACTTTAAGTTAAAATCAAAATTCTTTTTTTCAAGTTAATAACTTAAAGAATGGAAGTTGTTAGTTCAAAGTTCTGTACTTTAAGTTAAAATCAAAATTCTTTTCTTCAAGTTAATAACTTAAAGAATGGAAGTTGTTAGTTCAAAGTTCTGTACTTTAAGTTAAAATGAAAATTCCTTTCTTCAAGTTAATATCTTAAAGAACGGAAGTTGTTAGTTTAAAGTTCTGTACTTTAAGTTAAAATCAAAATTCTTTTCTTCAATTAAATAACTTAAAGAATGGAAGTTGTTAGTTTAAAGTTCTGTACTTTAAGTTAAATAAAAATTCTTTTCTTCAAGTAAATAACTTAAAGAAAGGAAGTTATTATTTTAAGTTCTGTACTTTAAGTTAAAATCAAAATTCTTTTCTTCTAGTTAATAACTTAAAGAATGGAAGTTATTAGTTTAAAGTTCTGTACCTTAAGTTAAAATCAAAATTCTTTTCTTCTAGTTAATAACTTAAAGAATGGAAGTTGTTAGTTTAAAGTTCTGTACTTTAAGTTAAAATCAAAATTCTGTTCTTCAAGTAAATAACTTAAAGAAAGGAAGTTATTAATTTAAAGTTCTGTACTTTAAGTTAAAATCAAAATTCTTTTCGTCAAGTAAATAACTTAATGAATGGAAGTAATTAGTTCAAAGTTCTGTACATTAAGTTAAAATTCTTTTCTTCAAGTTAATATCTTAAAGAACGGAAGTTGTTAGTTTAAAGTTCTGTACTTTAAGTTAAAATCAAAATTCTTTTCTTCAATTAAATAACTTAAAGAATGGAAGTTATTAGCTTAAAGTTCTGTACTTTAAGTTAAAATCAAAATTCTTTTTTTCAAGTTAATAACTTAAAGAATGGAAGTTGATAGTTTAAAGTTCTCTACTTTAAGTTAAAATCAAAATTCCTTTCTTCAAGTAAATAACTTAAAGAAAGGAAGTTATTAATTTAAAGTTCTGTACTTTAAGTTAAAATCAAAATTCTTTTCTTCTAGTTAATAACTTACAGAATGGAAGTTATTAGTTTAAAGTTCTGTACTTTAAGTTAAAATCAAAATTCTTTTTTTCAAGTTAATAACTTAAAGAATGGAAGTTGTTAGTTCAAAGTTCTGTACTTTAAGTTAAAATCAAAATTCTTTTCTTCAAGTTAATAACTTAAAGAATGGAAGTTGTTAGTTCAAAGTTCTGTACTTTAAGTTAAAATCAAAATTCTTTTCTTCAAGTTAATATCTTAAAGAACGGAAGTTGTTAGTTTAAAGTTCTGTACTTTAAGTTAAAATCAAAATTCTTTTCTTCAATTAAATAACTTAAAGAATGGAAGTTGTTAGTTTAAAGTTCTGTACTTTAAGTTAAATAAAAATTCTTTTCTTCAAGTAAATAACTTAAAGAAAGGAAGTTATTAATTTAAAGTTCTGTACTTTAAGTTAAAATCAAAATTCTTTTTTTCAAGTTAATAACTTAAAGAATGGAAGTTGTTAGTTTAAAGTTCTGTACTTTAAGTTAAAATCAAAATTCTGTTCTTCAAGTAAATAACTTAAAGAAAGGAAGTTATTAATTTAAAGTTCTGTACTTTAAGTTAAAATCAAAATTCTTTTCGTCAAGTAAATAACTTAATGAATGGAAGTAATTAGTTCAAAGTTCTGTACTTTAAGTTAAAATCAAAATTCTTTTCTTCAAGTTAATAAATTAAAGAATGGAAGTTGTTAGTTTAAAGTTCTGTACTTTAAGTTAAAATCAAAATTCTTTTCTTCAAGTTAATAACTTAAAGAATGGAAGTTGTTAGTTCAAAGTTCTGTACTTTAAGTTAAAATCAAAATTCTTTTCTTCAAGTTAATAACTTAAAGAATGGAAGTTGTTAGTTCAAAGTTCTGTACTTTCAGTTAAAATCAAAATTCTTTTCTTCAAGTAAATAACTTAAAGAAAGGAAGTTATTAGTTTAAAGTTCTGTACTTTAAGTTAAAATCAAAATTCTTTTTTTGAAGTTAATAACTTAAAGAATGGAAGTTGTTAGTTTAAAGTTCTGTACTTTAAGTTAAAATCAAAATTCTGTTCTTCAAGTAAATAACTTAAAGAAAGGAAGTTATTAATTTAAAGTTCAGTACTTTAAGTTAAAATCAAAATTCTTTTCGTCAAGTAAATAACTTAATGAATAGAAGTAATTAGTTTAAAGTTCTGTACTTTAAGTTAAAATCAAAATTCTTTTCTTCAAGCTAATAAATTAAAGAATGGAAGTTGTTAGTTTAAAGTTCTGTACTTTAAGTTAAAATCAAAATTCTTTTCTTCAAGTTAATAACTTAAAGAATGGAAGTTGTTAGTTCAAAGTTCTGTACTTTAAGTTAAAATAAAATTCTTTTCTTCAATTTAATAACTTAAAGAATGGAAGTTGTTAGTTCAAAGTTCTGTACTTTAAGTTAAATTCAAAATTCTTTTCTTCAAGTTAATAACTTAAAGAATGGAAGTTGTTAGTTTAAAGTTCTGTACTTTAAGTTAAAATCAAAATTCTTTTTTTCAAGTTAATAACTTAAAGAATGGAAGTTGTTAGTTTAAAGTTCTGTACTTTAAGTTAAAATCAAAATTCTTTTTTTCAAGTTAATAACTTAAAGAATGGAAGTTGTTAGTTTAAAGTTCTGTACTTTAAGTTAAAATCAAAATTCTTTTCTTCAAGCTAATAAATTAAAGAATGGAAGTTGTTAGTTTAAAGTTCTGTACTTTAAGTTAAAATCAAAATTCTTTTCTTCAAGTTAATAACTTAAAGAATGGAAGTTGTTAGTTCAAAGTTCTGTACTTTAAGTTAAAATAAAATTCTTTTCTTCAATTTAATAACTTAAAGAATGGAAGTTGTTAGTTCAAAGTTCTGTACTTTAAGTTAAATTCAAAATTCTTTTCTTCAAGTTAATAACTTAAAGAATGGAAGTTGTTAGTTTAAAGTTCTGTACTTTAAGTTAAAATCAAAATTCTTTTTTTCAAGTTAATAACTTAAAGAATGGAAGTTGTTAGTTTAAAGTTCTGTACTTTAAGTTAAAATCAAAATTCTTTTTTTCAAGTTAATAACTTAAAGAATGGAAGTTGTTAGTTTAAAGTTCTGTACTTTAAGTTAAAATCAAAATTCTGTTCTTCAAGTAAATAACTTAAACAAAGGAAGTTATTAATTTAAAGTTCTGTACTTTAAGTTAAAATCAAAATTCTTTTCGTCAAGCAAATAACTTAATGAATGGAAGTAATTAGTTCAAAGTTCTGTACTTTAAGTTAAAATCAAAATTCTTTTCTTCAAGTTAATAAATTAAAGAATGGAAGTTGTTAGTTTAAAGTTCTGTACTTTAAGTTAAAATCAAAATTCTTTTCTTCAAGTTAATAACTTAAAGAATGGAAGTTGTTAGTTCAAAGTTTTGTACTTTAAGTTAAAATCAAAATTCTTTTCTTCAATTTAATAACTTAAAGAATGGAAGTTGTTAGTTCAAAGTTCTGTACTTTAAGTTAAATTCAAAATTCTTTTCTTCAAGTTAATAACTTAAAGAATGGAAGTTGTTAGTTTAAAGTTCTGTACTTTAAGTTAAAATCAAAATTCTTTTCTTCAAGTTAATAACTTAAAGAATGGAAGTTGTTAGTTCAAAGTTCTGTACTTTAAGTTAAAATCATAATTCTTTTCTTCAAGTTAATAACTTTAAGAATGGAAGTTGTTAGTTTAAAGTTCTGTACTTTAAGTTAAAATCAAAATTCTTTTCTTCAAGTAAATAACTTAAAGAAAGGAAGTTATTAATTTAAAGTTCTGTACTTTAAGTTAAAATCAAAATTCTTTTCGTCAAGTAAATAACTTAATGAATGGAAGTAATTAGTTCAAAGTTCTGTACTTTAAGTTAAAATCAAAATTCTTTTCTTCAAGTTAATAAATTAAAGAATGGAAGTTGTTAGTTTAAAGTTCTGTACTTTAAGTTAAAATCAAAATTCTTTTCTTCAAGTTAATAACTTAAAGAATGGAAGTTGTTAGTTCAAAGTTCTGTACTTTAAGTTAAAATCAAAATTCTTTTCTTCAAGTTAATAACTTAAAGAATGGAAGTTGTTAGTTCAAAGTTCTGTACTTTCAGTTAAAATCAAAATTCTTTTCTTCAAGTAAATAACTTAAAGAAAGGAAGTTATTAGTTTAAAGTTCTGTACTTTAAGTTAAAATCAAAATTCTTTTTTTGAAGTTAATAACTTAAAGAATGGAAGTTGTTAGTTTAAAGTTCTGTACTTTAAGTTAAAATCAAAATTCTGTTCTTCAAGTAAATAACTTAAAGAAAGGAAGTTATTAATTTAAAGTTCAGTACTTTAAGTTAAAATCAAAATTCTTTTCGTCAAGTAAATAACTTAATGAATAGAAGTAATTAGTTTAAAGTTCTGTACTTTAAGTTAAAATCAAAATTCTTTTCTTCAAGCTAATAAATTAAAGAATGGAAGTTGTTAGTTTAAAGTTCTGTACTTTAAGTTAAAATCAAAATTCTTTTCTTCAAGTTAATAACTTAAAGAATGGAAGTTGTTAGTTCAAAGTTCTGTACTTTAAGTTAAAATAAAATTCTTTTCTTCAATTTAATAACTTAAAGAATGGAAGTTGTTAGTTCAAAGTTCTGTACTTTAAGTTAAATTCAAAATTCTTTTCTTCAAGTTAATAACTTAAAGAATGGAAGTTGTTAGTTTAAAGTTCTGTACTTTAAGTTAAAATCAAAATTCTTTTTTTCAAGTTAATAACTTAAAGAATGGAAGTTGTTAGTTTAAAGTTCTGTACTTTAAGTTAAAATCAAAATTCTTTTTTTCAAGTTAATAACTTAAAGAATGGAAGTTGTTAGTTTAAAGTTCTGTACTTTAAGTTAAAATCAAAATTCTTTTCTTCAAGCTAATAAATTAAAGAATGGAAGTTGTTAGTTTAAAGTTCTGTACTTTAAGTTAAAATCAAAATTCTTTTCTTCAAGTTAATAACTTAAAGAATGGAAGTTGTTAGTTCAAAGTTCTGTACTTTAAGTTAAAATAAAATTCTTTTCTTCAATTTAATAACTTAAAGAATGGAAGTTGTTAGTTCAAAGTTCTGTACTTTAAGTTAAATTCAAAATTCTTTTCTTCAAGTTAATAACTTAAAGAATGGAAGTTGTTAGTTTAAAGTTCTGTACTTTAAGTTAAAATCAAAATTCTTTTTTTCAAGTTAATAACTTAAAGAGTGGAAGTTGTTAGTTTAAAGTTCTGTACTTTAAGTTAAAATCAAAATTCTTTTTTTCAAGTTAATAACTTAAAGAATGGAAGTTGTTAGTTTAAAGTTCTGTACTTTAAGTTAAAATCAAAATTCTGTTCTTCAAGTAAATAACTTAAACAAAGGAAGTTATTAATTTAAAGTTCTGTACTTTAAGTTAAAATCAAAATTCTTTTCGTCAAGCAAATAACTTAATGAATGGAAGTAATTAGTTCAAAGTTCTGTACTTTAAGTTAAAATCAAAATTCTTTTCTTCAAGTTAATAAATTAAAGAATGGAAGTTGTTAGTTTAAAGTTCTGTACTTTAAGTTAAAATCAAAATTCTTTTCTTCAAGTTAATAACTTAAAGAATGGAAGTTGTTAGTTCAAAGTTTTGTACTTTAAGTTAAAATCAAAATTCTTTTCTTCAATTTAATAACTTAAAGAATGGAAGTTGTTAGTTCAAAGTTCTGTACTTTAAGTTAAATTCAAAATTCTTTTCTTCAAGTTAATAACTTAAAGAATGGAAGTTGTTAGTTTAAAGTTCTGTACTTTAAGTTAAAATCAAAATTCTTTTCTTCAAGTTAATAACTTAAAGAATGGAAGTTGTTAGTTCAAAGTTCTGTACTTTAAGTTAAAATCATAATTCTTTTCTTCAAGTTAATAACTTTAAGAATGGAAGTTGTTAGTTTAAAGTTCTGTACTTTAAGTTAAAATCAAAATTCTTTTCTTCAAGTAAATAACTTAAAGAAAGGAAGTTATTAATTTAAAGTTCTGTACTTTAAGTTAAAATCAAAATTCTTTTCTTCTAGTTAATAACTTAAAGAATGGAAGTTATTAGTTTAAAGTTCTGTACCTTAAGTTAAAATCAAAATTCTTTTTTTCAAGTTAATAACTTAAAGAATGGAAGTTGTTAGTTTAAAGTTCTGTACTTTTAGTTAAAATCAAAATTCTTTTTTTCAAGTTAATAACTTAAAGAATGGAAGTTGTTAGTTTAAAGTTCTGTACTTTAAGTTAAAATCAAAATTCTGTTCTTCAAGTAAATAACTTAAAGAAAGGAAGTTATTAATTTAAAGTTCTGTACTTTAAGTTAAAATCAAAATTCTTTTCTTCAAGTAAATAACTTAAAGAAAGGAAGTTATTAATTTAAAGTTCTGTACTTTAAGTTAAAATCAAAATTCTTTTCTTCTAGTTAATAACTTAAAGAATGGAAGTTATTAGTTTAAAGTTCTGTACCTTAAGTTAAAATCAAAATTTTTTTTTTCAAGTTAATAACTTAAAGAATGGAAGTTGTTAGTTTAAAGTTCTGTACTTTAAGTTAAAATCAAAATTCTGTTCTTCAAGTAAATAACTTAAAGAAAGGAAGTTATTAATTTAAAGTTCTGTACTTTAAGTTAAAATCAAAATTGTTTTCGTCAAGTATATAACTTAATATAATGGAAGTAATTAGTTTAAAGTTCTGTACTTTAAGTTAAAAACAAAATTCTTTTCTTCAAGTAAAAAACTTAAAGAAAGGAAGTTATTAATTTAAAGTTCTGTACTTTAAGTTAAAATCAAAATTCTTTTCGTCAAGTAAATAACTTAATGAATGGAAGTAATTAGTTTAAAGTTCTGTACTTTAAGTTAAAATCAAAATTCTTTTCTTCAAGTTAATAAATTAAAGAATGGAAGTTGTTAGTTTAAAATTCTGTACTTTAAGTTAAAATCAAAATTCTTTTCTTCAAGTTAATAAATTAAAGAATGGAAGTTGTTAGTTTAAAGTTCTGTACTTTATGTTAAAATCAAAATTCTTTTCTTCAAGTTAATAACTTAAAGAATGGAAGTTGTTAGTTCAAAGTTCTGTACTTTAAGTTAAAATCAAAATTTTTTCTTCAAGTTAATAACTTAAAGAATGGAAGTTGTTAGTTCAAAGTTCTGTACTTTAAGTTAAAATCAAAATTCTTTTCTTCAAGTTAATAACTTAAAGCATGGAAGTTGTTAGTTCAAAGTTCTGTACTTTAAGTTAAAATCAAAATTCTTTTCTTCAAGTTAATATCTTAAAGAATGGAAGTTGTTACTTTAAAGTTCTGTACTTTAAGTTAAAATCAAAATTCTTTTCTTCAATTAAATAACTTAAAGAATGGAAGTTATTAGTTTAAAGTTCTGTACTTTAAGTTAAAATCAAAATTCTTTTCTTCAAGTAAATAACTTAAAGAAAGGAAGTTATTAATTTAAAGTTCTGTACTTTAAGTTAAAATCAAAATTCTTTTTTTCAAGTTAATAACTTAAAGAATGGAAGTTGTTAGTTTAAAGTTCTGTACTTTAAGTTAAAATCAAAATTCTGTTCTTCAAGTAAATAACTTAAAGAAAGGAAGTTATTAATTTAAAGTTCTGTACTCTAAGTTAAAATCAAAATTCTTTTCTTCAAGTTAATAACTTAAAGAATGGAAGTTGTTAGTTCAAAGTTCTGTACTTTAAGTTAAAATCAAAATTCTTTTCTTCAATTAAATAACTTAAAGAATGGAAGTTGTTAGTTTAAAGTTCTGTACTTTAAGTTAAAATCAAAATTCTTTTCTTCAAGTAAATAACTTAAAGAAAGGAAGTTATTAATTTAAAGTTCTGTACTTTAAGTTAAAATCAAAATTCTTTTTTTCAAGTTAAGAACTTAAAGAATGGAAGTTGTTAGTTTAAAGTTCTGTACTTTAAGTTAAAATCAATATTCTGTTCTTCAAGTAAATAACTTAAAGAAAGGAAGTTATTAATTTAAAGTTCAGTACTTTAAGTTAAAATCAAAACTCTTTTCGTCAAGTAAATAACTTAATGAATGGAAGTAATTAGTTTAAAGTTTTGTACTTTAAGTTAAAATCAAAATTCTTTTCTTCAAGTTAATAAATTAAAGAATGGAAGTTGTTAGTTTAAAGTTCTGTACTTTAAGTTAAAATCAAAATTCTTTTCTTCAAGTCTGGAAGTTGTTAGTTTAAAGTTCTGTACTTTAAGTTAAAATCAAAATTCTGTTCTTCAAGTAAATAACTTAAAGAAAGGAAGTTATTAATTTAAAGTTCTGTACTTTAAGTTAAAATCAAAATTGTTTTCGTCAAGTAAATAACTTAATAAAATGGAAGTAATTAGTTTAAAGTTCTGTACTTTAAGTTAAAATCAAAATTCTTTTCTTCAAGTAAATAACTTAAAGAAAGGAAGTTATTAATTTAAAGTTCTGTACTTTAAGTTAAAATCAAAATTCTTTTCGTCAAGTTTATAAATTAAAGAATGGAAGTTGTTAGTTTAAAGTTCTGTACTTTAAGTTAAAATCAAAATTCTTTTCTTCAAGTTAATAAATTAAAGAATGGAAGTTGTTAGTTTAAAGTTCTGTACTTTAAGTTAAAATCAAAATTCTTTTCTTCAAGTTAATAACTTAAAGAATGGAAGTTGTTAGTTCAAAGTTCTGTACTTTAAGTTAAAATCAAAATTCTTTTCTTCAAGTTAATAACTTAAAGAATGGAAGTTGTTAGTTCAAAGTTCTGTACTTTAAGTTAAAATCAAAATTCTTTTCTTCAAGTTAATAACTTAAAGAATGGAAGTTGTTAGTTCAAAGTTCTGTACTTTAAGTGAAAATCAAAATTCTTTTCTTCAAGTTAATATCTTAAAGAATGGAAGTTGTTAGTTTAAAGTTCTGTACTTTAAGTTAAAATCAAAATTCTTTTCTTCAATTAAATAACTTAAAGAATGGAAGTTATTAGTTTAAAGTTCTGTACTTTAAGTTAAAATCAAAATTCTTTTCTTCAAGTTAATAACTTAAAGAATGGAAGTTGTTAGTTCAAAGTTCTGTACTTTAAGTTAAAATCAAAATTCTGTTCTTCAAGTAAATAACTTAAAGAAAGGAAGTTATTAATTTAAAGTTCTGTACTCTAAGTTAAAATCAAAATTCTTTTCTTCAAGTTAATAACTTAAAGAATGGAAGTTGTTAGTTCAAAGTTCTGTGCTTTAAGTTAAAATCAAAATTCTTTTCTTCAATTAAATAACTTAAAGAATGGAAGTTCTTAGTTTAAAGTTCTGTACTTTAAGTTAAAATCAAAATTCTGTTCTTCAAGTAAATAACTTAAAGAAAGGAAGTTATTAATTTAAAGTTCAGTACTTGAAGTTAAAATTAAAATTTTTTTCGTCAAGTAAATAACTTAATGAGTGGAAGTAATTAGTTTAAAGTTCTGTACTTTAAGTTAAAATCAAAATTCTTTTCTTCAAGTTAATAAATTAAAGAATGGAAGTTGTTAGTTTATAGTTCTGTACTTTAAGTTAAAATCAAAATTCTTTTCTTCAAGTTAATAACTTAAAGAATGGAAGTTGTTAGTTCAAAGTTCTGTACTTTAAGTTAAAATCAAAATTCTTTTCTTCAATTTAATAACTTAAAGAATGGAAGTTGTTAGTTCAAAGTTCTGTACTTTAAGTTAAATTCAAAATTCTGTTCTTCAAGTAAATAACTTAAAGAAAGGAAGTTATTAATTTAAAGTTCTGTACTTTAAGTTAAAATCAAAATTGTTTTCGTCAAGTAAATAACTTAATAAAATGGAAGTAATTAGTTAAAAGTTCTGTACTTTAAGTTAAAATCAAAATTCTTTTCTTCAAGTAAATAACTTAAAGAAAGGAAGTTATTAATTTAAAGTTCTGTACTTTAAGTTAAAATCAAAATTCTTTTCGTCAAGTTTATAAATTAAAGAATGGAAGTTGTTAGTTTAAAGTTCTGTACTTTAAGTTAAAATCAAAATTCTTTTCATCAAGTTAACAAATTAAAGAATGGAAGTTGTTAGTTTAAAGTTCTGTACTTTAAGTTAAAATCAAAATTCTTTTCTTCAAGTTAATAACTTAAAGAATGGAAGTTGTTAGTTCAAAGTTCTGTACTTTAAGTTAAAATCAAAATTCTTTTCTTCAAGTTAATAACTTAAAGAATGGAAGTTGTTAGTTCAAAGTTCTGTACTTTAAGTTAAAATCAAAATTTTTTCTTCAAGTTAATAACTTAAAGAATGGAAGTTGTTAGTTCAAAGTTCTGTACTTTAAGTTAAAATCAAAATTCTTTTCTTCAAGTTAATATCTTAAAGAATGGAAGTTGTTAGTTTAAAGTTCTGTACTTTAAGTTAAAATCAAAATTCTTTTCTTCAATTAAATAACTTAAAGAATGGAAGTTATTAGTTTAAAGTTCTGTACTTTAAGTTAAAATCAAAATTCTTTTTTTCAAGTAAATAACTTAAAGAAAGGAAGTTATTAATTTAAAGTTCTGTACTTTAAGTTAAAATCAAAATTCTTTTTTTCAAGTTAATAACTTAAAGAATGGAAGTTGTTAGTTTAAAGTTCTGTACTTTAAGTTAAAATCAAAATTCTGTTCTTCAAGTAAATAACTTAAAGAAAGGAAGTTATTAATTTACAGTTCTGTACTCTAAGTTAAAATCAAAATTCTTTTCTTCAAGTTAATAACTTAAAGAATGGAAGTTGTTAGTTCAAAGTTCTGTACTTTAAGTTAAAATCAAAATTCTTTTCTTCAATTAAATAACTTAAAGAATGGAAGTTCTTAGTTTAAAGTTCTGTACTTTAAGTTAAAATCAAAATTCTTTTCTTCAAGTAAATAACTTAAAGAAAGGAAGTTATTAATTTAAAGTTCTGTACTTTAAGTTAAAATCAAAATTCTTTTCTTCTAGTTAATAACTTAAAGAATGGAAGTTATTAGTTTAAAGTTCTGTACCTTAAGTTAAAATCAAAATTCTTTTTTTCAAGTTAATAACTTAAAGAATGGAAGTTGTTAGTTTAAAGTTCTGTACTTTAAGTTAAAATCAAAATTCTGTTCTTCAAGTAAATAACTTAAAGAAAGGAAGTTATTAATTTAAAGTTCAGTACTTTAAGTTAAAATTAAAATTCTTTTCGTCAAGTAAACAACTTAATGAATGGAAGTAATTAGTTTAAAGTTCTGTACTTTAAGTTAAAATCAAAATTCTTTTCTTCAAGTTAATAAATTAAAGAATGGAAGTTGTTAGTTTATAGTTCTGTACTTTAAGTTAAAATCAAAATTCTTTTCTTCAAGTTAATAACTTAAAGAATGGAAGTTGTTAGTTCAAAGTTCTGTACTTTAAGTTAAAATCAAAATTCTTTTCTTCAAGTTAATAACTTAAAGAATGGAAGTTGTTAGTTCAAAGTTGTGTACTTTAAGTTAAAATCAAATTCTTTTCTTCAAGTTAATAACTTAAAGAATGGAAATTGTTAGTTCAAAGTTCTGTACTTTAAGTTAAAATCAAAATTCTTTTCTTCAAGTAAATAACTTAAAGAAAGGAAGTTATTAATTTAAAGTTCTGTACTTTAAGTTAAAATCAAAATTCTTTTCTTCTAGTTAATAACTTAAAGAATGGAAGTTATTAATTTAAAGTTCTGTACTTTAAGTTAAAATCAAAATTGTTTTCGTCAAGTAAATAACTTAAAGAAAGGAAGTTATTAATTTAAAGTTCTGTACTTTAAGTTAAAATCAAAATTGTTTTCGTCAAGTAAATAACTTAATAAAATGGAAGTAATTAGTTAAAAGTTCTGTACTTTAAGTTAAAATCAAAATTCTTTTCTTCAAGTAAATAACTTAAAGAAAGGAAGTTATTAATTTAAAGTTCTGTACTTTAAGTTAAAAACAAAATTCTTTTCGTCAAGTTTATAAATTAAAGAATGGAAGTTGTTAGTTTAAAGTTCTGTACTTTAAGTTAAAATCAAAATTCTTTTCATCAAGTTAACAAATTAAAGAATGGAAGTTGTTAGTTTAAAGTTCTGTACTTTAAGTTAAAATCAAAATTCTTTTCTTCAAGTTAATAACTTAAAGAATGGAAGTTGTTAGTTCAAAGTTCTGTACTTTAAGTTAAAATCAAAATTCTTTTCTTCAAGTTAATAACTTAAAGAATGGAAGTTGTTAGTTCAAAGTTCTGTACTTTAAGTTAAAATCAAAATTTTTTCTTCAAGTTAATAACTTAAAGAATGGAAGTTGTTAGTTCAAAGTTCTGTACTTTAAGTTAAAATCAAAATTCTTTTCTTCAAGTTAATATCTTAAAGAATGGAAGTTATTAGTTTAAAGTTCTGTACTTTAAGTTAAAATCAAAATTCTTTTCTTCAATTAAATAACTTAAAGAATGGAAGTTATTAGTTTAAAGTTCTGTACTTTAAGTTAAAATCAAAATTCTTTTTTTCAAGTAAATAACTTAAAGAAAGGAAGTTATTAATTTAAAGTTCTGTACTTTAAGTTAAAATCAAAATTCTTTTTTTCAAGTTAATAACTTAAAGAATGGAAGTTGTTAGTTTAAAGTTCTGTACTTTAAGTTAAAATCAAAATTCTGTTCTTCAAGTAAATAACTTAAAGAAAGGAAGTTATTAATTTACAGTTCTGTACTCTAAGTTAAAATCAAAATTCTTTTCTTCAAGTTAATAACTTAAAGAATGGAAGTTGTTAGTTCAAAGTTCTGTACTTTAAGTTAAAATCAAAATTCTTTTCTTCAATTAAATAACTTAAAGAATGGAAGTTCTTAGTTTAAAGTTCTGTACTTTAAGTTAAAATCAAAATTCTTTTCTTCAAGTAAATAACTTAAAGAAAGGAAGTTATTAATTTAAAGTTCTGTACTTTAAGTTAAAATCAAAATTCTTTTCTTCTAGTTAATAACTTAAAGAATGGAAGTTATTAGTTTAAAGTTCTGTACCTTAAGTTAAAATCAAAATTCTTTTTTTCAAGTTAATAACTTAAAGAATGGAAGTTGTTAGTTTAAAGTTCTGTACTTTAAGTTAAAATCAAAATTCTGTTCTTCAAGTAAATAACTTAAAGAAAGGAAGTTATTAATTTAAAGTTCAGTACTTTAAGTTAAAATTAAAATTCTTTTCGTCAAGTAAACAACTTAATGAATGGAAGTAATTAGTTTAAAGTTCTGTACTTTAAGTTAAAATCAAAATTCTTTTCTTCAAGTTAATAAATTAAAGAATGGAAGTTGTTAGTTTATAGTTCTGTACTTTAAGTTAAAATCAAAATTCTTTTCTTCAAGTTAATAACTTAAAGAATGGAAGTTGTTAGTTCAAAGTTCTGTACTTTAAGTTAAAATCAAAATTCTTTTCTTCAAGTTAATAACTTAAAGAATGGAAGTTGTTAGTTCAAAGTTGTGTACTTTAAGTTAAAATCAAATTCTTTTCTTCAAGTTAATAACTTAAAGAATGGAAATTGTTAGTTCAAAGTTCTGTACTTTAAGTTAAAATCAAAATTCTTTTCTTCAAGTAAATAACTTAAAGAAAGGAAGTTATTAATTTAAAGTTCTGTACTTTAAGTTAAAATCAAAATTCTTTTCTTCTAGTTAATAACTTAAAGAATGGAAGTTATTAATTTAAAGTTCTGTACTTTAAGTTAAAATCAAAATTGTTTTCGTCAAGTAAATAACTTAATAAAATGGAAGTAATTAGTTTAAAGTTCTGTACTTTTTAGTTAAAATCAAAATTCTTTTCTTCAAGTAAATAACTTAAAGAAAGGAAGTTATTAATTTAAAGTTCTGTACTTTAAGTTAAAATCAAAATTCTTTTCGTCAAGTTTATAAATTAAAGAATGGAAGTTGTTAGTTTAAAGTTCTGTACTTTAAGTTAAAATCAAAATTCTTTTCATCAAGTTAACAAATTAAAGAATGGAAGTTGTTAGTTTAAAGTTCTGTACTTTAAGTTAAAATCAAAATTCTTTTCTTCAAGTTAATAACTTAAAGAATGGAAGTTGTTAGTTCAAAGTTCTGTACTTTAAGTTAAAATCAAAATTCTTTTCTTCAAGTTAATAACTTAAAGAATGGAAGTTGTTAGTTCAAAGTTCTGTACTTTAAGTTAAAATCAAAATTCTTTTCTTCAAGTTAATAACTTAAAGAATGGAAGTTGTTAGTTCAAAGTTCTGTACTTTAAGTTAAAATCAAAATTCTTTTCTTCAAGTTAATATCTTAAAGAATGGAAGTTGTTAGTTTAAAGTTCTGTACTTTAAGTTAAAATCAAAATTCTTTTCTTCAATTAAATAACTTAAAGAATGGAAGTTATTAGTTTAAAGTTCTGTACTTTAAGTTAAAATCAAAATTCTTTTTTTCAAGTAAATATCTTAAAGAAAGGAAGTTATTAATTTAAAGTTCTGTACTTTAAGTTAAAATCAAAATTCTTTTTTTCAAGTTAATAACTTAAAGAATGGAAGTTGTTAGTTTAAAGTTCTGTACTTTAAGTTAAAATCAAAATTCTGTTCTTCAAGAAAATAACTTAAAGAAAGGAAGTTATTAATTTACAGTTCTGTACTCTAAGTTAAAATCAAAATTCTTTTCTTCAAGTTAATAACTTAAAGAATGGAAGTTGTTAGTTCAAAGTTCTGTACTTTAAGTTAAAATCAAAATTCTTTTCTTCAATTAAATAACTTAAAGAATGGAAGTTCTTAGTTTAAAGTTCTGTACTTTAAGTTAAAATCAAAATTCTTTTCTTCAAGTAAATAACTTAAAGAAAGGAAGTTATTAATTTAAAGTTCTGTACTTTAAGTTAAAATCAAAATTCTTTTCTTCTAGTTAATAACTTAAAGAATGGAAGTTATTAGTTTAAAGTTCTGTACTTTAAGTTAAAATCAAAATTCTTTTTTTCAAGTTAATAACTTAAAGAATGGAAGTTGTTAGTTTAAAGTTCTGTACTTTAAGTTAAAATCAAAATTCTGTTCTTCAAGTAAATAACTTAAAGAGAGGAAGTTATTAATTTAAAGTTCAGTACTTTAAGTTAAAATTAAAATTCTTTTCGTCAAGTAAACAACTTAATGAATGGAAGTAATTAGTTTAAAGTTCTGTACTTTAAGTTAAAATCAAAATTCTTTTCTTCAAGTTAATAAATTAAAGAATGGAAGTTGTTAGTTTATAGTTCTGTACTTTAAGTTAAAATCAAAATTCTTTTCTTCAAGTTAATAACTTAAAGAATGGAAGTTGTTAGTTCAAAGTTCTGTACTTTAAGTTAAAATCAAAATTCTTTTCTTCAAGTTAATAACTTAAAGAATGGAAGTTGTTAGTTCAAAGTTGTGTACTTTAAGTTAAAATCAAATTCTTTTCTTCAAGTTAATAACTTAAAGAATGGAAATTGTTAATTCAAAGTTCTGTACTTTAAGTTAAAATCAAAATTCTTTTCTTCAAGTAAATAACTTAAAGAAAGGAAGTTATTAATTTAAAGTTCTGTACTTTACGTTAAAATCAAAATTCTTTTCGTCAAGTAAATAACTTAATGAATGGAAGTAATTAGTTTAAAGTTCTGTACTTTAAGTTAAAATCAAAATTCTTTTCTTCAAGTTAATAAATTAAAGAATGGAAGTTGTTAGTTTAAAGTTCTGAACTTTAAGTTAAAATCAAAATTCTTTTCTTCAAGTTAATAAATTAAAGAATGGAAGTTGTTAGTTTAAAGTTCTGTACTTTAAGTTAAAATCAAAATTCTTTTCTTCAAGTTAATAACTTAAAGAATGGAAGTTGTTAGTTCAAAGTTCTGTACTTTAAGTTAAAATCAAAATTCTTTTCTTCAAGTTAATAACTTAAAGAATGGAAGTTGTTAGTTCAAAGTTCTGTACTTTAAGTTAAAATCAAAATTCTTTTCTTCAAGTTAATAACTTAAAGAATGGAAGTTGTTAGTTCAAAGTTCTGTACTTTAAGTTAAAATCAAAATTCTTTTCTTCAAGTTAATATCTTAAAGAATGGAAGTTGTTAGTTTAAAGTTCTGTACTTTAAGTTAAAATCAAAATTCTTTTCTTCAATTAAATAACTTAAAGAATGGAAGTTATTAGTTTAAAGTTCTGTACTTTAAGTAAAAATCAAAATTCTTTTCTTCAAGTTAATATCTTAAAGAATGGAAGTTGTTAGTTTAAAGTTCTGTACTTTAAGTTAAAATCAAAATTCTTTTCTTCAAGTAAATAACTTAAAGAAAGGAAGTTATTAATTTAAAGTTCTGTACTTTAAGTTAAAATCAAAATTCTTTTCTTCTAGTTAATAACTTAAAGAATGGAAGTTATTAGTTTAAAGTTCAGTACTTTAAGTTAAAATCAAAATTCTTTTCGTCAAGTAAATAACTTAATGAATGGAAGTAATTCGTTTAAAGTTCTGTACTTTAAGTTAAAATCAAAATTCTTTTCTTCAAGTTAATAAATTAAAGAATGGAAGGTGTTAGTTTAAAGTTCTGTACTTTAAGTTAAAATCAAAGTTCTTTTCTTCAAGTTAATAACTTAAAGAATGGAAGTTGTTAGTTCAAAGTTCTGTACTTTAAGTTAAAATCAAAATTCTTTTCTTCAATTTAATAACTAAAAGAATGGAAGTTGTTAGTTCAAAGTTCTGTACTTTAAGTTAAATTCAAAATTCTTTTCTTCAAGTTAATAACTTAAAGAATGGAAGTTGTTAGTTTAAAGTTCTGTACTTTAAGTTAAAATCAAAATTCTTTTCTTCAAGTTAATAACTTAAAGAATGGAAGTTGTTAGTTCAAAGTTCTGTACTTTAAGTTAAAATCATAATTCTTTTCTTCAAGTTAATAACTTATAGAATGGAAGTTGTTAGTTTAAAGTTCTGTACTTTAAGTTAAAATCAAAATTCTGTTCTTCAAGTAAATAACTTAAAGAAAGGAAGTTATTAATTTAAAGTTCTGTACTTTAAGTTAAAACCAAAATTGTTTTCGTCAAGTAAATAACTTAATAAAATGGAAGTAATTAGTTTAAAGTTCTGTACTTTAAGTTATAATCAAAATTCTTTTCTTCAAGTTAATAAATTAAAGAATGGAAGTTGTTAGTTCAAAGTTCTGTACTTTAAGTTAAAATCAAAATTCTTTTCTTCAAGTTAATAACTTAAAGAATGGAAGTTGTTAGTTCAAAGTTGTGTACTTTAAGTTAAAATCAAATTCTTTTCTTCAAGTTAATAACTTAAAGAATGGAAATTGTTAATTCAAAGTTCTGTACTTTAAGTTAAAATCAAAATTCTTTTCTTCAAGTAAATAACTTAAAGAAAGGAAGTTATTAATTTAAAGTTCTGTACTTTACGTTAAAATCAAAATTCTTTTCGTCAAGTAAATAACATAATGAATGGAAGTAATTAGTTTAAAGTTCTGTACTTTAAGTTAAAATCAAAATTCTTTTCTTCAAGTTAATAAATTAAAGAATGGAAGTTGTTAGTTTAAAGTTCTGAACTTTAAGTTAAAATCAAAATTCTTTTCTTCAAGTTAATAAATTAAAGAATGGAAGTTGTTAGTTTAAAGTTCTGTACTTTAAGTTAAAATCAAAATTCTTTTCTTCAAGTTAATAACTTAAAGAATGGAAGTTGTTAGTTCAAAGTTCTGTACTTTAAGTTAAAATCAAAATTCTTTTCTTCAAGTTAATAACTTAAAGAATGGAAGTTGTTAGTTCAAAGTTCTGTACTTTAAGTTAAAATCAAAATTCTTTTCTTCAAGTTAATAACTTAAAGAATGGAAGTTGTTAGTTCAAAGTTCTGTACTTTAAGTTAAAATCAAAATTCTTTTCTTCAAGTTAATATCTTAAAGAATGGAAGTTGTTAGTTTAAAGTTCTGTACTTTAAGTTAAAATCAAAATTCTTTTCTTCAATTAAATAACTTAAAGAATGGAAGTTATTAGTTTAAAGTTCTGTACTTTAAGTAAAAATCAAAATTCTTTTCTTCAAGTTAATATCTTAAAGAATGGAAGTTGTTAGTTTAAAGTTCTGTACTTTAAGTTAAAATCAAAATTCTTTTCTTCAAGTAAATAACTTAAAGAAAGGAAGTTATTAATTTAAAGTTCTGTACTTTAAGTTAAAATCAAAATTCTTTTCTTCTAGTTAATAACTTAAAGAATGGAAGTTATTAGTTTAAAGTTCAGTACTTTAAGTTAAAATCAAAATTCTTTTCGTCAAGTAAATAACTTAATGAATGGAAGTAATTCGTTTAAAGTTCTGTACTTTAAGTTAAAATCAAAATTCTTTTCTTCAAGTTAATAAATTAAAGAATGGAAGTTGTTAGTTTAAAGTTCTGTACTTTAAGTTAAAATCAAAATTCTTTTCTTCAAGTTAATAACTTAAAGAATGGAAGTTGTTAGTTCAAAGTTCTGTACTTTAAGTTAAAATCAAAATTCTTTTCTTCAATTTAATAACTAAAAGAATGGAAGTTGTTAGTTCAAAGTTCTATACTTTAAGTTAAATTCAAAATTCTTTTCTTCAAGTTAATAACTTAAAGAATGGAAGTTGTTAGTTTAAAGTTCTGTACTTTAAGTTAAAATCAAAATTCTTTTCTTCAAGTTAATAACTTAAAGAATGGAAGTTGTTAGTTCAAAGTTCTGTACTTTAAGTTAAAATCATAATTCTTTTCTTCAAGTTAATAACTTAAAGAATGGAAGTTGTTAGTTTAAAGTTCTGTACTTTAAGTTAAAATCAAAATTCTGTTCTTCAAGTAAATAACTTAAAGAAAGGAAGTTATTAATTTAAAGTTCTGTACTTTAAGTTAAAACCAAAATTGTTTTCGTCAAGTAAATAACTTAATAAAATGGAAGTAATTAGTTTAAAGTTCTGTACTTTAAGTTATAATCAAAATTCTTTTCTTCAAGTTAATAAATTAAAGAATGGAAGTTGTTAGTTCAAAGTTCTGTACTTTAAGTTAAAATCAAAATTCTTTTCTTCAAGTTAATAACTTAAAGAATGGAAGTTGTTAGTTCAAAGTTGTGTACTTTAAGTTAAAATCAAATTCTTTTCTTCAAGTTAATAACTTAAAGAAAGGAAGTTATTAATTTAAAGTTCTGTACTTTAAGTTAAAATCAAAATTCTTTTCGTCAAGTAAATAACTTAATGAATGGAAGTAATTAGTTTAAAGTTCTGTACTTTAAGTTAATATCAAAATTCTTTTCTTCAAGTAAATAACTTAAAGAAAGGAAGTTATTAATTTAAAGTTCTGTACTTTAAGTTAAAATCAAAATTGTTTTCGTCAAGTAAATAACTTAATAAAATGGAAGTAATTAGTTTAAACTTCTGTACTTTAAGTTAAAATCAAAATTCTTTTCTTCAAGTTAATAAATTAAAGAATGGAAGTTGTTAGTTTAAAGTTCTGTACTTTAAGTTAAAATCAAAATTTTTTTCTTCAAGTTAATAACTTAAAGAATGGAAGTTGTTAGTTCAAAGTTGTGTACTTTAAGTTAAAATCAAATTCTTTTCTTCAAGTTAATAACTTAAAGAATGGAAATTATTAGTTCAAAGTTCTGTACTTGAAGTTAAAATCAAAATTCTTTTCTTCAAGTAAATAACTTAAAGAAAGGAAGTTATTAATTTAAAGTTCTGTACTTTAAGTTAAAATCAAAATTCTTTTCGTCAAGTAAATAACTTAATGAATGGAAGTAATTAGTTTAAAGTTCTGTACTTTAAGTTAAAATCAAAATTCTTTTCTTCAAGTTAATAAATTAAAGAATGGAAGTTGTTAGTTTAAAGTTCTGTACTTTAAGTTAAAATCAAAATTCTTTTCTTCAAGTTAATAACTTAAAGAATGGAAGTTGTTAGTTTAAAGTTCTGTACTTTAAGTTAAAATCAAAATTCTTTTCTTCAATTAAATAACTTAAAGAATGGAAGTTATTAGTTTAAAGTTCTGTACTTTAAGTTAAAATCAAAATTCTTTTCTTCAAGTTAATATCTTAAAGAATGGAAGTTGTTAGTTTAGAGTTCTGTACATTAAGTTAAAATCAAAATTCTTTTCTTCAAGTAAATAACTTAAAGAAAGGAAGTTATTAATTTAAAGTTCTGTACTTTAAGTTAAAATCAAAATTCTTTTCTTCTAGTTAATAACTTAAAGAATGGAAGTTATTAGTTTAAAGTTCAGTACTTTAAGTTAAAATCAAAATTCTTTTCGTCAAGTAAATAACTTAATGAATGGAAGTAATTAGTTTAAAGTTCTGTACTTTAAGTTAAAATCAAAATTCTTTTCTTCAAGTTAATAAATTAAAGAATGGAAGTTGTTAGTTTAAAGTTCTGTACTTTAAGTTAAAATCAAAATTCTTTTCTTCAAGTTAATAACTTAAAGAATGGAAGTTGTTAGTTCAAAGTTCTGTACTTTAAGTTAAAATCAAAATTCTTTTCTTCAATTTAATAACTAAAAGAATGGAAGTTGTTAGTTCAAAGTTCTGTACTTTAAGTTAAATTCAAAATTCTTTTCTTCAAGTTAATAACTTAAAGAATGGAAGTTGTTAGTTTGAAGTTCTGTACTTTAAGTTAAAATCAAAATTCTTTTCTTCAAGTTAATAACTTAAAGAATGGAAGTTGTTAGTTCAAAGTTCTGTACTTTAAGTTAAAATCATAATTCTTTTCTTCAAGTTAATAACTTAAAGAATGGAAGTTGTTAGTTTAAAGTTCTGTACTTTAAGTTAAAATCAAAATTCTGTTCTTCAAGTAAATAACTTAAAGAAAGGAAGTTATTAATTAAAAGTTCTGTACTTTAAGTTAAAACCAAAATTGTTTTCGTCAAGTAAATAACTTAATAAAATGGAAGTAATTAGTTTAAAGTTCTGTACTTTAAGTTATAATCAAAATTCTTTTCTTCAAGTTAATATATTAAAGAATGGAAGTTGTTAGTTTAAAGTTCTGTACTTTAAGTTAAAATCAAAATTTTTTTCTTCAAGTTAATAACTTAAAGAATGGAAGTTGTTAGTTCAAAGTTCTGTACTTTAAGTTAAAATCAAAATTCTTTTCTTCAAGTTAATAACTTAAAGAATGGAAGTTGTTAGTTCAAAGTTGTGTACTTTAAGTTAAAATCAAATTCTTTTCTTCAAGTTAATAACTTAAAGAAAGGAAGTTATTAATTTAAAGTTCTGTACTTTAAGTTAAAATCAAAATTCTTTTCGTCAAGTAAATAACTTAATGAATGGAAGTAATTAGTTTAAAGTTCTGTACTTTAAGTTAAAATCAAAATTCTTTTCTTCAAGTAAATAACTTAAAGAAAGGAAGTTATTAATTTAAAGTTCTGTACTTTAAGTTAAAATCAAAATTCTTTTCGTCAAGTAAATAACTTAATGAATGGAAGTAATTAGTTTAAAGTTCTGTACTTTAAGTTAAAATCAAAATTCTTTTCTTCAAGTTAATAAATTAAAGAATGGAAGTTGTTATTTTAAAGTTCTGTACTTTAAGTTAAAGTCAAAATTCTTTTCTTCAAGTTAATAAATTGAAGAATGGAAGTTGTTAGTTTAAAGTTCTGTACTTTAAGTTAAAATCAAAATTCTTTTCTTCAAGTTAATAACTTAAAGAATGGAAGTTGTTAGTTCAAAGTTCTGTACTTTAAGTTAAAATCAAAATTCTTTTCTTCAAGTTAATAACTTAAAGAATGGAAGTTGTTAGTTCAAAGTTCTGTACTTTAAGTTAAAATCAAAATTCTTTTCTTCTAGTTAATAACTTAAAGAATGGAAGTTATTAGTTTAAAGTTCTGTACTTTTAGTTAAAATCAAAATTCTTTTTTTCAAGTTAATAACTTAAAGAATGGAAGTTGTTAGTTCAAAGTTCTGTACTTTAAGTTAAAATCAAAATTCTTTTGTTCAATTAAATAACTTAAAGAATGGAAGTTGTTAGTTTAAAGTTCTGTACTTTAAGTTAAAATCAAAATTCTTTTCTTCAAGTAAATAACTTAAAGAAAGGAAGTTATTAATTTAAAGTTCTGTACTTTAAGTTAAAATCAAAATTCTTTTCTTCAAGTTAATAACTTAAAGAATGGAAGTTATTAGTTTAAAGTTCAGTACTTTAAGTTAAAATTAAATTCTTTTCGTCAAGTAAATAACTTAATGAATGGAAGTAATTAGTTTAAAGTTCTGTACTTTAAGTTAAAATCAAAATTCTTTTCTTCAAGTTAATAAATTAAAGAATGGAAGTTGTTAGTTTAAAGTTCTGTACTTTAAGTTAAAATCAAAATTCTTTTCTTCAAGTTAATAACTTAAAGAATGGAAGTTGTTAGTTCAAAGTTCTGTACTTTAAGTTAAAATCAAAATTCTTTTCTTCAATTTAATAACTAAAAGAATGGAAGTTGTTAGTTCAAAGTTCTGTACTTTAAGTTAAATTCAAAATTTTTTTCTTCAAGTTAATAACTTAAAGAATGGAAGTTATTAGTTTAAAGTTCTGTACTTTAAGTTAAAATCATAATTCTTTTCTTCAAGTTAATAACTTAAAGAATGGAAGTTGTTAGTTCAAAGTTCTGTACTTTAAGTTAAAATCATAATTCTTTTCTTCAAGTTAATAACTTAAAGAATGGAAGTTGTTAGTTTAAAGTTCTGTACTTTAAGTTAAAATCAAAATTCTGTTCTTCAAGTAAATAACTTAAAGAAAGGAAGTTATTAATTTAAAGTTCTGTACTTTAAGTTAAAACCAAAATTGTTTTCGTCAAGTAAATAACTTAATAAAATGGAAGTAATTAGTTTAAAGTTCTGTACTTTAAGTTATAATCAAAATTCTTTTCTTCAAGTTAATAAATTAAAGAATGGAAGTTGTTAGTTTAAAGTTCTGTACTTTAAGTTAAAATCAAAATTTTTTTCTTCTAGTTAATAACTTAAAGAATGGAAGTTGTTAGTTCAAAGGTCTGTACTTTAAGTTAAAATCAAAATTCATTTCTTCAAGTTAATAACTTAAAGAATGGAAGTTGTTAGTTCAAAGTTGTGTACTTTAAGTTAAAATCAAATTCTTTTCTTCAAGTTAATAACTTAAAGAATGGAAATTGTTAGTTCTAAGTTCTGTACTTTAAGTTAAAATCAAAATTCTTTTCTTCAAGTAAATAACTTAATGAATGGAAGTAATTAGTTTAAAGTTCTGTACTTTAAGTTAATATCAAAATTCTTTTCTTCAAGTAAATAACTTAAAGAAAGGAAGTTATTAATTTAAAGTTCTGTACTTTAAGTTAAAATCAAAATTGTTTTCGTCAAGTAAATAACTTAATAAAATGGAAGTAATTAGTTTAAAGTTCTGTACTTTAAGTTAAAATCAAAATTCTTTTCTTCAAGTTAATAAATTAAAGAATGGAAGTTGTTAGTTTAAAATTCTGTACTTTAAGTTAAAATCAAAATTCTTTTCTTCAAGTTAATAACTTAAAGAATGGAAGTTGTTAGTTCAAAGTTCTGTACTTTAAGTTAAAATCAAAATTCTTTTCTTCAAGTTAATAACTTAAAGAATGGAAGTTGTTAGTTCAAAGTTGTGTAGTTTAAGTTAAAATCAAATTCTTTTCTTCAAGTTCATAACTTAAAGAATGGAAATTGTTAGTTCAAAGTTCTGTACTTTAAGTTAAAATCAAAATTCTTTTCTTCAAGTTAATATCTTAAAGAATGGGAGTTGTTAGTTTAAAGTTCTGTACTTTAAGTTAAAATCAAAATTCTTTTCTTCAATTAAATAACTTAAAGAATGGAAGTTATTAGTTTAAAGTTCTGTACTTTAAGTTAAAATCAAAATTCTTTTCTTCAAGTTAATATCTTAAAGAATGGAAGTTGTTAGTTTAGAGTTCTGTACTTTAAGTTAAAATCAAAATTCTTTTCTTCAAGTAAATAAATTAAAGAATGGAAGTTGTTAGTTTAAAGTTCTGTACTTTAAGTTAAAATCAAAATTCTTTTCTTCAAGTTAATAACTTAAAGAATGGAAGTTGTTAGTTCAAAGTTCTGTACTTTAAGTTAAAATCAAAATTCTTTTCTTCAAGTTAATAACTTAAAGAATGGAAGTTGTTAGTTCAAAGTTCTGTACTTTAAGTTAAAATCAAAATTCTTTTCTTCAAGTTAATAACTTAAAGAATGGAAGTTGTTAGTTCAAAGTTCTGTACTTTAAGTTAAAATCAAAATTCTTTTCTTCAAGTTAATATCTTAAAGAATGGGAGTTGTTAGTTTAAAGTTCTGTACTTTAAGTTAAAATCAAAATTCTTTTCTTCAATTAAATAACTTAAAGAATGGAAGTTATTAGTTTAAAGTTCTGTACTTTAAGTTAAAATCAAAATTCTTTTCTTCAAGTTAATATCTTAAAGAATGGAAGTTGTTAGTTTAGAGTTCTGTACTTTAAGTTAAAATCAAAATTCTTTTCTTCAAGTAAATAACTTAAAGAAAGGAAGTTATTAATTTAAAGTTCTGTACTTTAAGTTAAAATCAAAATTCTTTTCTTCTAGTTAATAACTTAAAGAATGGAAGTTATTAGTTTAAAGTTCAGTACTTTAAGTTAAAATCAAAATTCTTTTCGTCAAGTAAATAACTTAATGAATGGAAGTAATTAGTTTAAAGTTCTGTACTTTAAGTTAAAATCAAAATTCTTTTTTGCAAGTTAATAACTTAAAGAATGGAAGTTGTTAGATTAAAGTTCTGTACTTTAAGTTAAAATCAAAATTCTTTTCTTCAAGTTAATAACTTAAAGAATGGAAGTTGTTAGTTCAAAGTTCTGTACTTTAAGTTAAAATCAAAATTCTTTTCTTCAATTTAATAACTAAAAGAATGGAAGTTGTTAGTTCAAAGTTCTGTACTTTAAGTTAAATTCAAAATTCTTTTCTTCAAGTTAATAACTTAAAGAATGGAAGTTGTTAGTTTAAAGTTCTGTACTTTAAGTTAAAATCAAAATTCTTTTCTTCAAGTTAATAACTTAAAGAATGGAAGTTGTTAGTTCAAAGTTCTGTACTTTAAGTTAAAATCATAATTCTTTTCTTCAAGTTAATAACTTAAAGAATGGAAGTTGTTAGTTTAAAGTTCTGTACTTTAAGTTAAAATCAAAATTCTGTTCTTCAAGTAAATAACTTAAAGAAAGGAAGTTATTAATTTAAAGTTCTGTACTTTAAGTTAAAACCAAAATTGTTTTCGTCAAGTAAATAACTTAATAAAATGGAAGTAATTAGTTTAAAGTTCTGTACTTTAAGTTATAATCAAAATTCTTTTCTTCAAGTTAATATATTAAAGAATGGAAGTTGTTAGTTTTAAGTTCTGTACTTTAAGTTAAAATCAAAATTTTTTTCTTCAAGTTAATAACTTAAAGAATGGAAGTTGTTAGTTCAAAGTTCTGTACTTTAAGTTAAAATCAAAATTCTTTTCTTCAAGTTAATAACTTAAAGAATGGAAGTTGATAGTTCAAAGTTGTGTACTTTAAGTTAAAATCAAATTCTTTTCTTCAAGTTAATAACTTAAAGAAAGGAAGTTATTAATTTAAAGTTCTGTACTTTAAGTTAAAATCAAAATTCTTTTCGTCAAGTAAATAACTTAATGAATGGAAGTAATTAGTTTAAAGTTCTGTACTTTAAGTTAAAATCAAAATTCTTTTCTTCAAGTAAATAACTTAAAGAAAGGAAGTTATTAATTTAAAGTTCTGTACTTTAAGTTAAAATCAAAATTCTTTTCGTCAAGTAAATAACTTAATGAATGGAAGTAATTAGTTTAAAGTTCTGTACTTTAAGTTAAAATCAAAATTCTTTTCTTCAAGTTAATAAATTAAAGAATGGAAGTTGTTAGTTTAAAGTTCTGTACTTTAAGTTAAAATCAAAATTCTTTTCTTCAAGTTAATAAATTGAAGAATGGAAGTTGTTAGTTTAAAGTTCTGTACTTTAAGTTAAAATCAAAATTCTTTTCTTCAAGTTAATAACTTAAAGAATGGAAGTTGTTAGTTCAAAGTTCTGTACTTTAAGTTAAAATCAAAATTCTTTTCTTCAAGTTAATAACTTAAAGAATGGAAGTTGTTAGTTCAAAGTTCTGTACTTTAAGTTAAAATCAAAATTCTTTTCTTCAAGTTAATATCTTAAAGAATGGAAGTTGTTAGTTTAAAGTTCTGTACTTTAAGTTAAAATCAAAATTCTTTTCTTCAATTAAATAACTTAAAGAATGGAAGTTATTAGTTTAAAGTTCTGTACTTTAAGTTAAAATCAAAATTCTTTTCTTCAAGTAAATAACTTAAAGAAAGGAAGTTATTAATTTAAAGTTCTGTACTTTAAGTTAAAATCAAAATTCTTTTCTTCTAGTTAATAACTTAAAGAATGGAAGTTATTAGTTTAAAGTTCTGTACTTTAAGTTAAAATCAAAATTCTTTTTTTCAAGTTAATAACTTAAAGAATGGAAGTTGTTAGTTTAAAGTTCTGTACTTTAAGTTAAAATCAAAATTCTTTTCTTCAATTAAATAACTTAAAGAATGGAAGTTATTAGTTTAAAGTTCTGTACTTTAAGTTAAAATCAAAATTCTTTTCTTCAAGTAAATAACTTAAAGAAAGGAAGTTATTAATTTAAAGTTCTGTACTTTAAGTTAAAATCAAAATTCTTTTCTTCAAGTTAATAACTTAAAGAATGGAAGTTGTTAGTTCAAAGTTCTGTACTTTAAGTTAAAATCAAAATTCTTTTCTTCAATTAAATAACTTAAAGAATGGAAGTTGTTAGTTTAAAGTTCTGTACTTTAAGTTAAAATCAAAATTCTTTTCTTCAAGTAAATAACTTAAAGAAAGGAAGTTATTAATTTAAAGTTTTGTACTTTAAGTTAAAATCAAAATTCTTTTCTTCTAGTTAATAACTTAAAGAATGGAAGTTATTAGTTTAAAGTTCTGTACTTTAAGTTAAAATCAAAATTCTTTTTTTCAAGTTAATAACTTAAAGAATGGAAGTTGTTAGTTTAAAGTTCTGTACTTTAAGTTAAAATCAAAATTCTGTTCTTCAAGTAAATAACTTAAAGAAAGGAAGTTATTAATTTAAAGTTCAGTACTTTAAGTTAAAATCAAAATACTTTTCGTCAAGTAAATAACTTAATGAATGGAAGTAATTAGTTTAAAGTTCTGTACTTTAAGTTAAAATCAAAATTCTTTTCTTCAAGTTAATAAATTAAAGAATGGAAGTTGTTAGTTTAAAGTTCTGTACTTTAAGTTAAAATCAAAATTCTTTTCTTCAAGTTAATAACTTAAAGAATGGAAGTTGTTAGTTCAAAGTTCTGTACTTTAAGTTAAAATCAAAATTCTTTTCTTCAATTTAATAACTTAAAGAATGGAAGTTGTTAGTTCAAAGTTCTGTACTTGAAGTTAAATTCAAAATTCTTTTCTTCAAGTTCATAACTTAAAGAATGGAAGTTGTTAGTTTAAAGTTCTGTACTTTAAGTTAAAATCAAAATTCTTTACTTCAAGTTAATAACTTTAAGAATGGAAGTTGTTAGTTCAAAGTTCTGTACTTTAAGTTAAAATCAAAATTCTTTTCTTCAAGTAAATAACTTAAAGAAAGGAAGTTATTAATTTAAAGTTCTGCACTTTAAGTTAAAATCAAAATTCTTTTCTTCTAGTTAATAACTTAAAGAATGGAAGTTATTAGTTTAAAGTTCTGTACCTTAAGTTAAAATCAAAATTCTTTTTTTCAAGTTAATAACTTAAAGAATGGAAGTTGTTAGTTTAAAGTTCTGTACTTTAAGTTAAAATCAAAATTCTGTTCTTCAAGTAAATAACTTAAAGAAAGGAAGTTATTAATTTAAAGTTCTGTACTTTAAGTTAAAATCAAAATTGTTTTCGTCAAGTAAATAACTTTTTAAAATGGAAGTAATTAGTTTAAAGTTCTGTACTTCAAGTTAAAATCAAAATTCTTTTCTTCAAGTTAATAAATTAAAGAATGGAAGTTGTTAGTTTAAAGTTCTGTACTTTAAGTTAAAATCAAAATTTCTTTCTTCAAGTTAATAACTTAAAGAATGGAAGTTGTTAGTTCAAAGTTCTGTACTTTAAGTTAAAATCAAAATTCTTTTCTTCAAGTTAATAACTTAAAGAATGGAAGTTGTTAGTTCAAAGTTGTGTACTTTAAGTTAAATCAAAATTCTTTTCTTTAAGTTAATAAATTAAAGAATGGAAGTTGTTAGTTTAAAGTTCTGTACTTTAAGTTAAAATCAAAATTTTTTTCTTCAAGTTAATAACTTAAAGAATGGAAGTTGTTAGTTCAAAGTTCTGTACTTTAAGTTAAAATCAAAATTTTTTTCTTCAAGTTATTAACTTAAAGAATGGAAGTTGTTAGTTCAAAGTTGTGTACTTTAAGTTAAAATCAAATTTATTTCTTCAAGTTAATAACTTAAAGAATGGAAATTGTTAGTTCTAAGTTCTGTACTTTAAGTTAAAATCAAAATTCTTTTCTTCAAGTATATAACTTAAAGAAAGGAAGTTATTAATTTAAAGTTCTGTACTTTAAGTTAAAATCAAAATTCTTTTCGTCAAGTAAATAACTTAATGAATGGAAGTAATTAGTTTAAAGTTCTGTACTTTAAGTTAAAATCATAATTCTGTTCTTCAAGTTAATAAATTAAAGAATGGAAGTTGTTAGTTTAAAGTTCTGTACTTTAAGTTAAAATCAAAATTCTTTTCTTCAAGTTAATAAATTAAAGAATGGAAGTTGTTAGTTTAAAGTTCTGTACTTTAAGTAAAAATCAAAATTCTTTTCTTCAAGTTAATAACTTAAAGAATGGAAGTTGTTAGTTCAAAGTTATGTACTTTAAGTTAAAATCAAAATTCTTTTCTTCAAGTTAATAACTTAAAGAATGGAAGTTGTTAGTTCAAAGTTCTGTACTTTAAGTTAAAATCAAAATTCTTTTCTTCAAGTTAATAACTTAAAGAATGGAAGTTGTTAGTTCAAAGTTCTGTACTTTAAGTTAAAATCATAATTCTTTTCTTCAAGTTAATAACTTAAAGAATGGAAGTTGTTAGTTTAAAGTTCTGTACTATAAGTTAAAATCAAAATTCTTTTCTTCAATTAAATAACTTAAAGAATGGAAGTTGTTAGTTTAAAGTTCTGTACTTTGAGTTAAAATCAAAATTCTTTTCTTCAAGTAAATTACTTAAAGAAAGGAAGTTATTAATTTAAAGTTCTGTACTTTAAGTTAAAATCAAAATTCTTTTCTTCTAGTTAATAACTTAAAGAATGGAAGTTATTAGTTTAAAGTTCTGTACCTTAAGTTAAAATCAAAATTCTTTTTTTCAAGTTAATAAATTAAAGAATGGAAGTTGTTAGTTTAAAGTTCTGTACTTTAAGTTAAAATCAAAATTTTTTTCTTCAAGTTAATAACTTAAAGAATGGAAGTTGTTAGTTTAAAGTTCTGTACTTTAAGTTAAAATCAAAATTCTTTTCTTCAAGTTAATAACTTAAACAATGGAAGTTGTTAGTTTAAAGTTGTGTATTTTAAGTTAAAATCAAATTCTTTTCTTCAAGTTAATAACTTAAACAATGGAAGTTGTTAGTTTAAAGTTGTGTATTTTAAGTTAAAATCAAATTCTTTTCTTCAAGTTAATAACTTAAAGAATGGAAATTATTAGTTCAAAGTTCTATACTTTAAGTTAAAATCAAAATTCTTTTCTTCAAGTTAATATCTTAAAGAATGGAAGTTGTTAGTTTAAAGTTCTGTACTTTAAGTTAAAATCAAAATTCTTTTCTTCAATTAAATAACTTAAAGAATGGAAGTTATTAGTTTAAAGTTCTGTACTTTAAGTTAAAATCAAAATTCTTTTTTTCAAGTTAATAACTTAAAGAATGGAAGTTGTTAGTTTAAAGTTCTGTACTTTAAGTTAAAATCAAAATTCTTTTCTTCAAGTTAATAACTTAAAGAATGGAAGTTGTTAGTTCAAAGTTCTGTACTTTAAGTTAAAATCAAAATTCTTTTCTTCAAGTTAATAACTTAAAGAATGGAAGTTGTTAGTTTAAAGTTCTGTACTTTAAGTTAAAATCAAAATTCTTTTCTTCAAGTTAATAACTTAAAGAATGGAAGTTGTTAGTTCAAAGTTCTGTACTTTAAGTTAAAATCAAAATTCTTTTCTTCAATTAAATAACTTAAAGAATGGAAGTTATTAGTTTAAAGTTCTGTACTTTAAGTTAAAATCAAAATTCTTTTCTTCACGTAAATAACTTAAAGAAAAGAAGTTATTAATTTAAAGTTCTGTACTTTAAGTTAAAATCAAAATTCTTTTCTTCTAGTTAATAACTTAAAGAATGGAAGTTATTAGTTTAAAGTTCTGTACTTTAAGTTAAAATCAAAATTCTTTTCTTCAAGTAAATAACTGAAAGAAAGGAAGTTATTAATTTAAAGTTCTGTACTTTAAGTTAAAATCAAAATTCTTTCCTTCTAGTTAATAACTTAAAGAATGGAAGTTATTAGTTTAAAGTTCTGTACTTTAAGTTAAAATCAAAATTCTTTTTTTCAAGTTAATAACTTAAAGAATGGAAGTTGTTAGTTTAAAGTTCTGTATTTTAAGTTAAAATTAAAATTCTGTTCTTCAAGTAAATAACTTAAAGAAAGGAAGTTATTAATTTAAAGTTCAGTACTTTAAGTTAAAATCAAAATTCTTTTCGTCAAGTAAATAACTTAATGAATGGAAGTAATTAGTTTAAAGTTCTGTACTTTAAGTTAAAATCAAAATTCTTTTCTTCAAATTAATAACTTAAAGAATGGAAGTTGTTAGTTTAAAGTTCTGTACTTTAAGTTAAAATCAAAATTCTTTTCTTCAATTAAATAACTTAAAGAATGGAAGTTATTAGTTTAAAGTTTTGTACTTTAAGTTAAAATCAAAATTTTTTTTTCAAGTTAATAACTTAAAGAATGGAAGTTGTTAGTTTAAAGTTCTGTACTTTAAGTTAAAATCAAAATTTTTTTCTTCAAGTAAATAACTTACAGAAAGGAAGTTATTAATTTAAAGTTCTGTACTTTAAGTTAAAATCAAAATTCTTTTCTTCTAGTTAATAACTTAAAGAATGGAAGTAATTAGTTTAAAGTTCTGTACTTTAAGTTAAAATCAAAATTCTTTTCTTCAAGTAAATAACTTAAAGAAAGGAAAATATTAATTTGAAGTTCTGTACTTTAAGTTAAAATCAAAATTCTTTTCTTCTAGTTAATAACTTAAAGAATGGAAGTAATTAGTTTAAAGTTCTGTACTTTAAGTTAAAATCAAAATTCTTTTTTTCAAGTTAATAACTTAAAGAATGTAAGTTGTTAGTTTAAAGTGCTGTACTTTAAGTTAAAATCAAAATTCTTTTCTTCAAGTATATAACTTAAAGAAAGGAAGTTATTAATTTAAAGTTCTGTACTTTAAGTTAAAATCAAAATTCTTTTATTCAAGTTAATAACTTAAAGAATGGAAGTTGTTAGTTTTAAGTTCTGTACTTTAAGTTAAAATCAAAATTATTTTCTTCAAGTAATTAACTTAAAGAATGGAAGTTACAATTTTAAAGTTCTGTACTTTAAGTTAAAATCAAAATCTTTTTCTTCAAGTAAATAACTTAAAGAAAGGAAGTTATTAATTTAAAGTTCTGTACTTTAAGTTAAAATCAAAATTCTTTTATTCAAGTTAATAACTTAAAGAATGGAAGTTGTTAGTTTAAAGTTTTGTACTTTAAGCTAAAATCAAAATTCTTTTCGTCAAGTAAATAACATAATGAATGGAAGTAATAAGTTTAAAGTTCTGTACTTTAAGTTAAAATCAAAATTCTTTTCTTCAAGTTAATAACTTAAAGAATGGAAGTTGTTAGTTCAAAGTTCTGTACTTTAAGTTAAAATCAAAATTCTTTTCTTCTAGTTAATAACTTAAAGAATGGAAGTTATTAGTTTAAAGTTCTGTACCTTAAGTTAAAATCAAAATTCTTTTTTTCCAGTTAATAACTTAAAGAATGGAAGTTGTTAGTTTAAAGTTCTGTACTTTAAGTTAAAATCAAAATTCTTTTCTTCAATTAAATAACTTAAAGAATGGAAGTTATTAGCTTAAAGTTCTGTACTTTAAGTTAAAATCAAAATTCTTTTTTTCAAGTTAATAATTTAAAGAATGGAAGTTGTTAGTTTAAAGTTCTGTACTTTAAGTTAAAATCATAATTCTTTTCTTCAAGTTAATAACTTAAAGAATGGAAGTTATTAGTTTAAAGTTCTGTACCTTAAGTTAAAATCAAAATTCTTTTTTTCAAGTTAATAACTTAAAGAATGGAAGTTGTTAGTTTAAAGTTCTGTACTTTAAGTTAAAATCAAAATTCTGTTCTTCAAGTAAATAACTTAAAGAAAGGAAGTTATTAATTTAAAGTTCTGTACTTTAAGTTAAAATCAAAATTGTTTTCGTCAAGTAAATAACTTAATGAATGGAAGTAATTAGTTTAAAGTTCTGTACTTTAAGTTAAAATCAAAATTCTTTTCTTCAAGTTAATAAATTAAAGAATGGAAGTTGTTAGTTTAAAGTTCTGTACTTTAAGTTAAAATCAAAATTCTTTTCTTCAAGTTAATATCTTAAAGAATGGAAGTTGTTAGTTCAAAGTTCTGTACTTTAAGTTAAAATCAAAATTCTTTTCTTCAAGTTAATAACTTAAAGAATGGAAGTTGTTAGTTCAAAGTTCTGTACTTTAAGTTAAAATCAAAATTCTTTTCTTCAAGTTAATAACTTAAAGAATGGAAGTTGTTAGTTCAAAGTTCTGTACTTTAAGTTAAAATCAAAATTCTTTTCTTCAAGTTAATAACTTAAAGAATGGAAGTTGTTAGTTCAAAGTTCTGTACTTTAAGTTAAAATCAAAATTCTTTTCTTCAAGTTAATAACTTAAAGAATGGAAGTTGTTAGTTCAAAGTTCTGTACTTTAAGTTAAAATCAAAATTCTTTTCTTCAAGTTAATAACTTAAAGAATGGAAGTTGTTAGTTTAAAGTTCTGTACTTTAAGTTAAAATCAAAATTCTTTTCTTCAAGTTAATAACTTAAAGAATGGAAGTTGTTAGTTCAAAGTTCTGTACTTTAAGTTAATATCAAAATTCTTTTCTTCAAGTTAATAACTTAAAGAATGGAAGTTGTTAGTTCAAAGTTCTGTACTTTAAGTTAAAATAAAAATTCTTTTCTTCAAGTTAATAACTTATAGAATGGAAGTTGTTAGTTTAAAGTTCTGTACTTTAAGTTAAAATCAAAATTCTTTTCTTCAATTAAATAACTTAAAGAATGGAAGTTATTAGTTTAAAGTTTTGTACTTTAAGTTAAAATCAAAATTTTTTTTTCAAGTTAAAAACTTAAAGAATGGAAGTTGTTAGTTTAAAGTTCTGTACTTTAAGTTAAAATCAAAATTTTTTTCTTCAAGTAAATAACTTACAGAAAGGAAGTTATTAATTTAAAGTTCTGTACTTTAAGTTAAAATCAAAATTCTTTTCTTCTAGTTAATAACTTAAAGAATGGAAGTTATTAGTTTAAAGTTCTGTACTTTAAGTTAAAATCAAAATTCTTTCTTTCAAGTTAATAACTTAAAGAATGGAAGTTGTTAGTTTAAAGTTCTGTACTTTAAGTTAAAATCAAAATTTTTTTCTTCAAGTAAATAACTTAAAGAATGGAAGTACTTAGTTTAAAGTTCTGTACTTAAAGTTAAAATCAAAATTCTTTTTTTTCAAGTTAATAACTTAAAGAATGTAAGTTGTTAGTTTAAAGTGCTGTACTTTAAGTTAAAATCAAAATTCTTTTCTTCAAGTAAATGACTTAAAGAAAGGAAGTTATTAATTTAAAGTTCTGTACTTTAAGTTAAAATCAAAATTCTTTTATTCAAGTTAATAACTTAAAGAATGGAAGTTGTTAGTTTAAAGTTCTGTACTTTAAGTTAAAATCAAAATTCTTTTCTTCAAGTAATTAACTTAAAGAATGGAAGTTACAATTTTAAAGTTCTGTACTTTAAGTTAAAATCAAAATCCTTTTCTTCAAGTAAATAACTTAAAGAAAGGAAGTTATTAATTTAAAGTTCTGTACTTTAAGTTAAAATCAAAATTCTTTTATTCAAGTTAATAACTTAAAGAATGGAAGTTGTTAGTTTAAAGTTTTGTACTTTAAGTTAAAATCAAAATTCTTTTCTTCAAGTAATTAACTTAAAGAATGGAAGTTACAATTTTAAAGTACTGTACTTTAAGTTAAAATCAAAATCCTTTTCTTCAAGTAAATAACTTAAAGAATGGAAGTTATTAGTTTATAGTTCTGTACTTTAAGCTAAAATCAAAATTCTTTTCGTCAAGTAAATAACATAATGAATGGAAGTAATAAGTTTAAAGTTCTGTACTTTAAGTTAAAATCAAAATTCTTTTCTTCAAGCTAATAACTTAAAGAATGGAAGTTGTTAGTTTAAAGTTCTGTACTTTAAGTTAAAATCAAAATTCTTTTCTTCAAGTTAATAACTTAAAGAATGGAAGTTGTTAGTTCAAAGTTCTGTACTTTAAGTTAAAATCAAAATTCTTTTCTTCAAGTTAATAACTTAAAGAATGGAAGTTGTTAGTTCAAAGTTCTGTACTTTAAGTTAAAATCAAAATTTTTTTCTTCAAGTTAATAACTTAAAGAATGGAAGTTGTTAGTTTAAAGTTCTCTACTTTAAGTTAAAATCAAAATTCTTTTCTTCAAGTAAATAACTTAAAGAAAGGAAAATATTAATTTAAAGTTATGTACTTTAAGTTAAAATCAAAATTTTTTTCTTCTAGTTAATAACTTAAAGAATGGAAGTTATTAGTTTAAAGTTCTCTACTTTAAGTTAAAATCAAAATTCTTTTTTTCAATTAAATAACTTAAAGAATGGAAGTTATTAGCTTAAAGTTCTGTACTTTAAGTTAAAATCAAAATTCTTTTTTTCTAGTTAATAACTTAAAGAATGGAAGTTGTTAGTTTAAAGTTCTGTACTTTAAGTTAAAATCAAAATTCTGTTCTTCAAGTAAATAACTTAATGAATGGAAGTAATTAGTTTAAAGTTCTGTACTTTAAGTTAAAATCAAAATTCTTTTCTTCAAGTTAATAACTTAAAGAATGGAAGTTGTTAGTTTAAAGTTCTGTACTTTAAGTTAAAATCAAAATTCTTTTCTTCAAGTAAATAACTTAAAGAAAGGAAGTTATTAATTTAAAGTTCTGTACTTTAAGTTAAAATCAAAATTCTTCTCTTCTAGTTAATAACTTAAAGAATGGAAGTTATTAGTTTAAAGTTCTGTACCTTAAGTTAAAATCAAAATTCTTTTTTTCCAGTTAATAACTTAAAGAATGGAAGTTGTTAGTTTAAAGTTCTGTACTTTAAGTTAAAATCAAAATTCTGTTCTTCAAGTAAATAACTTAAAGAAAGGAAGTTATTAATTTAAAGTTCTGTACTTTAAGTTAAAATCAAAATTCTTTTCGTCAAGTAAATAACTTAATGAATGGAAGTAATTAGTTTAAAGTTCTGTACTTAAAGTTAAAATCAAAATTCTTTTCTTCAAGTTAATAAATTAAAGAATGGAAGTTGTTAGTTTAAAGTTCTGTACTTTAAGTTAAAATCAAAATTCTTTTCTTCAAGTTAATAACTTAAAGAATGGAAGTTGTTAGTTCAAAGTTCTGTACTTTAAATTAAAATCAAAATTCTTTTCTTCAAGTTAATAACTTAAAGAATGGAAGTTGTTAGTTCAAAGTTCTGTACTTTAAGTTAAAATCAAAATTCTTTTCTTCAATTAAATAACTTAAAGAATGGAAGTTGGTAGGTTAAAGTTCTGTACTTTAAGTTAAAATCAAAATTCTTTTCTTCAAGTAAATAACTTAAAGAAAGGAAGTTCTTAATTTAAAGTTCTGTACTTTAAGTTAAAATCAAAATTCTTTTTTTCAAGTTAATAACTTAAAGAATGTAAGTTGTTAGTTTAAAGTGCTGTACTTTAAGTTAAAATCAAAATTCTTTTCTACAAGTAAATAACTTAAAGAAAGGAAGTTATTAATTTAAAGTTCTGTACTTTAAGTTAAAATCAAAATTCTTTTATTCAAGTTAATAACTTAAAGAATGGAAGTTGTTAGTTTAAAGTTCTGTACTTTAAGTTAAAATCAAAATTCTTTTCTTCAAGTAATTAACTTAAAGAATGGAAGTTACAATTTTAAAGTTCTGTACTTTAAGTTAAAATCAAAATCCTTTTCTTCAAGTAAATAACTTAAAGAAAGGAAGTTATTAATTTAAAGTTCTGTACTTTAAGTTAAAATCAAAATTCTTTTATTCAAGTTAATAACTTAAAGAATGGAAGTTGTTAGTTTAAAGTTTTGTACTTTAAGTTAAAATCAAAATTCTTTTCTTCAAGTAATTAACTTAAAGAATGGAAGTTACAATTTTAAAGTACTGTACTTTAAGTTAAAATCAAAATCCTTTTCTTCAAGTAAATAACTTAAAGAATGGAAGTTATTAGTTTAAAGTTCTGTACTTTAAGCTAAAATCAAAATTCTTTTCGTCAAGTAAATAACATAATGAATGGAAGTAATAAGTTTAAAGTTCTGTACTTTAAGTTAAAATCAAAATTCTTTTCTTCAAGTTAATAACTTAAAGAATGGAAGTTGTTAGTTTAAAGTTCTGTACTTTAAGTTAAAATCAAAATTCTTTTCTTCAAGTAAATAACTTAAAGAAAGGAAGTTATTAATTTAAAGTTCTGTACTTTAAGTTAAAATCAAAATTCTTCTCTTCTAGTTAATAACTTAAAGAATGGAAGTTATTAGTTTAAAGTTCTGTACCTTAAGTTAAAATCAAAATTCTTTTTTTCCAGTTAATAACTTAAAGAATGGAAGTTGTTAGTTTAAAGTTCTGTACTTTAAGTTAAAATCAAAATTCTGTTCTTCAAGTAAATAACTTAAAGAAAGGAAGTTATTAATTTAAAGTTCTGTACTTTAAGTTAAAATCAAAATTCCTTTCGTCAAGTAAATAACTTAATGAATGGAAGTAATTAGTTTAAAGTTCTGTACTTAAAGTTAAAATCAAAATTCTTTTCTTCAAGTTAATAAATTAAAGAATGGAAGTTGTTAGTTTAAAGTTCTGTACTTTAAGTTAAAATCAAAATTCTTTTCTTCAAGTTAATAACTTAAAGAATGGAAGTTGTTAGTTCAAAGTTCTGTACTTTAAATTAAAATCAAAATTCTTTTCTTCAAGTTAATAACTTAAAGAATGGAAGTTGTTAGTTCAAAGTTCTGTACTTTAAGTTAAAATCAAAATTCTTTTCTTCAATTAAATAACTTAAAGAATGGAAGTTGGTAGGTTAAAGTTCTGTACTTTAAGTTAAAATCAAAATTCTTTTCTTCAAGTAAATAACTTAAAGAAAGGAAGTTCTTAATTTAAAGTTCTGTACTTTAAGTTAAAATCAAAATTCCTTTTTTCAAGTTAATAACTTAAAGAATGTAAGTTGTTAGTTTAAAGTGCTGTACTTTAAGTTAAAATCAAAATTCTTTTCTACAAGTAAATAACTTAAAGAAAGGAAGTTATTAATTTAAAGTTCTGTACTTTAAGTTAAAATCAAAATTCTTTTATTCAAGTTAATAACTTAAAGAATGGAAGTTGTTAGTTTAAAGTTCTGTACTTTAAGTTAAAATCAAAATTCTTTTCTTCAAGTAATTAACTTAAAGAATGGAAGTTACAATTTTAAAGTTCTGTACTTTAAGTTAAAATCAAAATCCTTTTCTTCAACTAAATAACTTAAAGAAAGGAAGTTATTAATTTAAAGTTCTGTACTTTAAGTTAAAATCAAAATTCTTTTATTCAAGTTAATAACTTAAAGAATGGAAGTTGTTAGTTTAAAGTTTTGTACTTTAAGTTAAAATCAAAATTCTTTTCTTCAAGTAATTAACTTAAAGAATGGAAGTTACAATTTTAAAGTACTGTACTTTAAGTTAAAATCAAAATCCTTTTCTTCAAGTAAATAACTTAAAGAATGGAAGTTATTAGTTTAAAGTTCTGTACTTTAAGCTAAAATCAAAATTCTTTTCGTCAAGTAAATAACATAATGAATGGAAGTAATAAGTTTAAAGTTCTGTACTTTAAGTTAAAATCAAAATTCTTTTCTTCAAGCTAATAACTTAAAGAATGGAAGTTGTTAGTTTAAAGTTCTGTACTTTAAGTTAAAATCAAAATTCTTTTCTTCAAGTTAATAACTTAAAGAATGGAAGTTGTTAGTTCAAAGTTCTGTACTTTAAGTTAAAATCAAAATTCTTTTCTTCAAGTTAATAACTTAAAGAATGGAAGTTGTTAGTTCAAAGTTCTGTACTTTAAGTTAAAATCAAATTCTTTTCTTCAAGTTAATAACTTAAAGAATGGAAGTTGTTAGTTTAAAGTTTTGTACTTTAAGTTAAAATCAAAATTCTTTTCTTCAAGTAATTAACTTAAAGAATGGAAGTTACAATTTTAAAGTACTGTACTTTAAGTTAAAATCAAAATCCTTTTCTTCAAGTAAATAACTTAAAGAATGGAAGTTGTTAGTTTAAAGTTTTGTACTTTAAGCTAAAATCAAAATTCTTTTCGTCAAGTAAATAACATAATGAATGGAAGTAATAAGTTTAAAGTTCTGTACTTTAAGTTAAAATCAAAATTCTTTTCTTCAAGTTAATAACTTAAAGAATGGAAGTTGTTAGTTCAAAGTTCTGTACTTTAAGTTAAAATCAAAATTTTTTTCTTCAAGTTAATAACTTAAAGAATGGAAGTTGTTAGTTTAAAGTTCTCTACTTTAAGTTAAAATCAAAATTCTTTTCTTCAAGTAAATAACTTAAAGAAAGTAAAATATTAATTTAAAGTTCTGTACTTTAAGTTAAAATCAAAATTCTTTTCTTCTAGTTAATAACTTAAAGAATGGAAGTTATTAGTTTAAAGTTCTCTACTTTAAGTTAAAATCAAAATTCTTTTTTTCAATTAAATAACTTGAAGAATGGAAGTTATTAGCTTAAAGTTCTGTACTTTAAGTTAAAATCAAAATTCTTTTTTTCAAGTTAATAACTTAAAGAATGGAAGTTGTTAGTTTAAAGTTCTGTACTTTAAGTTAAAATCAAAATTCTGTTTTTCAAGTAAATAACTTAATGAATGGAAGTAATTAGTTTAAAGTTCTGTACTTTAAGTTAAAATCAAAATTCTTTTCTTCAAGTTAATAACTTAAAGAATGGAAGTTGTTAGTTTAAAGTTCTGTACTTTAAGTTAAAATCAAAATTCTTTTCTTCAAGTAAATAACTTAAAGAAAGGAAGTTATTAATTTAAAGTTCTGTACTTTAAGTTAAAATCAAAATTCTTTTCTTCTAGTTAATAACTTAAAGAATGGAAGTTATTAGTTTAAAGTTCTGTACCTTAAGTTAAAATCAAAATTCTTTTTTTCCAGTTAATAACTTAAAGAATGGAAGTTGTTAGTTTAAAGTTCTGTACTTTAAGTTAAAATCAAAATTCTTTTCTTCAATTAAATAACTTAAAGAATGGAAGTTATTAGCTTAAAGTTCTGTACTTTAAGTTAAAATCAAAATTCTTTTTTTCAAGTTAATAATTTAAAGAATGGAAGTTGTTAGTTTAAAGTTCTGTACTTTAAGTTAAAATCATAATTCTTTTCTTCAAGTTAATAACTTAAAGAATGGAAGTTATTAGTTTAAAGTTCTGTACCTTAAGTTAAAATCAAAATTCTTTTTTTCAAGTTAATAACTTAAAGAATGGAAGTTGTTAGTTTAAAGTTCTGTACTTTAAGTTAAAATCAAAATTCTGTTCTTCAAGTAAATAACTTAAAGAAAGGAAGTTATTAATTTAAAGTTCTGTACTTTAAGTTAAAATCAAAATTGTTTTCGTCAAGTAAATAACTTAATGAATGGAAGTAATTAGTTTAAAGTTCTGTACTTTAAGTTAAAATCAAAATTCTTTTCTTCAAGTTAATAAATTAAAGAATGGAAGTTGTTAGTTTAAAGTTCTGTACTTTAAGTTAAAATCAAAATTCTTTTCTTCAAGTTAATATCTTAAAGAATGGAAGTTGTTAGTTCAAAGTTCTGTACTTTAAGTTAAAATCAAAATTCTTTTCTTCAAGTTAATAACTTAAAGAATGGAAGTTGTTAGTTCAAAGTTCTGTACTTTAAGTTAAAATCAAAATTCTTTTCTTCTAGTTAATAACTTAAAGAATGGAAGTTGTTAGTTCAAAGTTCTGTACTTTAAGTTAAAATCAAAATTCTTTTCTTCAAGTTAATAACTTAAAGAATGGAAGTTGTTAGTTCAAAGTTCTGTACTTTAAGTTAAAATCAAAATTCTTTTCTTCAAGTTAATAACTTAAAGAATGGAAGTTGTTAGTTCAAAGTTCTGTACTTTAAGTTAAAATCAAAATTCTTTTCTTCAAGTTAATAACTTAAAGAATGGAAGTTGTTAGTTTAAAGTTCTGTACTTTAAGTTAAAATCAAAATTCTTTTCTTCAAGTTAATAACTTAAAGAATGGAAGTTGTTAGTTCAAAGTTCTGTACTTTAAGTTAATATCAAAATTCTTTTCTTCAAGTTAATAACTTAAAGAATGGAAGTTGTTAGTTCAAAGTTCTGTACTTTAAGTTAAAATAAAAATTCTTTTCTTCAAGTTAATAACTTATAGAATGGAAGTTGTTAGTTTAAAGTTCTGTACTTTAAGTTAAAATCAAAATTCTTTTCTTCAATTAAATAACTTAAAGAATGGAAGTTATTAGTTTAAAGTTTTGTACTTTAAGTTAAAATCAAAATTTTTTTTTTCAAGTTAAAAACTTAAAGAATGGAAGTTGTTAGTTTAAAGTTCTGTACTTTAAGTTAAAATCAAAATTTTTTTCTTCAAGTAAATAACTTACAGAAAGGAAGTTATTAATTTAAAGTTCTGTACTTTAAGTTAAAATCAAAATTCTTTTCTTCTAGTTAATAACTTAAAGAATGGAAGTTATTAGTTTAAAGTTCTGTACTTTAAGTTAAAATCAAAATTCTTTTTTTCAAGTTAATAACTTAAAGAATGGAAGTTGTTAGTTTAAAGTTCTGTACTTTAAGTTAAAATCAAAATTCTTTTTTTTCAAGTTAATAACTTAAAGAATGTAAGTTGTTAGTTTAAAGTGCTGTACTTTAAGTTAAAATCAAAATTCTTTTCTTCAAGTAAATGACTTAAAGAAAGGAAGTTATTAATTTAAAGTTCTGTACTTTAAGTTAAAATCAAAATTCTTTTATTCAAATTAATAACTTAAAGAATGGAAGTTGTTAGTTTAAAGTTCTGTACTTTAAGTTAAAATCAAAATTCTTTTCTTCAAGTAATTAACTTAAAGAATGGAAGTTACAATTTTAAAGTTCTGTACTTTAAGTTAAAATCAAAATCCTTTTCTTCAAGTAAATAACTTAAAGAAAGGAAGTTATTAATTTAAAGTTCTGTACTTTAAGTTAAAATCAAAATTCTTTTATTCAAGTTAATAACTTAAAGAATGGAAGTTGTTAGTTTAAAGTTTTGTACTTTAAGTTAAAATCAAAATTCTTTTCTTCAAGTAATTAACTTAAAGAATGGAAGTTACAATTTTAAAGTACTGTACTTTAAGTTAAAATCAAAATCCTTTTCTTCAAGTAAATAACTTAAAGAATGGAAGTTATTAGTTTATAGTTCTGTACTTTAAGCTAAAATCAAAATTCTTTTCGTCAAGTAAATAACATAATGAATGGAAGTAATAAGTTTAAAGTTCTGTACTTTAAGTTAAAATCAAAATTCTTTTCTTCAAGCTAATAACTTAAAGAATGGAAGTTGTTAGTTTAAAGTTCTGTACTTTAAGTTAAAATCAAAATTCTTTTCTTCAAGTTAATAACTTAAAGAATGGAAGTTGTTAGTTCAAAGTTCTGTACTTTAAGTTAAAATCAAAATTCTTTTCTTCAAGTTAATAACTTAAAGAATGGAAGTTGTTAGTTCAAAGTTCTGTACTTTAAGTTAAAATCAAAATTTTTTTCATCAAGTTAATAACTTAAAGAATGGAAGTTGTTTGTTTAAAGTTCTCTACTTTAAGTTAAAATCAAAATTCTTTTCTTCAAGTAAATAACTTAAAGAAAGGAAAATATTAATTTAAAGTTATGTACTTTAAGTTAAAATCAAAATTCTTTTCTTCTAGTTAATAACTTAAAGAATGGAAGTTATTAGTTTAAAGTTCTCTACTTTAAGTTAAAATCAAAATTCTTTTTTTCAATTAAATAACTTAAAGAATGGAAGTTATTAGCTTAAAGTTCTGTACTTTAAGTTAAAATCAAAATTCTTTTTTTCTAGTTAATAACTTAAAGAATGGAAGTTGTTAGTTTAAAGTTCTGTACTTTAAGTTAAAATCAAAATTCTGTTCTTCAAGTAAATAACTTAATGAATGGAAGTAATTAGTTTAAAGTTCTGTACTTTAAGTTAAAATCAAAATTCTTTTCTTCAAGTTAATAACTTAAAGAATGGAAGTTGTTAGTTTAAAGTTCTGTACTTTAAGTTAAAATCAAAATTCTTTTCTTCAAGTAAATAACTTAAAGAAAGGAAGTTATTAATTTAAAGTTCTGTACTTTAAGTTAAAATCAAAATTCTTCTCTTCTAGTTAATAACTTAAAGAATGGAAGTTATTAGTTTAAAGTTCTGTACCTTAAGTTAAAATCAAAATTCTTTTTTTCCAGTTAATAACTTAAAGAATGGAAGTTGTTAGTTTAAAGTTCTGTACTTTAAGTTAAAATCAAAATTCTGTTCTTCAAGTAAATAACTTAAAGAAAGGAAGTTATTAATTTAAAGTTCTGTACTTTAAGTTAAAATCAAAATTCTTTTCGTCAAGTAAATAACTTAATGAATGGAAGTAATTAGTTTAAAGTTCTGTACTTAAAGTTAAAATCAAAATTCTGTTCTTCAAGTTAATAAATTAAAGAATGGAAGTTGTTAGTTTAAAGTTCTGTACTTTAAGTTAAAATCAAAATTCTTTTCTTCAAGTTAATAACTTAAAGAATGGAAGTTGTTAGTTCAAAGTTCTGTACTTTAAATTAAAATCAAAATTCTTTTCTTCAAGTTAATAACTTAAAGAATGGAAGTTGTTAGTTCAAAGTTCTGTACTTTAAGTTAAAATCAAAATTCTTTTCTTCAATTAAATAACTTAAAGAATGGAAGTTGGTAGGTTAAAGTTCTGTACTTTAAGTTAAAATCAAAATTCTTTTCTTCAAGTAAATAACTTAAAGAAAGGAAGTTCTTAATTTAAAGTTCTGTACTTTAAGTTAAAATCAAAATTCTTTTTTTCAAGTTAATAACTTAAAGAATGTAAGTTGTTAGTTTAAAGTGCTGTACTTTAAGTTAAAATCAAAATTCTTTTCTACAAGTAAATAACTTAAAGAAAGGAAGTTATTAATTTAAAGTTCTGTACTTTAAGTTAAAATCAAAATTCTTTTATTCAAGTTAATAACTTAAAGAATGGAAGTTGTTAGTTTAAAGTTCTGTACTTTAAGTTAAAATCAAAATTCTTTTCTTCAAGTAATTAACTTAAAGAATGGAAGTTACAATTTTAAAGTTCTGTACTTTAAGTTAAAATCAAAATCCTTTTCTTCAAGTAAATAACTTAAAGAATGGAAGTTATTAGTTTAAAGTTCTGTACTTTAAGCTAAAATCAAAATTCTTTTCTTCAAGTAATTAACTTAAAGAATGGAAGTTACAATTTTAAAGTACTGTACTTTAAGTTAAAATCAAAATCCTTTTCTTCAAGTAAATAACTTAAAGAATGGAAGTTATTAGTTTAAAGTTCTGTACTTTAAGCTAAAATCAAAATTCTTTTCGTCAAGTAAATAACATAATGAATGGAAGTAATAAGTTTAAAGTTCTGTACTTTAAGTTAAAATCAAAATTCTTTTCTTCAAGCTAATAACTTAAAGAATGGAAGTTGTTAGTTTAAAGTTCTGTACTTTAAGTTAAAATCAAAATTCTTTTCTTCAAGTTAATAACTTAAAGAATGGAAGTTGTTAGTTCAAAGTTCTGTACTTTAAGTTAAAATCAAAATTCTTTTCTTCAAGTTAATAACTTAAAGAATGGAAGTTGTTAGTTCAAAGTTCTGTACTTTAAGTTAAAATCAAATTCTTTTCTTCAAGTTAATAACTTAAAGAATGGAAGTTGTTAGTTCAAAGTTCTGTGCTTTAAGTTAAAATCAAAATTCTTTTATTCAAGTTAATAACTTAAAGAATGGAAGTTATTAGTTTAAAGTTCTCTACTTTAAGTTAAAATCAAAATTCTTTTTTTCAATTAAATAACTTAAAGAATGGAAGTTATTAGCTTAAAGTTCTGTACTTTAAGTTAAAATCAAAATTCTTTTTTTCAAGTTAATAACTTAAAGAATGGAAGTTGTTAGTTTAAAGTTCTGTACTTTAAGTTAAAATCAAAATTCTGTTCTTCAAGTAAATAACTTAATGAATGGAAGTAATTAGTTTAAAGTTCTGTACTTTAAGTTAAAATCAAAATTCTTTTCTTCAAGTTAATAACTTAAAGAATGGAAGTTGTTAGTTTAAAGTTCTGTACTTTAAGTTAAAATCAAAATTCTTTTCTTCAAGTAAAGAACTTAAAGAAAGGAAGTTATTAATTTAAAGTTCTGTACTTTAAGTTAAAATCAAAATTCTTTTCTTCTAGTTAATAACTTAAAGAATGGAAGTTATTAGTTTAAAGTTCTGTACCTTAAGTTAAAATCAAAATTCTTTTTTTCCAGTTAATAACTTAAAGAATGGAAGTTGTTAGTTTAAAGTTCTGTACTTTAAGTTAAAATCAAAATTCTGTTCTTCAAGTAAATAACTTAAAGAAAGGAAGTTATTAATTTAAAGTTCTGTACTTTAAGTTAAAATCAAAATTCTTTTCGTCAAGTAAATAACTTAATGAATGGAAGTAATTAGTTTAAAGTTCTGTACTTAAAGTTAAAATCAAAATTCTTTTCTTCAAGTTAATAAATTAAAGAATGGAAGTTGTTAGTTTAAAGTTCTGTACTTTAAGTTAAAATCAAAATTCTTTTCTTCAAGTTAATAACTTAAAGAATGGAAGTTGTTAGTTCAAAGTTCTGTACTTTAAATTAAAATCAAAATTCTTTTCTTCAAGTTAATAACTTAAAGAATGGAAGTTGTTAGTTCAAAGTTCTGTACTTTAAGTTAAAATCAAAATTCTTTTCTTCAATTAAATAACTTAAAGAATGGAAGTTGGTAGTTTAAAGTTCTGTACTTTAAGTTAAAATCAAAATTCTTTTCTTCAAGTAAATAACTTAAAGAAAGGAAGTTCTTAATTTAAAGTTCTGTACTTTAAGTTAAAATCAAAATTCTTTTTTTCAAGTTAATAACTTAAAGAATGTAAGTTGTTAGTTTAAAGTGCTGTACTTTAAGTTAAAATCAAAATTCTTTTCTACAAGTAAATAACTTAAAGAAAGGAAGTTATTAATTTAAAGTTCTGTACTTTAAGTTAAAATCAAAATTCTTTTATTCAAGTTAATAACTTAAAGAATGGAAGTTCTTAGTTTAAAGTTCTGTACTTTAAGTTAAAATCAAAATTCTTTTCTTCAAGTAATTAACTTAAAGAATGGAAGTTACAATTTTAAAGTTCTGTACTTTAAGTTAAAATCAAAATCCTTTTCTTCAAGTAAATAACTTAAAGAAAGGAAGTTATTAATTTAAAGTTCTGTACTTTAAGTTAAAATCAAAATTCTTTTATTCAAGTTAATAACTTAAAGAATGGAAGTTGTTAGTTTAAAGTTTTGTACTTTAAGTTACAATCAAAATTCTTTTCTTCAAGTAATTAACTTAAAGAATGGAAGTTACAATTTTAAAGTACTGTACTTTAAGTTAAAATCAAAATCCTTTTCTTCAAGTAAATAACTTAAAGAATGGAAGTTATTAGTTTAAAGTTCTGTACTTTAAGCTAAAATCAAAATTCTTTTCGTCAAGTAAATAACATAATGAATGGAAGTAATAAGTTTAAAGTTCTGTACTTTAAGTTAAAATCAAAATTCTTTTCTTCAAGCATAAACTTAAAGAATGGAAGTTGTTAGTTTAAAGTTCTGTACTTTAAGTTAAAATCAAAATTCTTTTCTTCAAGTTAATAACTTAAAGAATGGAAGTTGTTAGTTCAAAGTTCTGTACTTTAAGTTAAAATCAAAATTCTTTTCTTCAAGTTAATAACTTAAAGAATGGAAGTTGTTAGTTCAAAGTTCTGTACTTTAAGTTAAAATCAAAATTCTTTTCTTCAAGTAAATAACTTAAAGAAAGGAAAATATTAATTTAAAGTTCTGTACTTTAAGTTAAAATCAAAATTCTTTTCTTCTAGTTAATAACTTAAAGAATGGAAGTAATTAGTTTAAAGTTCTGTACTTTAAGTTAAAATCAAAATTCTTTTTTTCAAGTTAATAACTTAAAGAATGTAAGTTGTTAGTTTAAAGTGCTGTACTTTAAGTTAAAATCAAAATTCTTTTTTTCAAGTATATAACTTAAAGAAAGGAAGTTATTAATTTAAAGTTCTGTACTTTAAGTTAAAATCAAAATTCTTTTATTCAAGTTAATAACTTAAAGAATGGAAGTGGTTAGTTTAAAGTTCTGTACTTTAAGTTAAAATCAAAATTATTTTCTTCAAGTAATTAACTTAAAGAATGGAAGTTACAATTTTAAAGTTCTGTACTTTAAGTTAAAATCAAAATCCTTTTCTTCAAGTAAATAACTTAAAGAAAGGAAGTTATTAATTTAAAGTTCTGTACTTTAAGTTAAAATCAAAATTCTTTTATTCAAGTTAATAACTTAAAGAATGGAAGTTGTTAGTTTAAAGTTTTGTACTTTAAGTTAAAATCAAAATTCTTTTCTTCAAGTAATTAACTTAAAGAATGGAAGTTACAATTTTAAAGTACTGTACTTTAAGTTAAAATCAAAATCCTTTTCTTCAAGTAAATAACTTAAAGAATGGAAGTTATTAGTTTAAAGTTCTGTACTTTAAGCTAAAATCAAAATTCTTTTCGTCAAGTAAATAACATAATGAATGGAAGTAATAAGTTTAAAGTTCTGTACTTTAAGTTAAAATCAAAATTCTTTTCTTCAAGCTAATAACTTAAAGAATGGAAGTTGTTAGTTTAAAGTTCTGTACTTTAAGTTAAAATGAAAATTCTTTTCTTCAAGTTAATAACTTAAAAAATGGAAGTTGTTAGTTCAAAGTTCTGTACTTTAAGTTAAAATCAAAATTCTTTTCTTCAAGTTAATAACTTAAAGAATGGAAGTTGTTAGTTCAAAGTTCTGTACTTTAAGTTAAAATCAAAATTTTTTTCTTCAAGTTAATAACTTAAAGAATGGAAGTTGTTAGTTTAAAGTTCTCTATTTTAAGTTAAAATCAAAATTCTTTTCTTCAAGTAAATAACTTAAAGAAAGTAAAATATTAATTTAAAGTTCTGTACTTTAAGTTAAAATCAAAATTCTTTTCTTCTAGTTAATAACTTAAAGAATGGAAGTTATTAGTTTAAAGTTCTCTACTTTAAGTTAAAATCAAAATTCTTTTTTTCAATTAAATAACTTATAGAATGGAAGTTATTAGCTTAAAGTTCTGTACTTTAAGTTAAAATCAAAATTCTTTTTTTCAAGTTAATAACTTAAAGAATGGAAGTTGTTAGTTTAAAGTTCTGTACTTTAAGTTAAAATCAAAATTCTGTTCTTCAAGTAAATAACTTAATGAATGGAAGTAATTAGTTTAAAGTTCTGTACTTTAAGTTAAAATCAAAATTCTTTTCTTCAAGTTAATAACTTAAAGAATGGAAGTTGTTAGTTTAAAGTTCTGTACTTTAAGTTAAAATCAAAATTCTTTTCTTCAAGTAAATAACTTAAAGAAAGGAAGTTATTAATTTAAAGTTCTGTACTTTAAGTTAAAATCAAAATTCTTTTCTTCTAGTTAATAACTTAAAGAATGGAAGTTATTAGTTTAAAGTTCTGTACCTTAAGTTAAAATCAAAATTCCTTTTTTCCAGTTAATAACTTAAAGAATGGAAGTTGTTAGTTTAAAGTTCTGTACTTTAAGTTAAAATCAAAATTCTGTTCTTCAAGTAAATAACTTAAAGAAAGGAAGTTATTAATTTAAAGTTCTGTACTTTAAGTTAAAATCAAAGTTCTTTTCGTCAAGTAAATAACTTAATGAATGGAAGTAATTAGTTTAAAGTTCTGTACTTAAAGTTAAAATCAAAATTCTTTTCTTCAAGTTAATAAATTAAAGAATGGAAGTTGTTAGTTTAAAGTTCTGTACTTTAAGTTAAAATCAAAATTCTTTTCTAAAAAGTTAATAACTTAAAGAATGGAAGTTGTTAGTTCAAAGTTCTGTGCTTTAAGTTAAAATCAAAATTCTTTTCTTCAAGTTAATAACTTAAAGAATGGAAGTTGTTAGTTCAAAGTTCTGTACTTTAAGTTAAAATCAAAATTCTTTTCTTCAATTAAATAACTTAAAGAATGGAAGTTGGTAGTTTAAAGTTCTGTACTTTAAGTTAAAATCAAAATTCTTTTCTTCAAGTAAATAACTTAAAGAAAGGAAGTTCTTAATTTAAAGTTCTGTACTTTAAGTTAAAATCAAAATTCTTTTCTTCTAGTTAATAACTTAAAGAATGGAAGTTATTAGTTTAAAGTTCTGTACTTTAAGTTAAAATCAAAATTCTTTTTTTCAAGTTAATAACTTAAAGAATGGAAGTTGTTAGTTTAAAGTTCTGTACTTTAAGTTAAAATCAAAATTCTGTTCTTCAAGTAAATAACTTAAAGAAAGGAAGTTATTAATTTAAAGTTCTGTACTTTAAGTTAAAATCAAAATTCTTTTCGTAAAGTAAATAACTTAATGAATGGAAGTAATTAGTTTAAAGTTCTGTACTTTAAGTTAAAATCAAAATTCTTTTCTTCAAGTTAATAAATTAAAGAATGGAAGTTGTTAGTTTAAAGTTCTGTACTTTAAGTTAAAATTAAAATTCTTTTCTTTAAGTTAATAACTTAAAGAATGGAAGTTGTTAGTTCAAAGTTCTGTACTTTAAGTTAAAATCAAAATTCTTTTCTTCAAGTTAATAACTTAAAGAATGGAAGTTGTTAGTTCAAAGTTATGTACTTTAAGTTAAAATCAAAATTCTTTTCTTCAAGTTAATAACTCAAAAATGGAAGTTGTTAGTTCAAAGTTCTGTACTTTAAGTTAAAATCAAATTCTTTTCTTCAAGTTAATAACTTAAAGAATGGAAATTGTTAGTTCAAAGTTCTGTACTTTAAGTTAAAATCAAAATTCTTTTCTTCAAGTTAATATCTTAAAGAATGGAAGTTGTTAGTTGAAAGTTCTGTACTTTAAGTTAAAATCAAAATGCTTTTCTTCAATTAAATAACTTAAAGAATGGAAGTTATTAGTTTAAAGTTCTGTACTTTAAGTTAAAATCAAAATTCTTTTTTTCAAGTTAATAACTTAAAGAATGGAAGTTGTTAGTTTAAAGTTCTGTACTTTAAGTTAAAATCAAAATTCTTTTCTTCAAGTTAATAACTTAAAGAATGGAAGTTTTTAGTTCAAAGTTCTGTACTTTAAATTAAAATCAAAATTCTTTTCTTCAAGTTAATAACTTAAAGAATGGAAGTTGTTAGTTCAAAGTTCTGTACTTTAAGTTAAAATCAAAATTCTTTTCTTCAAGTTAATAACTTAAAGAATGGAAGTTGTTAGTTCAAAGTTCTGTACTTTAAGTTAAAATCAAAATTCTTTTCTTCAAGTAAATAACTTAAAGAAAGGAAAATATTAATTTAAAGTTCTGTACTTTAAGTTAAAATCAAAATTCTTTTCTTCTAGTTAATAACTTAAAGAATGGAAGTAATTAGTTTAAAGTTCTGTACTTTAAGTTAAAATCAAAATTCTTTTTTTCAAGTTAATAACTTAAAGAATGTAAGTTGTTAGTTTAAAGTGCTGTACTTTAAGTTAAAATCAAAATTCTTTTTTTCAAGTATATAACTTAAAGAAAGGAAGTTATTAATTTAAAGTTCTGTACTTTAAGTTAAAATCAAAATTCTTTTATTCAAGTTAATAACTTAAAGAATGGAAGTGGTTAGTTTAAAGTTCTGTACTTTAAGTTAAAATCAAAATTATTTTCTTCAAGTAATTAACTTAAAGAATGGAAGTTACAATTTTAAAGTTCTGTACTTTAAGTTAAAATCAAAATCCTTTTCTTCAAGTAAATAACTTAAAGAAAGGAAGTTATTAATTTAAAGTTCTGTACTTTAAGTTAAAATCAAAATTCTTTTATTCAAGTTAATAACTTAAAGAATGGAAGTTGTTAGTTTAAAGTTTTGTACTTTAAGTTAAAATCAAAATTCTTTTCTTCAAGTAATTAACTTAAAGAATGGAAGTTACAATTTTAAAGTACTGTACTTTAAGTTAAAATCAAAATCCTTTTCTTCAAGTAAATAACTTAAAGAATGGAAGTTATTAGTTTAAAGTTCTGTACTTTAAGCTAAAATCAAAATTCTTTTCGTCAAGTAAATAACATAATGAATGGAAGTAATAAGTTTAAAGTTCTGTACTTTAAGTTAAAATCAAAATTCTTTTCTTCAAGCTAATAACTTAAAGAATGGAAGTTGTTAGTTTAAAGTTCTGTACTTTAAGTTAAAATGAAAATTCTTTTCTTCAAGTTAATAACTTAAAAAATGGAAGTTGTTAGTTCAAAGTTCTGTACTTTAAGTTAAAATCAAAATTCTTTTCTTCAAGTTAATAACTTAAAGAATGGAAGTTGTTAGTTCAAAGTTCTGTACTTTAAGTTAAAATCAAAATTTTTTTCTTCAAGTTAATAACTTAAAGAATGGAAGTTGTTAGTTTAAAGTTCTCTATTTTAAGTTAAAATCAAAATTCTTTTCTTCAAGTAAATAACTTAAAGAAAGTAAAATATTAATTTAAAGTTCTGTACTTTAAGTTAAAATCAAAATTCTTTTCTTCTAGTTAATAACTTAAAGAATGGAAGTTATTAGTTTAAAGTTCTCTACTTTAAGTTAAAATCAAAATTCTTTTTTTCAATTAAATAACTTATAGAATGGAAGTTATTAGCTTAAAGTTCTGTACTTTAAGTTAAAATCAAAATTCTTTTTTTCAAGTTAATAACTTAAAGAATGGAAGTTGTTAGTTTAAAGTTCTGTACTTTAAGTTAAAATCAAAATTCTGTTCTTCAAGTAAATAACTTAATGAATGGAAGTAATTAGTTTAAAGTTCTGTACTTTAAGTTAAAATCAAAATTCTTTTCTTCAAGTTAATAACTTAAAGAATGGAAGTTGTTAGTTTAAAGTTCTGTACTTTAAGTTAAAATCAAAATTCTTTTCTTCAAGTAAATAACTTAAAGAAAGGAAGTTATTAATTTAAAGTTCTGTACTTTAAGTTAAAATCAAAATTCTTTTCTTCTAGTTAATAACTTAAAGAATGGAAGTTATTAGTTTAAAGTTCTGTACCTTAAGTTAAAATCAAAATTCCTTTTTTCCAGTTAATAACTTAAAGAATGGAAGTTGTTAGTTTAAAGTTCTGTACTTTAAGTTAAAATCAAAATTCTGTTCTTCAAGTAAATAACTTAAAGAAAGGAAGTTATTAATTTAAAGTTCTGTACTTTAAGTTAAAATCAAAGTTCTTTTCGTCAAGTAAATAACTTAATGAATGGAAGTAATTAGTTTAAAGTTCTGTACTTAAAGTTAAAATCAAAATTCTTTTCTTCAAGTTAATAAATTAAAGAATGGAAGTTGTTAGTTTAAAGTTCTGTACTTTAAGTTAAAATCAAAATTCTTTTCTAAAAAGTTAATAACTTAAAGAATGGAAGTTGTTAGTTCAAAGTTCTGTGCTTTAAGTTAAAATCAAAATTCTTTTCTTCAAGTTAATAACTTAAAGAATGGAAGTTGTTAGTTCAAAGTTCTGTACTTTAAGTTAAAATCAAAATTCTTTTCTTCAATTAAATAACTTAAAGAATGGAAGTTGGTAGTTTAAAGTTCTGTACTTTAAGTTAAAATCAAAATTCTTTTCTTCAAGTAAATAACTTAAAGAAAGGAAGTTCTTAATTTAAAGTTCTGTACTTTAAGTTAAAATCAAAATTCTTTTCTTCTAGTTAATAACTTAAAGAATGGAAGTTTATAGTTTAAAGTTCTGTACTTTAAGTTAAAATCAAAATTCTTTTTTTCAAGTTAATAACTTAAAGAATGGAAGTTGTTAGTTTAAAGTTCTGTACTTTAAGTTAAAATCAAAATTCTGTTCTTCAAGTAAATAACTTAAAGAAAGGAAGTTATTAATTTAAAGTTCTGTACTTTAAGTTAAAATCAAAATTCTTTTCGTAAAGTAAATAACTTAATGAATGGAAGTAATTAGTTTAAAGTTCTGTACTTTAAGTTAAAATCAAAATTCTTTTCTTCAAGTTAATAAATTAAAGAATGGAAGTTGTTAGTTTAAAGTTCTGTACTTTAAGTTAAAATTAAAATTCTTTTCTTTAAGTTAATAACTTAAAGAATGGAAGTTGTTAGTTCAAAGTTCTGTACTTTAAGTTAAAATCAAAATTCTTTTCTTCAAGTTAATAACTTAAAGAATGGAAGTTGTTAGTTCAAAGTTATGTACTTTAAGTTAAAATCAAAATTCTTTTCTTCAAGTTAATAACTCAAAAATGGAAGTTGTTAGTTCAAAGTTCTGTACTTTAAGTTAAAATCAAATTCTTTTCTTCAAGTTAATAACTTAAAGAATGGAAATTGTTAGTTCAAAGTTCTGTACTTTAAGTTAAAATCAAAATTCTTTTCTTCAAGTTAATATCTTAAAGAATGGAAGTTGTTAGTTGAAAGTTCTGTACTTTAAGTTAAAATCAAAATGCTTTTCTTCAATTAAATAACTTAAAGAATGGAAGTTATTAGTTTAAAGTTCTGTACTTTAAGTTAAAATCAAAATTCTTTTTTTCAAGTTAATAACTTAAAGAATGGAAGTTGTTAGTTTAAAGTTCTGTACTTTAAGTTAAAATCAAAATTCTTTTCTTCAAGTTAATAACTTAAAGAATGGAAGTTTTTAGTTCAAAGTTCTGTACTTTAAATTAAAATCAAAATTCTTTTCTTCAAGTTAATAACTTAAAGAATGGAAGTTGTTAGTTCAAAGTTCTGTACTTTAAGTTAAAATCAAAATTCTTTTCTTCAATTAAATAACTTAAAGAATGGAAGTTGGTAGGTTAAAGTTCTGTACTTTAAGTTAAAATCAAAATTCTTTTCTTCAAGTAAATAACTTAAAGAAAGGAAGTTCTTAATTTAAAGTTCTGTACTTTAAGTTAAAATCAAAATTCTTTTTTTCAAGTTAATAACTTAAAGAATGTAAGTTGTTAGTTTAAAGTGCTGTACTTTAAGTTAAAATCAAAATTCTTTTCTACAAGTAAATAACTTAAAGAAAGGAAGTTATTAATTTAAAGTTCTGTACTTTAAGTTAAAATCAAAATTCTTTTATTCAAGTTAATAACTTAAAGAATGGAAGTTGTTAGTTTAAAGTTCTGTACTTTAAGTTAAAATCAAAATTCTTTTCTTCAAGTAATTAACTTAAAGAATGGAAGTTACAATTTTAAAGTTCTGTACTTTAAGTTAAAATCAAAATCCTTTTCTTCAAGTAAATAACTTAAAGAAAGGAAGTTATTAATTTAAAGTTCTGTACTTTAAGTTAAAATCAAAATTCTTTTATTCAAGTTAATAACTTAAAGAATGGAAGTTGTTAGTTTAAAGTTTTGTACTTTAAGTTAAAATCAAAATTCTTTTCTTCAAGTAATTAACTTAAAGAATGGAAGTTACAATTTTAAAGTACTGTACTTTAAGTTAAAATCAAAATCCTTTTCTTCAAGTAAATAACTTAAAGAATGGAAGTTATTAGTTTAAAGTTCTGTACTTTAAGCTAAAATCAAAATTCTTTTCGTCAAGTAAATAACATAATGAATGGAAGTAATAAGTTTAAAGTTCTGTACTTTAAGTTAAAATCAAAATTCTTTTCTTCAAGCTAATACCTTAAAGAATGGAAGTTGTTAGTTTAAAGTTCTGTACTTTAAGTTAAAATCAAAATTCTTTTCTTCAAGTTAATAACTTAAAGAATGGAAGTTGTTAGTTCAAAGTTCTGTACTTTAAGTTAAAATCAAAATTCTTTTCTTCAAGTTAATAACTTAAAGAATGGAAGTTGTTAGTTCAAAGTTCTGTACTTTAAGTTAAAATCAAATTCTTTTCTTCAAGTTAATAACTTAAAGAATGGAAGTTGTTAGTTCAAAGTTCTGTGCTTTAAGTTAAAATCAAAATTCTTTTATTCAAGTTAATAACTTAAAGAATGGAAGTTATTAGTTTAAAGTTCTCTACTTTAAGTTAAAATCAAAATTCTTTTTTTCAATTAAATAACTTAAAGAATGGAAGTTATTAGCTTAAAGTTCTGTACTTTAAGTTAAAATCAAAATTCTTTTTTTCAAGTTAATAACTTAAAGAATGGAAGTTGTTAGTTTAAAGTTCTGTACTTTAAGTTAAAATCAAAATTCTGTTCTTCAAGTAAATAACTTAATGAATGGAAGTAATTAGTTTAAAGTTCTGTACTTTAAGTTAAAATCAAAATTCTTTTCTTCAAGTTAATAACTTAAAGAATGGAAGTTGTTAGTTTAAAGTTCTGTACTTTAAGTTAAAATCAAAATTCTTTTCTTCAAGTAAAGAACTTAAAGAAAGGAAGTTATTAATTTAAAGTTCTGTACTTTAAGTTAAAATCAAAATTCTTTTCTTCTAGTTAATAACTTAAAGAATGGAAGTTATTAGTTTAAAGTTCTGTACCTTAAGTTAAAATCAAAATTCTTTTTTTCCAGTTAATAACTTAAAGAATGGAAGTTGTTAGTTTAAAGTTCTGTACTTTAAGTTAAAATCAAAATTCTGTTCTTCAAGTAAATAACTTAAAGAAAGGAAGTTATTAATTTAAAGTTCTGTACTTTAAGTTAAAATCAAAATTCTTTTCGTCAAGTAAATAACTTAATGAATGGAAGTAATTAGTTTAAAGTTCTGTACTTAAAGTTAAAATCAAAATTCTTTTCTTCAAGTTAATAAATTAAAGAATGGAAGTTGTTAGTTTAAAGTTCTGTACTTTAAGTTAAAATCAAAATTCTTTTCTTCAAGTTAATAACTTAAAGAATGGAAGTTGTTAGTTCAAAGTTCTGTACTTTAAATTAAAATCAAAATTCTTTCCTTCAAGTTAATAACTTAAAGAATGGAAGTTGTTAGTTCAAAGTTCTGTACTTTAAGTTAAAATCAAAATTCTTTTCTTCAATTAAATAACTTAAAGAATGGAAGTTGGTAGTTTAAAGTTCTGTACTTTAAGTTAAAATCAAAATTCTTTTCTTCAAGTAAATAACTTAAAGAAAGGAAGTTCTTAATTTAAAGTTCTGTACTTTAAGTTAAAATCAAAATTCTTTTTTTCAAGTTAATAACTTAAAGAATGTAAGTTGTTAGTTTAAAGTGCTGTACTTTAAGTTAAAATCAAAATTCTTTTCTACAAGTAAATAACTTAAAGAAAGGAAGTTATTAATTTAAAGTTCTGTACTTTAAGTTAAAATCAAAATTCTTTTATTCAAGTTAATAACTTAAAGAATGGAAGTTGTTAGTTTAAAGTTCTGTACTTTAAGTTAAAATCAAAATTCTTTTCTTCAAGTAATTAACTTAAAGAATGGAAGTTACAATTTTAAAGTTCTGTACTTTAAGTTAAAATCAAAATCCTTTTCTTCAAGTAAATAACTTAAAGAAAGGAAGTTATTAATTTAAAGTTCTGTACTTTAAGTTAAAATCAAAATTCTTTTATTCAAGTTAATAACTTAAAGAATGGAAGTTGTTAGTTTAAAGTTTTGTACTTTAAGTTACAATCAAAATTCTTTTCTTCAAGTAATTAACTTAAAGAATGGAAGTTACAATTTTAAAGTACTGTACTTTAAGTTAAAATCAAAATCCTTTTCGTCAAGTAAATAACTTAAAGAATGGAAGTTATTAGTTTAAAGTTCTGTACTTTAAGCTAAAATCAAAATTCTTTTCGTCAAGTAAATAACATAATGAATGGAAGTAATAAGTTTAAAGTTCTGTACTTTAAGTTAAAATCAAAATTCTTTTCTTCAAGCATAAACTTAAAGAATGGAAGTTGTTAGTTTAAAGTTCTGTACTTTAAGTTAAAATCAAAATTCTTTTCTTCAAGTTAATAACTTAAAGAATGGAAGTTGTTAGTTCAAAGTTCTGTACTTTAAGTTAAAATCAAAATTTTTTTCTTCAAGTTAATAACTTAAAGAATGGAAGTTGTTAGTTCAAAGTTCTGTACTTTAAGTTAAAATCAAAATTCTTTTCTTCAAGTAAATAACTTAAAGAAAGGAAAATATTAATTTAAAGTTCTGTACTTTAAGTTAAAATCAAAATTCTTTTCTTCTAGTTAATAACTTAAAGAATGGAAGTAATTAGTTTAAAGTTCTGTACTTTAAGTTAAAATCAAAATTCTTTTTTTCAAGTTAATAACTTAAAGAATGTAAGTTGTTAGTTTAAAGTGCTGTACTTTAAGTTAAAATCAAAATTCTTTTTTTCAAGTATATAACTTAAAGAAAGGAAGTTATTAATTTAAAGTTCTGTACTTTAAGTTAAAATCAAAATTCTTTTATTCAAGTTAATAACTTAAAGAATGGAAGTGGTTAGTTTAAAGTTCTGTACTTTAAGTTAAAATCAAAATTATTTTCTTCAAGTAATTAACTTAAAGAATGGAAGTTACAATTTTAAAGTTCTGTACTTTAAGTTAAAATCAAAATCCTTTTCTTCAAGTAAATAACTTAAAGAAAGGAAGTTATTAATTTAAAGTTCTGTACTTTAAGTTAAAATCAAAATTCTTTTATTCAAGTTAATAACTTAAAGAATGGAAGTTGTTAGTTCAAAGTTCTGTACTTTAAGTTAAAATCAAAATCCTTTTCTTCAAGTAAATAACTTAAAGAAAGGAAGTTATTAATTTAAAGTTCTGTACTTTAAGTTAAAATCAAAATTCTTTTATTCAAGTTAATAACTTAAAGAATGGAAGTTGTTAGTTTAAAGTTCTGTACTTTAAGTTAAAATCAAAATTCTTTTCTTCACGTTAATAACTTAAAGAATGGAAGTTGTTAGTTCAAAGTTCTGTACTTTAAGTTAAAATCAAAATTCTTTTCTTCAAGTTAATAACTTAAAGAATGGAAGTTGTTAGTTCAAAGTTCTGTACTTTAAGTTAAAATCAAATTCTTTTCTTCAAGTTAATAACTTAAAGAATGGAAGTTGTTAGTTCAAAGTTCTGTGCTTTAAGTTAAAATCAAAATTCTTTTATTCAAGTTAATAACTTAAAGAATGGAAGTTATTAGTTTAAAGTTCTCTACTTTAAGTTAAAATCAAAATTCTTTTTTTCAATTAAATAACTTAAAGAATGGAAGTTATTAGCTTAAAGTTCTGTACTTTAAGTTAAAATCAAAATTCTTTTTTTCAAGTTAATAACTTAAAGAATGGAAGTTGTTAGTTTAAAGTTCTGTACTTTAAGTTAAAATCAAAATTCTGTTCTTCAAGTAAATAACTTAATGAATGGAAGTAATTAGTTTAAAGTTCTGTACTTTAAGATAAAATCAAAATTCTTTTCTTCAAGTTAATAACTTAAAGAATGGAAGTTGTTAGTTTAAAGTTCTGTACTTTAAGTTAAAATCAAAATTCTTTTCTTCAAGTAAAGAACTTAAAGAAAGGAAGTTATTAATTTAAAGTTCTGTACTTTAAGTTAAAATCAAAATTCTTTTCTTCTAGTTAATAACTTAAAGAATGGAAGTTATTAGTTTAAAGTTCTGTACCTTAAGTTAAAATCAAAATTCTTTTTTTCCAGTTAATAACTTAAAGAATGGAAGTTGTTAGTTTAAAGTTCTGTACTTTAAGTTAAAATCAAAATTCTGTTCTTCAAGTAAATAACTTAAAGAAAGGAAGTTATTAATTTAAAGTTCTGTACTTTAAGTTAAAATCAAAATTCTTTTCGTCAAGTAAATAACTTAATGAATGGAAGTAATTAGTTTAAAGTTCTGTACTTAAAGTTAAAATCAAAATTCTTTTCTTCAAGTTAATAAATTAAAGAATGGAAGTTGTTAGTTTAAAGTTCTGTACTTTAAGTTAAAATCAAAATTCTTTTCTTCAAGTTAATAACTTAAAGAATGGAAGTTGTTAGTTCAAAGTTCTGTACTTTAAATTAAAATCAAAATTCTTTTCTTCAAGTTAATAACTTAAAGAATGGAAGTTGTTAGTTCAAAGTTCTGTACTTTAAGTTAAAATCAAAATTCTTTTCTTCAATTAAATAACTTAAAGAATGGAAGTTGGTAGTTTAAAGTTCTGTACTTTAAGTTAAAATCAAAATTCTTTTCTTCAAGTAAATAACTTAAAGAAAGGAAGTTCTTAATTTAAAGTTCTGTACTTTAAGTTAAAATCAAAATTCTTTTTTTCAAGTTAATAACTTAAAGAATGTAAGTTGTTAGTTTAAAGTGCTGTACTTTAAGTTAAAATCAAAATTCTTTTCTACAAGTAAATAACTTAAAGAAAGGAAGTTATTAATTTAAAGTTCTGTACTTTAAGTTAAAATCAAAATTCTTTTATTCAAGTTAATAACTTAAAGAATGGAAGTTGTTAGTTTAAAGTTCTGTACTTTAAGTTAAAATCAAAATTCTTTTCTTCAAGTAATTAACTTAAAGAATGGAAGTTACAATTTTAAAGTTCTGTACTTTAAGTTAAAATCAAAATCCTTTTCTTCAAGTAAATAACTTAAAGAAAGGAAGTTATTAATTTAAAGTTCTGTACTTTAAGTTAAAATCAAAATTCTTTTATTCAAGTTAATAACTTAAAGAATGGAAGTTGTTAGTTTAAAGTTTTGTACTTTAAGTTACAATCAAAATTCTTTTCTTCAAGTAATTAACTTAAAGAATGGAAGTTACAATTTTAAAGTACTGTACTTTAAGTTAAAATCAAAATCCTTTTCGTCAAGTAAATAACTTAAAGAATGGAAGTTATTAGTTTAAAGTTCTGTACTTTAAGCTAAAATCAAAATTCTTTTCGTCAAGTAAATAACATAATGAATGGAAGTAATAAGTTTAAAGTTCTGTACTTTAAGTTAAAATCAAAATTCTTTTCTTCAAGCATAAACTTAAAGAATGGAAGTTGTTAGTTTAAAGTTCTGTACTTTAAGTTAAAATCAAAATTCTTTTCTTCAAGTTAATAACTTAAAGAATGGAAGTTGTTAGTTCAAAGTTCTGTACTTTAAGTTAAAATCAAAATTCTTTTCTTCAAGTTAATAACTTAAAGAATGGAAGTTGTTAGTTCAAAGTTCTGTACTTTAAGTTAAAATCAAAATTCTTTTCTTCAAGTAAATAACTTAAAGAAAGGAAAATATTAATTTAAAGTTCTGTACTTTAAGTTAAAATCAAAATTCTTTTCTTCTAGTTAATAACTTAAAGAATGGAAGTAATTAGTTTAAAGTTCTGTACTTTAAGTTAAAATCAAAATTCTTTTTTTCAAGTTAATAACTTAAAGAATGTAAGTTGTTAGTTTAAAGTGCTGTACTTTAAGTTAAAATCAAAATTCTTTTTTTCAAGTATATAACTTAAAGAAAGGAAGTTATTAATTTAAAGTTCTGTACTTTAAGTTAAAATCAAAATTCTTTTATTCAAGTTAATAACTTAAAGAATGGAAGTGGTTAGTTTAAAGTTCTGTACTTTAAGTTAAAATCAAAATTATTTTCTTCAAGTAATTAACTTAAAGAATGGAAGTTACAATTTTAAAGTTCTGTACTTTAAGTTAAAATCAAAATCCTTTTCTTCAAGTAAATAACTTAAAGAAAGGAAGTTATTAATTTAAAGTTCTGTACTTTAAGTTAAAATCAAAATTCTTTTATTCAAGTTAATAACTTAAAGAATGGAAGTTGTTAGTTTAAAGTTTTGTACTTTAAGTTAAAATCAAAATTCTTTTCTTCAAGTAATTAACTTAAAGAATGGAAGTTATTAGTTTAAAGTTCTGTACTTTAAGCTAAAATCAAAATTCTTTTCGTCAAGTAAATAACATAATGAATGGAAGTAATAAGTTTAAAGTTCTGTACTTTAAGTTAAAATCAAAATTCTTTTCTTCAAGCTAATAACTTAAAGAATGGAAGTTGTTAGTTTAAAGTTCTGTACTTTAAGTTAAAATGAAATTTCTTTTCTTCAAGTTAATAACTTAAAAAATGGAAGTTGTTAGTTCAAAGTTCTGTACTTTAAGTTAAAATCAAAATTCTTTTCTTCAAGTTAATAACTTAAAGAATGGAAGTTGTTAGTTCAAAGTTCTGTACTTTAAGTTAAAATCAAAATTTTTTTCTTCAAGTTAATAACTTAAAGAATGGAAGTTGTTAGTTTAAAGTTCTCTATTTTAAGTTAAAATCAAAATTCTTTTCTTCAAGTAAATAACTTAAAGAAAGTAAAATATTAATTTAAAGTTCTGTACTTTAAGTTAAAATCAAAATTCTTTTCTTCTAGTTAATAACTTAAAGAATGGAAGTTATTAGTTTAAAGTTCTCTACTTTAAGTTAAAATCAAAATTCTTTTTTTCAATTAAATAACTTATAGAATGGAAGTTATTAGCTTAAAGTTCTGTACTTTAAGTTAAAATCAAAATTCTTTTTTTCAAGTTAATAACTTAAAGAATGGAAGTTGTTAGTTTAAAGTTCTGTACTTTAAGTTAAAATCAAAATTCTGTTCTTCAAGTAAATAACTTAATGAATGGAAGTAATTAGTTTAAAGTTCTGTACTTTAAGTTAAAATCAAAATTCTTTTCTTCAAGTTAATAACTTAAAGAATGGAAGTTGTTAGTTTAAAGTTCTGTACTTTAAGTTAAAATCAAAATTCTTTTCTTCAAGTAAATAACTTAAAGAAAGGAAGTTATTAATTTAAAGTTCTGTACTTTAAGTTAAAATCAAAATTCTTTTCTTCTAGTTAATAACTTAAAGAATGGAAGTTATTAGTTTAAAGTTCTGTACCTTAAGTTAAAATCAAAATTCCTTTTTTCCAGTTAATAACTTAAAGAATGGAAGTTGTTAGTTTAAAGTTCTGTACTTTAAGTTAAAATCAAAATTCTGTTCTTCAAGTAAATAACTTAAAGAAAGGAAGTTATTAATTTAAAGTTCTGTACTTTAAGTTAAAATCAAAGTTCTTTTCGTCAAGTAAATAACTTAATGAATGGAAGTAATTAGTTTAAAGTTCTGTACTTAAAGTTAAAATCAAAATTCTTTTCTTCAAGTTAATAAATTAAAGAATGGAAGTTGTTAGTTTAAAGTTCTGTACTTTAAGTTAAAATCAAAATTCTTTTCTTCAAGTTAATAACTTAAAGAATGGAAGTTGTTAGTTCAAAGTTCTGTACTTTAAGTTAAAATCAAAATTCTTTTCTTCAATTAAATAACTTAAAGAATGGAAGTTGGTAGTTTAAAGTTCTGTACTTTAAGTTAAAATCAAAATTCTTTTCTTCAAGTAAATAACTTAAAGAAAGGAAGTTCTTAATTTAAAGTTCTGTACTTTAAGTTAAAATCAAAATTCTTTTCTTCTAGTTAATAACTTAAAGAATGGAAGTTATTAGTTTAAAGTTCTGTACTTTAAGTTAAAATCAAAATTCTTTTTTTCAAGTTAATAACTTAAAGAATGGAAGTTGTTAGTTTAAAGTTCTGTACTTTAAGTTAAAATCAAAATTCTGTTCTTCAAGTAAATAACTTAAAGAAAGGAAGTTATTAATTTAAAGTTCTGTACTTTAAGTTAAAATCAAAATTCTTTTCGTAAAGTAAATAACTTAATGAATGGAAGTAATTAGTTTAAAGTTCTGTACTTTAAGTTAAAATCAAAATTCTTTTCTTCAAGTTAATAAATTAAAGAATGGAAGTTGTTAGTTTAAAGTTCTGTACTTTAAGTTAAAATTAAAATTCTTTTCTTTAAGTTAATAACTTAAAGAATGGAAGTTGTTAGTTCAAAGTTCTGTACTTTAAGTTAAAATCAAAATTCTTTTCTTCAAGTTAATAACTTAAAGAATGGAAGTTGTTAGTTCAAAGTTATGTACTTTAAGTTAAAATCAAAATTCTTTTCTTCAAGTTAATATCTCAAAAATGGAAGTTGTTAGTTCAAAGTTCTGTACTTTAAGTTAAAATCAAATTCTTTTCTTCAAGTTAATAACTTAAAGAATGGAAATTGTTAGTTCAAAGTTCTGTACTTTAAGTTAAAATCAAAATTCTTTTCTTCAAGTTAATATCTTAAAGAATGGAAGTTGTTAGTTGAAAGTTCTGTACTTTAAGTTAAAATCAAAATGCTTTTCTTCAATTAAATAACTTAAAGAATGGAAGTTATTAGTTTAAAGTTCTGTACTTTAAGTTAAAATCAAAATTCTTTTTTTCAAGTTAATAACTTAAAGAATGGAAGTTGTTAGTTTAAAGTTCTGTACTTTAAGTTAAAATCAAAATTCTTTTCTTCAAGTTAATAACTTAAAGAATGGAAGTTGTTAGTTCAAAGTTCTGTACTTTAAGTTAAAATCAAAATTCTTTTCTTCAAGTTAATAACTTAAAGAATGGAAGTTGTTAGTTCAAAGTTCTGTACTTTAAGTTAAAATCAAAATTCTTTTCTTCAAGTTAATAACTTAAAGAATGGAAGTTGTTAGTTGAAAGTTCTGTACTTTAAGTTAAAATCAAAATTCTTTTCTTCAATTAAATAACTTAAAGAATGGAAGTTGTTAGTTCAAAGTTCTGTACTTTAAGTTAAAATCAAAATTCTTTTCTTCAAGTAAATAACTTAAAGAAAGGAAGTTATTAATTTAAAGTTCTGTACTTTAAGTTAAAATCAAAATTCTTTTCTTCTAGTTAATAACTTAAAGAATGGAAGTTATTTGTTTAAAGTTCTGTACCTTAAGTTAAAATCAAAATTCTTTTTTTCAAGTTAATAACTTAAAGAATGGAAGTTGTTAGTTTAAAGTTCTGTACTTTAAGTTAAAATCAAAATTCTGTTCTTCAAGTAAATAACTTAAAGAAAGGAAGTTATTAATTTAAAGTTCTGTACTTTAAGTTAAAATCAAAATTCTTTTCTTCTAGTTAATAACTTAAAGAATGGAAGTTATTAGTTTAAAGTTCTGTACCTTAAGTTAAAATCAAAATTCTTTTTTATCAAGTTAATAACTTAAAGAATGGAAGTTGTTAGTTTAAAGTTCTGTACTTTAAGTTAAAATCAAAATTCTGATCTTCAAGTAAATAACTTAAAGAAAGGAAGTTATTAATTTAAAGTTCTGTACTTTAAGTTAAAATCAAAATTCTTTTCGTCAAGTAAATAACTTAATGAATGGAAGTAATTAGTTTAAAGTTCTGTACTTTAAGTTAAAATCAAAATTCTTTTCTGCAAGTTAATAAATTAAAGAATGGAAGTTGTTAGTTTAAAGTTCTGTACTTTAAGTTAAAATCAAAATTCTTTTCTTCAAGTTAATAACTTAAAGAATGGAAGTTGTTAGTTCAAAGTTCTGTACTTTAAGTTAAAATCAAAATTCTTTTCTTCAAGTTAATAACTTAAAGAATGCAAGTTGTTTGTTCAAAGTTCTGTACTTTAAGTTAAAATCAAAATTCTTTTCTTCAAGTTAATAACTTAAAGAATGGAAGTTGTTAGTTCAAAGTTCTGTACTTTAAGTTAAAATCAAAATTCTTTTCTTCAAGTTAATATCTTAAAGAATGGAAGTTGTTAGTTTAAAGTTCTGTACTTTAAGTTAAAATCAAAATTCTTTTCTTCAATTAAATAACTTAAAGAATGGAAGTTATTAGTTTAAAGTTCTGTACTTTAAGTTAAAATCAAAATTCTTTTCTTCAAGTAAATAACTTAAAGAAAGGAAGTTATTAATTTAACGTTTTGTACTTTAAGTTAAAATCAAAATTCTTTTCTTATAGTTAATAACTTAAAGAATGGAAGTTATTAGTTTAAAGTTCTGTACTTTAAGTTAAAATCAAAATTCTTTTTTTCAAGTTAATAACTTAAAGAATGGAAGTTGTTAGTTTAAAGTTCTGTACTTTAAGTTAAAATCAAAATTCTGTTCTTTAAGTAAATAACTTAAAGAAAGGAAGTTATTAATTTAAAGTTCTGAACTTTAAGTTAAAATCAAAATTGTTTTCTTCAAGTTAATAACTTAAAGAATGGAAGTTATTAGTTCAAAGTTCTGTACTTTAAGTTAAAATCAAAATTCTTTTCTTCAAGTTAATAACTTAAAGAATGGAAGTTATTAGTTCAAAGTTCTGTACTTTAAGTTAAAATCAAAATTCTTTTCTTCAAGTTAATAACTTAAAGAATGGAAGTTATTAGTTCAAAGTTCTGTACTTTAAGTTAAAATCAAAATTCTTTTCTTCCAGTTAATATCCTAAAAAATGGAAGTTGTTAGTTTAAAGTTCTGTACTTTAAGTTAAAATCAAAATTCTTTTCTTCAATTAAATAACTTAAAGAATGGAAGTTATTAGTTTAAAGTTCTGTACTTTAAGTTAAAATCAAAATTCTTTTCTTCAAGTAAATAACTTAAAGAAAGGAAGTTAATAATTTAAAGTTCTGTACTTGAAGTTAAAATCAAAATTCTTTTCTTCTACTTAATAACTTAAAGAATGGAAGTTATTAGTTTAAAGTTCTGTACTTTAAGTTAAAATCAAAATTCTTTTTTTCAAGTTAATAACTTAAAGAATGGAAGTTGTTAGTTCAAAGTTCTGTACTTTAAGTTAAAATCAAAATTCTTTTCTTCAAGTTAATAACTTAAAGAATGGAAGTTATTAGTTCAAAGTTCTGTACATTAAATTAAAATCAAAATTCTTTTCTTCAAGTTAATAAATTAAAGAATGGAAGTTGCTAGTTTAAAGTTCTGTACTTTAAGTTAAAATTAAAATTCTTTTCTTTAAGTTAATAACTTAAAGAATGGAAGTTGTTAGTTCAAAGTTCTGTACTTTAAGTTAAAATCAAAATTCTTTTCTTCAAGTTAATAACTTAAAGAATGGAAGTTGTTAGTTCAAAGTTATGTACTTTAAGTTAAAATCAAAATTCTTTTCTTCAAGTTAATAACTCAAAAATGGAAGTTGTTAGTTCAAAGTTCTGTACTTTAAGTTAAAATCAAATTCTTTTCTTCAAGTTAATAACTTAAAGAATGGAAATTGTTAGTTCAAAGTTCTGTACTTTAAGTTAAAATCAAAATTCTTTTCTTCAAGTTAATATCTTAAGGAATGGAAGTTGTTAGTTGAAAGTTCTGTACTTTAAGTTAAAATCAAAATGCTTTTCTTCAATTAAATAACTTAAAGAATGGAAGTTATTAGTTTAAAGTTCTGTACTTTAAGTTAAAATCAAAATTCTTTTTTTCAAGTTAATAACTTAAAGAATGGAAGTTGTTAGTTTAAAGTTCTGTACTTTAAGTTAAAATCAAAATTCTTTTCTTCAAGTTAATAACTTAAAGAATGGAAGTTGTTAGTTCAAAGTTCTGTACTTTAAGTTAAAATCAAAATTCTTTTCTTCAAGTTAATAACTTAAAGAATGGAAGTTGTTAGTTCAAAGTTCTGTACTTTAAGTTAAAATCAAAATTCTTTTCTTCAAGTTAATAACTTAAAGAATGGAAGTTGTTAGTTGAAAGTTCTGTACTTTAAGTTAAAATCAAAATTCTTTTCTTCAATTAAATAACTTAAAGAATGGAAGTTGTTAGTTTAAAGTTCTGTACTTTAAGTTAAAATCAAAATTCTTTTCTTCAAGTAAATAACTTAAAGAAAGGAAGTTATTAATTTAAAGTTCTGTACTTTAAGTTAAAATCAAAATTCTTTTCTTCTAGTTAATAACTTAAAGAATGGAAGTTATTTGTTTAAAGTTCTGTACCTTAAGTTAAAATCAAAATTCTTTTTTTCAAGTTAATAACTTAAAGAATGGAAGTTGTTAGTTTAAAGTTCTGTACTTTAAGTTAAAATCAAAATTCTGTTCTTCAAGTAAATAACTTAAAGAAAGGAAGTTATTAATTTAAAGTTCTGTACTTTAAGTTAAAATCAAAATTCTTTTCTTCTAGTTAATAACTTAAAGAATGGAAGTTATTAGTTTAAAGTTCTGTACCTTAAGTTAAAATCAAAATTCTTTTTTTCAAGTTAATAACTTAAAGAATGGAAGTTGTTAGTTTAAAGTTCTGTACTTTAAGTTAAAATCAAAATTCTGATCTTCAAGTAAATAACTTAAAGAAAGGAAGTTATTAATTTAAAGTTCTGTACTTTAAGTTAAAATCAAAATTCTTTTCGTCAAGTAAATAACTTAATGAATGGAAGTAATTAGTTTAAAGTTCTGTACTTTAAGTTAAAATCAAAATTCTTTTCTGCAAGTTCATAAATTAAAGAATGGAAGTTGTTAGTTTAAAGTTCTGTACTTTAAGTTAAAATCAAAATTCTTTTCTTCAAGTTAATAACTTAAAGAATGGAAGTTGTTAGTCCAAAGTTCTGTACTTTAAGTTAAAATCAAAATTCTTTTCTTCAAGTTAATAACTTAAAGAATGCAAGTTGTTTGTTCAAAGTTCTGTACTTTAAGTTAAAATCAAAATTCTTTTCTTCAAGTTAATAACTTAAAGAATGGAAGTTGTTAGTTCAAAGTTCTGTACTTTAAGTTAAAATCAAAATTCTTTTCTTCAAGTTAATATCTTAAAGAATGGAAGTTGTTAGTTTAAAGTTCTGTACTTTAAGTTAAAATCAAAATTCTTTTCTTCAATTAAATAACTTAGAGAATGGAAGTTATTAGTTTAAAGTTCTGTACTTTAAGTTAAAATCAAAATTCTTTTCTTCAAGTAAATAACTTAAAGAAAGAAAGTTATTAATTTAAAGTTTTGTACTTTAAGTTAAAATCAAAATTCTTTTCTTATAGTTAATAACTTAAAGAATGGAAGTTATTAGTTTAAAGTTCTGTACTTTAAGTTAAAATCAAAATTCTTTTTTTCAAGTTAATAACTTAAAGAATGGAAGTTGTTAGTTTAAAGTTCTGTACTTTAAGTTAAAATCAAAATTCTGTTCTTCAAGTAAATAACTTAAAGAAAGGAAGTTATTAATTTAAAGTTCTGTACTTTAAGTTAAAATCAAAATTGTTTTCTTCAAGTTAATAACTTAAAGAATGGAAGTTATTAGTTCAAAGTTCTGTACTTTAAGTTAAAATCAAAATTCTTTTCTTCAAGTAAATAACTTAAAGAAAGGAAGTTAATAATTTAAAGTTCTGTACTTTAAGTTAAAATCAAAATTCTGTTCTTCAAGTAAATAACTTAAAGAAAGGAAGTTATTAATTTAAAGTTCTGTACTTTAAGTTAAAATCAAAATTCTTTTCTTCAAGTTAATAACTTAAAGAATGGAAGTTATTAGTTCAAAGTTCTGTACTTTAAGTTAAAATCAAAATTCTTTTCTTCAAGTTAATATCCTAAAAAATGGAAGTTGTTAGTTTAAAGTTCTGTACTTTAAGTTAAAATCAAAATTCTTTTCTTCAATTAAATAACTTAAAGAATGGAAGTTATTAGTTTAAAGTTCTGTACTTTAAGTTAAAATCAAAATTCTTTTCTTCAAGTAAATAACTTAAAGAAAGGAAGTTAATAATTTAAAGTTCTGTACTTGAAGTTAAAATCAAAATTCTTTTCTTCTAGTTAATAACTTAAAGAATGGAAGTTATTAGTTTAAAGTTCTGTACTTTAAGTTAAAATCAAAATTCTTTTTTTCAAGTTAATAACTTAAAGAATGGAAGTTGTTAGTTCAAAGTTCTGTACTTTAAGTTAAAATCAAAATTCTTTTCTTCAAGTTAATAACTTAAAGAATGGAAGTTATTAGTTCAAAGTTCTGTACTTTAAGTTAAAATCAAAATTCTTTTCTTCAAGTTAATATCCTAAAAAATGGAAGTTGTTAGTTTAAAGTTCTGTACTTTAAGTTAAAATCAAAATTCTTTTCTTCAATTAAATAACTTAAAGAATGGAAGTTATTAGTTTAAAGTTCTGTACTTTAAGTTAAAATCAAAATTCTTTTCTTCAAGTAAATAACTTAAAGAAAGGAAGTTATTAATTTAAAGTTCTGTACTTGAAGTTAAAATCAAAATTCTTTTCTTCTAGTTAATAACTTAAAGAATGGAAGTTATTAGTTTAAAGTTCTGTACTTTAAGTTAAAATCAAAATTCTTTTTTTCAAGTTAATAACTTAAAGAATGGAAGTTGTTAGTTCAAAGTTCTGTACTTTAAGTTAAAATCAAAATTCTGTTCTTCAAGTAAATAACTTAAAGAAAGGAAGTTATTAATTTAAAGTTCTGTACTTTAAGTTAAAATCAAAATTCTTTTCTTCAAGTTAATAACTTAAAGAATTGAAGTTGTTAGTTCAAAGTTCTGTACTTTAAGTTAAAATCAAAATTCTTTTCTTCAAGTTAATAACTTAAAGAATGGAACTTGTTAGTTCAAAGTTCTGTACTTTAAGTTAAAATCAAAATTCTTTTCTTCAAGTTAATAACTTAAAGAATGGAAGTTGTTAGTTTAAAGTTCTGTACTTTAAGTTAAAATCAAAATTCTTTTCTTCAAGTTAATAACTTAAAGAATGGAAGTTGTTAGTTCCAAGTTCTGTACTTTAAGTTAAAATCAAAATTCTTTTCTTCAAGTTAATAACAAAAAGAATGGAAGTTGTTAGTTTAAAGTTCTGTACTTTAAATTAAAATCAAAATTCTTTTCTTCAATTAAATAACTTAAAGAATGGAAGTTGTTAGTTTAAAGTTCTGTACTTTAACTTAAAATCCAAATTCTTTTCTTCAAGTAAATAACTTAAAGAAAGGAAGTTATTAATTTAAAGTTCTGTACTTGAAGTTAAAATCAAAATTCTTTTCTTCTAGTTAATAACTTAAAGAATGGAAGTTATTAGTTTAAAGTTCTGTACTTTAAGTTAAAATCAAAATTCTTTTTTTCAAGTTAATAACTTAAAGAATGGAAGTTGTTAGTTCAAAGTTCTGTACTTTAAGTTAAAATCAAAATTCTGTTCTTCAAGTAAATAACTTAAAGGAAAGAAGTTATTAATTTAAAGTTCTGTACTTTAAGTTAAAATCAAAATTCTTTTCTTCAAGTTAGTAACTTAAAGAATGGAAGTTGTTAGTTTAAAGTTCTGTACTTTAAGTTAAAATCAAAATTCTTTTCTTCAAGTAAATAACTTAAAGAAAGGAAGTTATTAATTTAAAGTTCTGTACTTTAAGTTAAAATCAAAATTCTTTTCTTCTAGTTAATAACTTAAAGAATGGAAGTTATTAGTTTAAAGTTCTGTACTTTAAGTTAAAATCAAAATTCTGTTCTTCAAGTAAATAACTTAAAGAAAGGAAGTTATTAATTTAAAGTTCTGTACTTTAAGTTAAAATCAAAATTCTTTTCGTCAAGTAAATAACTTAATGAATGGAAGTAATTAGTTTAAAGTTCTGTACTTTAAGTTAAAATCAAAATTCTTTCCTTCAAGTTAATAAATTAAAGAATGGAAGTTGTTAGTTCAAAGTTCTGTACTTTAAGTTAAAATCCAAATTCTGTTCTTCAAGTAAATAACTTAAAGAAAGGAAGTTATTAATTTAAAGTTCTGTACTTTAAGTTAAAATCAAAATTCTTTTCTTCAAGTTAATAACTTAAAGAATTGAAGTTGTTAGTTCAAAGTTCTGTACTTTAAGTTAAAATCAAAATTCTTTTCTTCAAGTTAATAACTTAAAGAATGGAAGTTGTTAGTTCAAAGTTCTGTACTTTAAGTTAAAATCAAAATTCTTTTCTTCAAGTTAATAACTTAAAGAATGGAAGTTGTTAGTTTAAAGTTCTGTACTTTAAGTTAAAATCAAAATTCTTTTCTTCAAGTTAATAACTTAAAGAATGGAAGTTGTTAGTTCAAAGTTCTGTACTTTAAGTTAAAATCAAAATTCTTTTCTTCAAGTTAATAACAAAAAGAATGGAAGTTGTTAGTTTAAAGTTCTGTACTTTAAATTAAAATCAAAATTCTTTTCTTCAATTAAATAACTTAAAGAATGGAAGTTGTTAGTTTAAAGTTCTGTACTTTAACTTAAAATCCAAATTCTTTTCTTCAAGTAAATAACTTAAAGAAAGGAAGTTATTAATTTAAAGTTCTGTACTTGAAGTTAAAATCAAAATTCTTTTCTTCTAGTTAATAACTTAAAGAATGGAAGTTATTAGTTTAAAGTTCTGTACTTTAAGTTAAAATCAAAATTCTTTTTTTCAAGTTAATAACTTAAAGAATGGAAGTTGTTAGTTCAAAGTTCTGTACTTTAAGTTAAAATCAAAATTCTGTTCTTCAAGTAAATAACTTAAAGAAAGGAAGTTATTAATTTAAAGTTCTGTACTTTAAGTTAAAATCAAAATTCTTTTCTTCAAGTTAATAACTTAAAGAATGGAAGTTGTTAGTTTAAAGTTCTGTACTTTAAGTTAAAATCAAAATTCTTTTCTTCAAGTAAATAACTTAAAGAAAGGAAGTTATTAATTTAAAGTTCTGTACTTTAAGTTAAAATCAAAATTCTTTTCTTCTAGTTAATAACTTAAAGAATGGAAGTTATTAGTTTAAAGTTCTGTACTTTAAGTTAAAATCAAAATTCTGTTCTTCAAGTAAATAACTTAAAGAAAGGAAGTTATTAATTTAAAGTTCTGTACTTTAAGTTAAAATCAAAATTCTTTTCGTCAAGTAAATAACTTAATGAATGGAAGTAATTAGTTTAAAGTTCTGTACTTTAAGTTAAAATCAAAATTCTTTCCTTCAAGTTAATAAATTAAAGAATGGAAGTTGTTAGTTTAAAGTTCTTTACTTTAAGTTAAAATCAAAATTCTTTTCTTCAAGTTAATAACTTAAAGAATGGAAGTTGTTAGTTTAAAGTTCTGTACTTTAAGTTAAAATCAAAATTCTGTTCTTCAAGTAAATAACTTAAAGAATGGAAGTTGTTAGTTTAAAGTTCTGTACTTTAAGTTAAAATCAAAATTCTTTTCTTCAAGTTAATAACTTAAAGAATGGAAGTTGTTAGTTCAAAGTTCTGTACTTTAAGTTAAAATCAAAATTCTTTTCTTCAAGTTAATAACAAAAAGAATGGAAGTTGTTAGTTTAAAGTTCTGTACTTTAAATTAAAATCAAAATTCTTTTCTTCAATTAAATAACTTAAAGAATGGAAGTTGTTAGTTTAAAGTTCTGTACTTTAACTTAAAATCCAAATTCTTTTCTTCAAGTAAATAACTTAAAGAAAGGAAGTTATTAATTTAAAGTTCTGTACTTGAAGTTAAAATCAAAATTCTTTTCTTCTAGTTAATAACTTAAAGAATGGAAGTTATTAGTTTAAAGTTCTGTACCTTAAGTTAAAATCAAAATTCTTTTTTTCAAGTTAATAACTTAAAGAATGGAAGTTGTTAGTTTAAAGTTCTGTACTTTAAGTTAAAATCAAAATTCTGATCTTCAAGTAAATAACTTAAAGAAAGGAAGTTATTAATTTAAAGTTCTGTACTTTAAGTTAAAATCAAAATTCTTTTCGTCAAGTAAATAACTTAATGAATGGAAGTAATTAGTTTAAAGTTCTGTACTTTAAGTTAAAATCAAAATTCTTTTCTGCAAGTTAATAAATTAAAGAATGGAAGTTGTTAGTTTAAAGTTCTGTACTTTAAGTTAAAATCAAAATTCTTTTCTTCAAGTTAATAACTTAACGAATGGAAGTTGTTAGTTCAAAGTTCTGTACTTTAAGTTAAAATCAAAATTCTTTTCTTCAAGTTAATAACTTAAAGAATGCAAGTTGTTTGTTCAAAGTTCTGTACTTTAAGTTAAAATCAAAATTCTTTTCTTCAAGTTAATAACTTAAAGAATGGAAGTTGTTAGTTCAAAGTTCTGTACTTTAAGTTAAAATCAAAATTCTTTTCTTCAAGTTAATATCTTAAAGAATGGAAGTTGTTAGTTTAAAGTTCTGTACTTTAAGTTAAAATCAAAATTCTTTTCTTCAATTAAATAACTTAAAGAATGGAAGTTATTAGTTTAAAGTTCTGTACTTTAAGTTAAAATCAAAATTCTTTTCTTCAAGTAAATAACTTAAAGAAAGGAAGTTATTAATTTAAAGTTTTGTACTTTAAGTTAAAATCAAAATTCTTTTCTTATAGTTAATAACTTAAAGAATGGAAGTTATTAGTTTAAAGTTCTGTACTTTAAGTTAAAATCAAAATTCTTTTTTTCAAGTTAATAACTTAAAGAATGGAAGTTGTTAGTTTAAAGTTCTGTACTTTAAGTTAAAATCAAAATTCTGTTCTTCAAGTAAATAACTTAAAGAAAGGAAGTTATTAATTTAAAGTTCTGTACTTTAAGTTAAAATCAAAATTGTTTTCTTCAAGTTAATAACTTAAAGAATGGATGTTATTAGTTCAAAGTTCTGTACTTTAAGTTAAAATCAAAATTCTTTTCTTCAAGTTAATAACTTAAAGAATGGAAGTTATTAGTTCAAAGTTCTGTACTTTAAGTTAAAATCAAAATTCTTTTCTTCAAGTTAATATCCTAAAAAATGGAAGTTGTTAGTTTAAAGTTCTGTACTTTAAGTTAAAATCAAAATTCTTTTCTTCAATTAAATAACTTAAAGAATGGAAGTTATTAGTTTAAAGTTCTGTACTTTAAGTTAAAATCAAAATTCTTTTCTTCAAGTAAATAACTTAAAGAAAGGAAGTTAATAATTTAAAGTTCTGTACTTGAAGTTAAAATCAAAATTCTTTTCTTCTAGTTAATAACTTAAAGAATGGAAGTTATTAGTTTAAAGTTCTGTACTTTAAGTTAAAATCAAAATTCTGTTCTTCAAGTAAATAACTTAAAGAAAGGAAGTTAATAATTTAAAGTTCTGTACTTGAAGTTAAAATCAAAATTCTTTTCTTCAATTAAATAACTTAAAGAATGGAAGTTATTAGTTTAAAGTTCTGTACTTTAAGTTAAAATCAAAATTCTGTTCTTCAAGTAAATAACTTAAAGAAAGGAAGTTATTAATTTAAAGTTCTGTACTTTAAGTTAAAATCAAAATTCTTTTCTTCAAGTTAATAACTTAAAGAATTGAAGTTGTTAGTTCAAAGTTCTGTACTTTAAGTTAAAATCAAAATTCTTTTCTTCAAGTTAATAACTTAAAGAATGGAAGTTGTTAGTTCAAAGTTCTGTACTTTAAGTTAAAATCAAAATTCTTTTCTTCAAGTTAATAACTTAAAGAATGGAAGTTGTTAGTTTAAAGTTCTGTACTTTAAGTTAAAATCAAAATTCTTTTCTTCAAGTTAATAACTTAAAGAATGGAAGTTGTTAGTTCAAAGTTCTGTACTTTAAGTTAAAATCAAAATTCTTTTCTTCAAGTTAATAACAAAAAGAATGGAAGTTGTTAGTTTAAAGTTCTGTACTTTAAATTAAAATCAAAATTCTTTTCTTCAATTAAATAACTTAAAGAATGGAAGTTGTTAGTTTAAAGTTCTGTACTTTAACTTAAAATCCAAATTCTTTTCTTCAAGTAAATAACTTAAAGAAAGGAAGTTATTAATTTAAAGTTCTGTACTTGAAGTTAAAATCAAAATTCTTTTCTTCTAGTTAATAACTTAAAGAATGGAAGTTATTAGTTTAAAGTTCTGTACTTTAAGTTAAAATCAAAATTCTTTTTTTCAAGTTAATAACTTAAAGAATGGAAGTTGTTAGTTCAAAGTTCTGTACTTTAAGTTAAAATCAAAATTCTGTTCTTCAAGTAAATAACTTAAAGAAAGGAAGTTATTAATTTAAAGTTCTGTACTTTAAGTTAAAATCAAAATTCTTTTCTTCAAGTTAATAACTTAAAGAATTGAAGTTGTTAGTTCAAAGTTCTGTACTTTAAGTTAAAATCAAAATTCTTTTCTTCAAGTTAATAACTTAAAGAATGGAAGTTGTTAGTTCAAAGTTCTGTACTTTAAGTTAAAATCAAAATTCTTTTCTTCAAGTTAATAACTTAAAGAATGGAAGTTGTTAGTTTAAAGTTCTGTACTTTAAGTTAAAATCAAAATTCTTTTCTTCATGTTAATAACTTAAAGAATGGAAGTTGTTAGTTCAAAGTTCTGTACTTTAAGTTAAAATCAAAATTCTTTTCTTCAAGTTAATAACAAAAAGAATGGAAGTTGTTAGTTTAAAGTTCTGTACTTTAAATTAAAATCAAAATTCTTTTCTTCAATTAAATAACTTAAAGAATGGAAGTTGTTAGTTTAAAGTTCTGTACTTTAACTTAAAATCCAAATTCTTTTCTTCAAGTAAATAACTTAAAGAAAGGAAGTTATTAATTTAAAGTTCTGTACTTGAAGTTAAAATCAAAATTCTTTTCTTCTAGTTAATAACTTAAAGAATGGAAGTTATTAGTTTAAAGTTCTGTACTTTAAGTTAAAATCAAAATTCTTTTTTTCAAGTTAATAACTTAAAGAATGGAAGTTGTTAGTTCAAAGTTCTGTACTTTAAGTTAAAATCAAAATTCTGTTCTTCAAGTAAATAACTTAAAGAAAGGAAGTTATTAATTTAAAGTTCTGTACTTTAAGTTAAAATCAAAATTCTTTTCTTCAAGTTAGTAACTTAAAGAATGGAAGTTGTTAGTTTAAAGTTCTGTACTTTAAGTTAAAATCAAAATTCTTTTCTTCAAGTAAATAACTTAAAGAAAGGAAGTTATTAATTTAAAGTTCTGTACTTTAAGTTAAAATCAAAATTCTTTTCTTCTAGTTAATAACTTAAAGAATGGAAGTTATTAGTTTAAAGTTCTGTACTTTAAGTTAAAATCAAAATTCTGTTCTTCAAGTAAATAACTTAAAGAAAGGAAGTTATTAATTTAAAGTTCTGTACTTTAAGTTAAAATCAAAATTCTTTTCGTCAAGTAAATAACTTAATGAATGGAAGTAATTAGTTTAAAGTTCTGTACTTTAAGTTAAAATCAAAATTCTTTCCTTCAAGTTAATAAATTAAAGAATGGAAGTTGTTAGTTCAAAGTTCTGTACTTTAAGTTAAAATCAAAATTCTGTTCTTCAAGTAAATAACTTAAAGAAAGGAAGTTATTAATTTAAAGTTCTGTACTTTAAGTTAAAATCAAAATTCTTTTCTTCAAGTTAATAACTTAAAGAATTGAAGTTGTTAGTTCAAAGTTCTGTACTTTAAGTTAAAATCAAAATTCTTTTCTTCAAGTTAATAACTTAAAGAATGGAAGTTGTTAGTTCAAAGTTCTGTACTTTAAGTTAAAATCAAAATTCTCTTCTTCAAGTTAATAACTTAAAGAATGGAAGTTGTTAGTTTAAAGTTCTGTACTTTAAGTTAAAATCAAAATTCTTTTCTTCAAGTTAATAACTTAAAGAATGGAAGTTGTTAGTTCAAAGTTCTGTACTTTAAGTTAAAATCAAAATTCTTTTCTTCAAGTTAATAACAAAAAGAATGGAAGTTGTTAGTTTAAAGTTCTGTACTTTAACTTAAAATCCAAATTCTTTTCTTCAAGTAAATAACTTAAAGAAAGGAAGTTATTAATTTAAAGTTCTGTACTTGAAGTTAAAATCAAAATTCTTTTCTTCTAGTTAATAACTTAAAGAATGGAAGTTATTAGTTTAAAGTTATGTACTTTAAGTTAAAATCAAAATTCTTTTCTTCAAGTTAATAACTTAAAGAATGGAAGTTGTTAGTTTAAAGTTCTGTACTTTAAGTTAAAATCAAAATTCTTTTCTTCAAGTTAATAACTTAAAGAATGGAAGTTGTTAGTTCAAAGTTCTGTACTTTAAATTAAAATCAAAATTCTTTTCTTCAATTAAATAACTTAAAGAATGGAAGTTGTTAGTTTAAAGTTCTGTACTTTAACTTAAAATCCAAATTCTTTTCTTCAAGTAAATAACTTAAAGAAAGGAAGTTATTAATTTAAAGTTCTGTACTTGAAGTTAAAATCAAAATTCTTTTCTTCTAGTTAATAACTTAAAGAATGGAAGTTATTAGTTTAAAGTTATGTACTTTAAGTTAAAATCAAAATTCTTTTTTTCAAGTTAATAACTTAAAGAATGGAAGTTGTTAGTTCAAAGTTCTGTACTTTAAGTTAAAATCAAAATTCTGTTCTTCAAGTAAATAACTTAAAGAAAGGAAGTTATTAATTTAAAGTTCTGTACTTTAAGTTAAAATCAAAATTCTTTTCTTCAAGTTAATAACTTAAAGAATGGAAGTTGTTAGTTTAAAGTTCTGTACTTTAAGTTAAAATCAAAATTCTTTTCTTCAAGTAAATAACTTAAAGAAAGGAAGTTATTAATTTAAAGTTCTGTACTTTAAGTTAAAATCAAAATTCTTTTCTTCTAGTTAATAACTTAAAGAATGGAAGTTATTAGTTTAAAGTTCTGTACTTTAAGTTAAAATAAAAATTCTGTTCTTCAAGTAAATAACTTAAAGAAAGGAAGTTATTAATTTAAAGTTCTGTACTTTAAGTTAAAATCAAAATTCTTTTCGTCAAGTAAATAACTTAATGAATGGAAGTAATTAGTTTAAAGTTCTGTACTTTAAGTTAAAATCAAAATTCTTTCCTTCAAGTTAATAAATTAAAGAATGGAAGTTGTTAGTTTAAAGTTCTTTACTTTAAGTTAAAATCAAAATTCTTTTCTTCAAGTTCATAACTTAAAGAACGGAAGTTGTTAGTTTAAAGTTCTGTACTTTAAGTTAAAATCAAAATTCTGTTCTTCAAGTAAATAACTTAAAGAAAGGAAGTTATTAATTTAAAGTTCTGTACTTTAAGTTAAAATCAAAATTCTTTTCTTCAATTACAGAACTTAAAGAATGGAAGTTGTTAGTTTAAAGTTCTGTACTTTAAGTTAAAATCAAAATTGTTTTTTTCTAGTTAATAACTTAAAGAATGGAAGTTGTTAGATTAAAGTTCTGTACTTTAAGTTAAAATCAAAATTCTGTTCTTCAAGTAAATAACTTAAAGAAAGAAAGTTATTAATTTAAAGTTCTTTACTTTAAGTTAAAATCAAAATTCTTTTCGTCAAGTAAATAACTTAGTGAATGGAAGTAATTAGTTTAAAGTTCTGTACTTTAAGTTAAAATCAAAATTCTTTTCTTCAAGTTAATAAATTAAAGAATGGAAGTTGTTAGTTTAAAGTTCTGTACTTTAAGTTAAAATCAAAATTCTTTTCTTCAAGTTAATAACTTAAAGAATGGAAGTTGTTAGTTCAAAGTTCTGTACTTTAAGTTAAAATCAAAATTCTTTTCTTCAAGTTAATAACTTAAAGAATGGAAGTTGTTAGTTCAAAGTTCTGTACTTTAAGTTAAAATCAAAATTCTTTCCTTCAAGTTAATAAATTAAAGAATGGAAGTTGTTAGTTTAAAGTTCTTTACTTTAAGTTAAAATCAAAATTCTTTTCTTCAAGTTAATAACTTAAAGAATGGAAGTTGTTAGTTCAAAGTTCTGTACTTTAAGTTAAAATCAAAATTCTTTTCTTCAAGTTAATAACTTAAAGAATGGAAGTTGTTAGTTCAAAGTTCTGTACTTTAAGTTAAAATCAAAATTCTCTTCTTCAAGTTAATAACTTAAAGAATGGAAGTTGTTAGTTTAAAGTTCTGTACTTTAAGTTAAAATCAAAATTCTTTTCTTCAAGTTAATAACTTAAAGAATGGAAGTTGTTAGTTCAAAGTTCTGTACTTTAAGTTAAAATCAAAATTCTTTTCTTCAAGTTAATAACAAAAAGAATGGAAGTTGTTAGTTTAAAGTTCTGTACTTTAACTTAAAATCCAAATTCTTTTCTTCAAGTAAATAACTTAAAGAAAGGAAGTTATTAATTTAAAGTTCTGTACTTGAAGTTAAAATCAAAATTCTTTTCTTCTAGTTAATAACTTAAAGAATGGAAGTTATTAGTTTAAAGTTATGTACTTTAAGTTAAAATCAAAATTCTTTTCTTCAAGTTAATAACTTAAAGAATGGAAGTTGTTAGTTTAAAGTTCTGTACTTTAAGTTAAAATCAAAATTCTTTTCTTCAAGTTAATAACTTAAAGAATGGAAGTTGTTAGTTCAAAGTTCTGTACTTTAAATTAAAATCAAAATTCTTTTCTTCAATTAAATAACTTAAAGAATGGAAGTTGTTAGTTTAAAGTTCTGTACTTTAACTTAAAATCCAAATTCTTTTCTTCAAGTAAATAACTTAAAGAAAGGAAGTTATTAATTTAAAGTTCTGTACTTGAAGTTAAAATCAAAATTCTTTTCTTCTAGTTAATAACTTAAAGAATGGAAGTTATTAGTTTAAAGTTATGTACTTTAAGTTAAAATCAAAATTCTTTTTTTCAAGTTAATAACTTAAAGAATGGAAGTTGTTAGTTCAAAGTTCTGTACTTTAAGTTAAAATCAAAATTCTGTTCTTCAAGTAAATAACTTAAAGAAAGGAAGTTATTAATTTAAAGTTCTGTACTTTAAGTTAAAATCAAAATTCTTTTCTTCAAGTTAATAACTTAAAGAATGGAAGTTGTTAGTTTAAAGTTCTGTACTTTAAGTTAAAATCAAAATTCTTTTCTTCAAGTAAATAACTTAAAGAAAGGAAGTTATTAATTTAAAGTTCTGTACTTTAAGTTAAAATCAAAATTCTTTTCTTCTAGTTAATAACTTAAAGAATGGAAGTTATTAGTTTAAAGTTCTGTACTTTAAGTTAAAATAAAAATTCTGTTCTTCAAGTAAATAACTTAAAGAAAGGAAGTTATTAATTTAAAGTTCTGTACTTTAAGTTAAAATCAAAATTCTTTTCGTCAAGTAAATAACTTAATGAATGGAAGTAATTAGTTTAAAGTTCTGTACTTTAAGTTAAAATCAAAATTCTTTCCTTCAAGTTAATAAATTAAAGAATGGAAGTTGTTAGTTTAAAGTTCTTTACTTTAAGTTAAAATCAAAATTCTTTTCTTCAAGTTCATAACTTAAAGAACGGAAGTTGTTAGTTTAAAGTTCTGTACTTTAAGTTAAAATCAAAATTCTGTTCTTCAAGTAAATAACTTAAAGAAAGGAAGTTATTAATTTAAAGTTCTGTACTTTAAGTTAAAATCAAAATTCTTTTCTTCAATTACAGAACTTAAAGAATGGAAGTTGTTAGTTTAAAGTTCTGTACTTTAAGTTAAAATCAAAATTGTTTTTTTCTAGTTAATAACTTAAAGAATGGAAGTTGTTAGATTAAAGTTCTGTACTTTAAGTTAAAATCAAAATTCTGTTCTTCAAGTAAATAACTTAAAGAAAGAAAGTTATTAATTTAAAGTTCTTTACTTTAAGTTAAAATCAAAATTCTTTTCGTCAAGTAAATAACTTAGTGAATGGAAGTAATTAGTTTAAAGTTCTGTACTTTAAGTTAAAATCAAAATTCTTTTCTTCAAGTTAATAAATTAAAGAATGGAAGTTGTTAGTTTAAAGTTCTGTACTTTAAGTTAAAATCAAAATTCTTTTCTTCAAGTTAATAACTTAAAGAATGGAAGTTGTTAGTTCAAAGTTCTGTACTTTAAGTTAAAATCAAAATTCTTTTCTTCAAGTTAATAACTTAAAGAATGGAAGTTGTTAGTTCAAAGTTCTGTACTTTAAGTTAAAATCAAAATTCTTTCCTTCAAGTTAATAAATTAAAGAATGGAAGTTGTTAGTTTAAAGTTCTTTACTTTAAGTTAAAATCAAAATTCTTTTCTTCAAGTTAATAACTTAAAGAATGGAAGTTGTTAGTTTAAAGTTCTGTACTTTAAGTTAAAATCAAAATTCTGTTCTTCAAGTAAATAACTTAAAGAAAGGAAGTTATTAATTTAAAGTTCTGTACTTTAAGTTAAAATCAAAATTCTTTTCTTCAATTACAGAACTTAAAGAATGGAAGTTGTTAGTTTAAAGTTCTGTACTTTAATTTAAAATCAAAATTGTTTTTTTCTAGTTAATAACTTAAAGAATGGAAGTTGTTAGTTTAAAGTTCTGTACTTTAAGTTAAAATCAAAATTCTGTTCTTCAAGTAAATAACTTAAAGAAAGGAAGTTATTAATTTAAAGTTCTGTACTTTAAGTTAAAATCAAAATTCTTTTCGTCAAGTAAATAACTTAGTGAATGGAAGTAATTAGTTTAAAGTTCTGTACTTTAAGTTAAAATCAAAATTCTTTTCTTCAAGTTAATAAATTAAAGAATGGAAGTTGTTAGTTTAAAGTTCTGTACTTTAAGTTAAAATCAAAATTCTTTTCTTCAAGTTAATAACTTAAAGAATAGAAGTTGTTAGTTCAAAGTTCTGTACTTTAAGTTAAAATCAAAATTCTTTTCTTCAAGTTAATAACTTAAAGAATGGAAGTTGTTAGTTCAAAGTTCTGTACTTTAAGTTAAAATCAAAATTCTGTTCTTCAAGTTAATAACTTAAAGAATGGAAGTTATTAGTTCAAAGTTCTGTACTTTAAGTTAAAATCAAAATTCTTTTCTTCAAGTTAATATCCTAAAAAATGGAAGTTGTTAGTTTAAAGTTCTGTACTTTAAGTTAAAATCAAAATTCTATTCTTCAATTAAATAACTTAAAGAATGGAAGTTATTAGTTTAAAGTTCTGTACTTTAAGTTAAAATCAAAATTCTTTTCTTCAAGTAAATAACTTAAAGAAAGGAAGTTATTAATTTAAAGTTCTGTACTTGAAGTTAAAATCAAAATTCTTGTCTTCTAGTTAATAACTTAAAGAATGGAAGTTATTAGTTTAAAGTTCTGTACTTTAAGTTAAAATCAAAATTCTTTTTTTCAAGTTAATAACTTAAAGAATGGAAGTTGTTAGTTCAAAGTTCTGTACTTTAAGTTAAATTTAAAATTCTGTTCTTCAAGTAAATAACTTAAAGAAAGGAAGTTATTAATTTAGAGTTCTGTACTTTAAGTTAAAATCAAAATTCTTTCCTTCAAGTTAATAACTTAAAGAATTGAAGTTGTTAGTTCAAAGTTCTGTACTTTAAGTTAAAATCAAAATTCTTTTCTTCAAGTTAATAACTTAAAGAATGGAAGTTGTTAGTTCAAAGTTCTGTACTTTAAGTTAAAATCAAAATTCTTTTCTTCAAGTTAATAACTTAAAGAATGGAAGTTGTTAGTTTAAAGTTCTGTACTTTAAGTTAAAATCAAAATTCTTTTCTTCAAGTTAATAACTTAAAGAATGGAAGTTGTTAGTTCAAAGTTCTGTACTTTAAGTTAAAATCAAAATTCTTTTCTTCAAGTTAATAACAAAAAGAATGGAAGTTGTTAGTTTAAAGTTCGGTACTTTAAATTAAAATCAAAATTCTTTTCTTCAATTAAATAACTTAAAGAATGGAAGTTGTTAGTTTAAAGTTCTGTACTTTAACTTAAAATCAAAATTCTTTTCTTCAAGTAAATAACTTAAAGAAAGGAAGTTATTAATTTAAAGTTCTGTACTTGAAGTTAAAATCAAAATTCTTTCCTTCAAGTTAATAAATTAAAGAATGGAAGTTGTTAGTTTAAAGTTCTTTACTTAAAGTTAAAATCAAAATTCTTTTCTTCAAGTTAATAACTTAAAGAATGGAAGTTGTTAGTTTAAAGTTCTGTACTTTAAGTTAAAATCAAAATTCTGTTCTTCAAGTAAATAACTTAAAGAAAGGAAGTTATTAATTTAAAGTTCTGTACTTTAAGTTAAAATCAAAATTCTGTTCTTCAAGTAAATAACTTAAAGAAAGGAAGTTATTAATTTAAAGTTCTGTACTTTAAGTTAAAATCAAAAATCTTTTCGTCAAGTAAATAACTTAATGAATGAAAGTAATTAGTTTAAAGTTCTGTACTTTAAGTTAAAATCAAAATTCTTTTCTTCAAGTTAATAAATTAAAGAATGGAAGTTGTTAGTTTAAAGTTCTGTACTTTAAGTTAAAATCAAAATTCTTTTCTTCAAGTTAATAACTTAAAGAATGGAAGTTGTTAGTTCAAAGTTCTGTACTTTAAGTTAAAATCAAAATTTTTTTCTTCAAGTTAATAACTTAAAGAATGGAAGTTGTTAGTTCAAAGTTCTGTACTTTAAGTTAAAATCAAAATTCTTTTCTTCAAGTTAATAACTTAAAGAATGGAAGTTGTAAGTTCAAAGTTCTGTACTTTAAGTTAAAATCAAAATTCTATTCTTCAAGTTAATATCTTAAAAAATGGAAGTTGTTAGTTTAAAGTTCTGTACTTTAAGTTAAAATCAAAATTCTTTTCTTCAATTAAATAACTTAAAGAATGGAAGTTATTAGTTTAAAGTTGTGTACTTTAAGTTAAAATCAAAATTCTTTTCTTCAAGTAAATAACTTAAAGAAAGGAAGTTATTAATTTAAAGTTCTGTACTTGAAGTTAAAATCAAAATTCTTTTCTTCTAGTTAATAACTTAAAGAATGGAAGTTATTAGTCTAAAGTTCTGTACTTTAAGTTAAAATCAAAATTCTTTTCTTCAAGTTAATAACTTAAAGAATTGAAGTTGTTAGTTCAAAGTTCTGTACTTTAAGTTAAAATCAAAATTCTGTTCTTCAAGTATATAACTTAAAGAAAGGAAGTTATTAATTTAAAGTTCTGTACTTTAAGTTAAAATCAAATTTCTTTTCTTCAAGTTAATAACTTAAAGAATGGAAGTTATTAGTTTAAAGTTCTGTACTTTAAGCTAAAATCAAAATTCTTTCCGTCAAGCAAATAACATAATGAATGGAAGTAATTAGTTTAAAGTTCTGTACTTTCAGTTAAAATCAAAATTCTTTTCTTCAAGTAATTAACTTAAAGAATGGAAGTTACAATTTTAAAGTTCTGTACTTTAAGTTAAAATCAAAATCCTTTTCTTAAAGTAAATAACTTAAAGAAAGGAAGTTATTAATTTAAAGTTCTGTACTTTAAGTTAAAATCAAAATTCTCTTATTCAAGTTAATAACTTAAAGAATGGAAGTTGTTAGTTTAAAGTTTTGTACTTTAAGTTAAAATCAAAATTCTTTTCTTCAAGTAATTAACTTAAAGAATGGAAGTTACAATTTTAAAGTTCTGTACTTTAAGTTAAATTCAAAATCCTTTTCTTCAAGTAAATAACTTAAAGAATGGAAGTTGTTAGTTTAAAGTTCTGTACGTTAAGCTAAAATCAAAATTCTTTTCGTCAAGTAAATAACATAATGAATGGAAGTAATTAGTTTAAAGTTCTGTACTTTAAGTTAAAATCAAAATTCTTTTCTTCAAGCTAAGAACTTAAAAAATGAAAGTTGTTAGTTTAAAGTTCTGTACTTTAAGTTAAAATCAAAATTCTTTTCTTCAAGTTAATAACTTAAAGAATGGAAGTTGTTAGTTCAAAGTTCTGTACTTTAAGTTAAAATCAAAATTCTTTTCTTCTAGTTAATAACTTAAAGAATGGAAGTTGATAGTTTAAAGTTCTGTACTTTAAGTTAAAATCAAAATTCTTTTCTTCTAGTTAATAACTTAAAGAATGGAAGTTATTAGTTTAAAGTTCTGTACTTTAAGTTAAAATCAAAATTCTTTTTTTCAAGTTAATAACTTAAAGAATGGAAGTTGTTAGTTTAAAGTTCTGTACTTTAAGTTAAAATCAAAATTCTTTTCTTCAAGTTAATAAATTAAAGAATGGAAGTTGTTAGTTTAAAGTTCTGTACTTTAAGTTAAAATCAAAATTCTTTTCTTCAAGTTAATAAATTAAAGAATGGAAGTTGTTAGTTTAAAGTTCTGTACTTTAAGTTAAAATCAAAATTCTTTTCTTCAAGTTAATAAATTAAAGAATGGAAGTTGTTAGTTTAAAGTTCTGTACTTGAAGTTAAAATCAAAATTCTTTTCTTCAAGTTTATAACTTAAAGAATGCAAGTTGTTAGTTCAAAGTTCTGTACTTTAAGTTAAAATCAAAATTCTTTTCTTCAAGTTAATAACTTAAAGAATGGAAGTTGGTAGTTTCAAGTTCTGTACTTTAAGTTAAAGTCAAAATTCTTTTCTTCACTTAAATAACTTAAAGAATGGAAGTTATTAATTTAAAGTTCTGTACTTTAAGTTAAAATCAAAATTCTTTTCTTCAAGTTAATAACTTAAAGAATGGAAGTTATTAGTTTAAAGTTCTGTACTTTAAGTTAAAATCAAAATTCTTTTCTTCAATTAAATAACTTAAAGAAAGGAAGTTATTAATTTAAAGTTCTGTACTTTAAGTTAAAATCAAAATTCTTTTTTTCAAGTTAATAACTTAAAGAATAGAAGTTGTTAGTTTAAAGATCTGTACTTTAAGTTAAAATCAAAATTCTGTTCTTCAAGTAAATAACTTAAAGAAAGGAAGTTATTAATTTAAAGTTCTGTACTTTAAGTTAAAATCAAAATTGTTTTCTTCAAGTTAATAACTTAAAGAATAGAAGTTGTTAGTTCAAAGTTCTGTACTTTAAGTTAAAATCAAAATTCTTTTCTTCAAGTTAATAACTTAAAGAATGGAAGTTGTTAGTTCAAAGTTCTGTACTTTAAGTTAAAATAAAAATTTCATTTCTTCAAGTTAATAACTTAAAGAATGGAAGTTGTTAGTTTAAAGTTCTGTACTTTAAGTTAAAATCAAAATTCTTTTCTTCAATTAAATAACTTAAAGAATGGAAGTTGTTAGTTTAAAGTTCTGTACTTTAAGTTAAAATCAAAATTCTTTTCTTCAAGTAAACAACTTAAAGAAAGGAAGTTATTAATTTAAAGTTCTGTACTTTAAGTTAAAATCAAAATTCTTTTCTTCTAGTTAATAACTTAAAGAATGGAAGTTATTAGTTTAAAGTTCTGTACTTTAAGTTAAAATCAAAATTCTTGTTTTCAAGTTAATAACTTAAAGAATGGAAGTTGTTAGATTAAAGGTCTGTACTTTAAGTTAAAATCAAAATTCTGTTCTTCAAGTAAATAACTTAAAGAAAGGAAGTTATTAATTTAAAGTTCTGTACTTTAAGTTAAAATCAAAATTCTTTTCGTCAAGTAAATAACTTAATGAATGGAAGTAATTAGTTTAAAGTTCTGTACTTTAAGTTAAAATCAAAATTCTTTTCTTCAAGTTAATAAATTAAAGAATGGAAGTTGTTAGTTTAAAGTTCTGTACTTTAAGTTAAAATCAAAATTCTTTTCTTCAAGTTAATAACTTAAAGAATGGAAGCTGTTAGTTCAAAGTTCTGTACTTTAAGTTAAAATCAAAATTCTTTTCTTCAAGTTAATAACTTAAAGAATGGAAGTTGTTAGTTCAAAGTTCTGTACTTTAAGTTAAAATCAATATTCTTTTCTTCAATTAAATAACTTAAAGAAAGGAAGTTATTAATTTAAAGTTCTGTACTTTAAGTTAAAATCAAAATTCGTTTTTTCAAGTAAATAACTTAAAGAATGGAAGTTGTTAGTTTAAAGATCTGTACTTTAAGTTAAAATCAAAATTCTGTTCTTCAAGTAAATAACTTAAAGAAAGGAAGTTATTAATTTAAAGTTCTGTACTTTAAGTTAAAATCAAAATTGTTTTCTTCAAGTTAATAACTTAAAGAATTGAAGTTGTTAGTTCAAAGTTCTGTACTTTAAGTTAAAATCAAAATTCTTTTCTTCAAGTTAATAACTTAAAAAATGGAAGTTGTTAGTTTAAAGTTCTGTACTTTAAGTTAAAATCTGTTATATTTTGGGTTCTTTAAATAAAACTCTTTTAATTACGACCATGACTTTATTCTTACATGCTAGACGCCATGACTGCTCTCCCTTTCCGCCTGCGCATTGCCTCACAAATATCATTATTATTTATCATAACACGCTCTTTTTTTTTTTTTTTTTAAATTGAATAATCAATTACAATTCTATATACAAATAATTTATATACATAAACTTAAAAAAAAATAATTACATCGATCTTACAAAATAAACTTTTTATCTCTACACATAAAGAAACAAAATAAAATTTCAAAATATTAATTAATCATCTCGCTCATACATTAATCGTTTAGGAGGTTTTATGACTCTACCACTTTTACTACGATATTGACTAGTTACATCGGCTGTTTGTAGTTCAGGAATATGACTAGGACTTATTTTTGGACTAGGACTAGGATTTCGTTCCTTTTCTGGACTTGGAGATTTGCTACTGTTCCAATCTTGTGGGTAGTAATGATTATATCTTCTCTGATTATAGTTTGTATTTTTCAAAACCGAGGAAGGCTGCGCTAAAATATGTTTCCTATTTCTTCTATATTCCACCCCTTCTGGACTTTTAATTATATACGACCTTGGACCATGTATCTTGACAATAATTCCTGGAGACCAATGACTATCTGGTTTATACTTAAAGTAAATTTGATCTGATATATTTAATCTTGATAACGGCTTACTTGATTTGTCAAAATAATATTTAGACTTTTGTTGTTTTTCAAATGCTATTCTTAAATGTTTATTTTTATTTTCAATTTTTGGACGTAATAATTTATGATTAATAGGTAAAGTACAACGTAATCTACGTGACATTAACAATTGTGCTGGAGACGACATTTCATCTTTGGGTGTATTTCTTAGATGAAGTAAAGCTAAATAAGGATCTGTTTTTGCATGTTGACATTTACGAAGTAAATTTTTAATAATTTTTACAGCACTCTCAGCCATTCCATTTGACCTAGGATTGTATGGACTACTCATAATATGCTGTATGTCCCAATCATTAACAAAATCTCGAAAATCCTTGGAGGAGAAAGGTGGTCCACCATCTGTAATCAAAACTAAAGGAATACCATGTCGAGCAAAAATTGACTTTAAATGTGTAATGGTATTGTAAGCAGTATTTGATGATAATTTTATTAAGTCTATATACTTTGAGTAGTAATCAACTACGACTAGATATTTCTGTCCTTCATAATCTAAAAAATCTGCACCTACTCTTTGCCAAGGTAATGTTGGTAATTCATGTGACATTAAAGGTTCATCAGTATTTTTTCTCTTATATGTTAGACAAGTTTTACAATTTTCTATCATATGTTTAATTTCCATCGACATATGCGGCCAATATAAAACACCTCGAACTAAATTTTTAGTTCGTTCAATACCCATGTGACTAGTATGTATTTTTTGTAAAATACGCGAACGTAATTTAGTTGGAATAATGACACTTTGATTTCTATAAACTAAATCTTTCATGACGTTGATTTCTTCTTTGATATTCCAAAAATGTTTCACTGACTCAACTACTAATGACTTGTTTTTAGGCCAACCTTCTGCACAATACATTTTAAGTGCGTTCAAAGTTTCATCCACTAAGGTAGCTTCTTTGATTTCTGACAGAGTTTGAGGAGAAACTGCTAAAGAACTTGTTATTAAATTAACATGAATTGCTACATCTTCATCTAGACAATGTTCTATTTCTGGTAAAGGAGCTCTTGACAACGTATCTGCAACATACATTAGTTTTCCAGGCTTATAAACTACATGAATATCATAAGGCTGTAATTGAAGAAGCATGCGTTGCAATCTACACGGTACAGTAGCCAAAGACTTCTTACAAATTGTTACTAAAGGAGAGTGATCAGTTTCCACTGTAATTGACTGGCCATAAATGAATTGATGAAATCTGATGCATCCAAAAACTACTGCATACAATTCTTTTTCAATCTGTGCATATCCTTGCTGACAAATTGTAAGGGTTTTAGAGGCATATGCAACTGGTCTTCCGTTTTGTAACAAAGCCGCACCAACTGCACTCTTAGAACTATCTACTGTTATAACTATTGGCTTGTTAATATCGAAATGAGATAGTACTGGACTTTGTGTAATAAGATTTTTTAATTTATTTAATGCTTCTTGATGATGGCATTCCCATTGCCATTGTGATTCTTTCTTTATGAGCTCTCTTAAATGAAAAGTTTCTGAAGAAAGATTTGGAATAAAATTGCCCAAATAAGTTATCATTCCCAAAAAACGCTGAAGACTTTTTTTATCGGTAGGAGATGGCATTTGACATATGGCTTTAATTCTTGATTCGTCCACACTCATACCATGTTTTGAAAAAATATGACCCATATATTTGACTTGACTAGCCCCAAAATTACATTTTGAAATATTAAACTTAATGTTAAGTTGATTGGCACGTTCAAGAACAGCTTTTAAGTTATCGTCATGTATTTTTTTATTTTTACCAAATACCAGTAGATCATCTACATAAATGCGTACCCCAGGTAAATCACCAAAACATTCAGTCATTTTTCGATGAAAAATTTCAGATGCCACCTTAACACCAAATGGCATACGATTAAATTTGAAGCGTCCAAATGGCGTATTAAAAGTTAATAATTTTGAGCTTTCCTCTTCAATTGGTATTATCCAAAATCCTGAATTTGCATCTAGAGTAGAAAACACAGCTGCATCATTTAATTCTGTCCTTATTTCTTCTAATGTTGGTATTTTATAATGAGAACGTAATAAAGCATGATTTAAATTACGTGGATCAATGCAAATTCGTAAATCACCTGATTTCTTTTCTGTTATAACCATCGAGCTTACCCATTCGGTCGGTTCTGTTACTTTGGAAATTACTCCGTCTGCTTCCATGCGTTCCAATGCCAACTTGACTCTCTGGTATAATTTAAAAGGTAATTTTCTAGGAGGATCTATGACTGGTTGACAATTAGGTTTAAGGAATAGTTTACATTTAGTTGACAAACAACCAAGACCATTAAAGATATGATGATATTTATCAATTAATTCATTGTAATCCTTGTTATTGCTAATCATTTGTACTCGTTTTACTAAACCTAATTTTTTACAAGTTTCTAATCCTAACACAGTTGGACAATCTAAAACTATTATTTGAAAAAGAATATTAACTGACAAATTGTTAATTTTACATGGCAATATACAAGATCCATAATTAGGTATTTCGTTACCACAAAATGATTGTATTTTAGTTTGACTAGGTTTTATCAACTTTCGATTAATATCTAAAGAAGTAAATTGTTTTAACGACATGCAATTAGCTTGTGCTCCTGTGTCTAATTGACCCTTTATCACTGTGTTGCCTATAATAATATTTACTAACCATTCTTTTTCTAAATTAGCATGTGATGCTGATAACATACATACAAAATTTGTATCTTGACTTGAATAATTATTATCTATCTGTCCTTGACTATTTAAAATTTTTACAAATTTTGTTTTACACATTTTGGCAAAATGATTAAATTTTTTACATTTGATGCATTTCTTACCATAAGCTGGACATTTGTAGCGATGGATTTGTCCACATTTGTAACATTGACGACTGCTACTACTATTTCTGGATGACTGACGAAAATGATGACTGTTCGTTGGAGAAGCTGAACGAGAGGATGAACGGGAAGATGCAAAACTAGATGTTGGTCGTCTGTTGGTTTGATTGCTAAAATTGGTTCTTATAGAATGTATACCTTCGCCTTGATTACTTTTTTCACTGATATTTTGTGCTTGCGATTGTGTTAATTCCAGCCGTTTACATATTTTCATAGCTTTTTCTAACGATAAACTATCTTCCATTAACAATCTTTCTTTCATTTGGTAATTAGCTTTATTTAAACCACATATTAAGACATCTTTAACTAAATCTTCTCTAAGATTTCCAAGCTCACATGACAAACTGAAATTTTTCAATTCTGTTACGAAATCATCAATCGATTCATTTTCACGCTGACGTCGTGATAAAAATGTATATCTCTCAACAGTTATGTTCTTCTTCGGTGTAAAATGGTTATTGAATAATTTCAACAAATCATCAAATTTTATGGTATTTGCATCCCGATTGAACGATTTAAATATAAATTTACCTTGACTACCAATTAATGATAATAAAATTGCGACCTTTCTTCTATCATTTTCCACTTCCAGACCTGTGGCTGTTAAATATAATTGAAATTGTTCCATCCATTCTGTCCATTTATGGTCTTCATTTCCATCTATTTCCAATGGAGAAATGTTTGGTTTTATATCAATGATTCTTGGACCCAGATTTGCTGCACTTGCAATTGACATTTCTGTTTGTTCTAATTCGCTAATACCACTATCTCCAGTCAATTCTGTCATTACTTTTACCTTGAAAAAATCACTTCTGACACCATGTTATATTTTGGGTTCTTTAAATAAAACTCTTTTAATTACGACCATGACTTTATTCTTACATGCTAGACGCCATGACTGCTCTCCCTTTCCGCCTGCGCATTGCCTCACAAATATCATTATTATTTATCATAACAAAATCAAAATTCTTTTCTTCAATTAAATAACTTAAAGAATGGAAGTTATTAGTTTAAAGATCTGTACTTTAAGTTAAAATCAAAATTCTTTTCTTCAAGTAAATAACTTAAAGAAAGGAAGTTATTAATTTAAAGTTCTGTACTTTAAGTTAAAATCAAAATTCTTTTTTTCAAGTTAATAACTTAAAGAATGGAAGTTGTTAGTTTAAAGTTCTGTACTTTAAGTTAAAATCAAAATTCTGTTCTTCAAGTAAATAACTTAAAGAAAGGAAGTTATTAATTTAAAGTTCTGTACTTTAAGTTAAAATCAAAATTCCTTTCTTCAAGTTAATAAATTAAAGAATGGAAGTTGTTAGTTTAAATTTCTGTACTTTAAGTTAAAATCAAAATTCTTTTCTTCAAGTTAATAACTTAAAGAATGGAAGTTGTTAGTTCAAAGTTCTGTACTTTAAGTTAAAATGAAAAATTCTTTTCTTCAAGTTAATAACTTAAAGAATGGAAGTTGTTAGTTCAAAGTTCTGTACTTTAAGTTAAAATCAAAATTCTTTTCTTCAAGTTAATAACTTAAAGAATGGAAGTTGTTAGTTCACAGTTCTGTACTTTAAGTTAAAATCAAAATTTTTTTCTTCAAGTTAATATCTTAAAAAATGGAAGTTGTTAGTTTAAAGTTCTGTACTTTAAGTTAAAATCAAAATTCTTTTCTTCAATTAAATAACTTAAAGAATGGAAGTTATTAGTTCAAAGTTCTGTACTTTAAGTTAAAATCAAAATTCTTTTCTTCAAGTAAATAACTTAAAGAAAGGAAGTTATTAATTTAAAGTTCTGTACTTGAAGTTAAAATCAAAATTCTTTTCTTCTAGTTAATAACTTCAAGAATGGAAGTTAATAGTTTAAAGTTCTGTACTTTAAGTTAAAATCAAAATTCTTTTTTTCAAGTTAATAACTTAAAGAATGGAAGTTGTTAGTTCAAAGTTCTGTACTTTAAGTTAAAATCAAAATTCTGTTCTTCAAGTAAATAACTTAAAGAAAGGAAGTTATTAATTTAAAGTTCTGTACTTTAAGTTAAAATCAAAATTCTTTTCTTCAAGTTAATAACTTAAAGAATGGAAGTTGTTAGTTCAAAGTTCTGTACTTTAGATTAAAATCAAAATTCTTTTCTTCAAGTTAATAACTTAAAGAATGGAAGTTGTTAGTTCAAAGTTCTGTACTTTAAGTGAAAATCAAAATTCTTTTCTTCAAGTTAATAACTTAAAGAATGGAAGTTGTTAGTTTAAAGTTCTGTACTTTAAGTTAAAATCAAAATTCTTTTCTTCTAGTTAATAACTTAAAGAATGGAAGTTGTTAATTCAAAGTTCTGTACTTTAAGTTAAAATCAAAATTCTTTTCATCAAGTTAATAACAAAAAGAATGGAAGTTGTTAGTTTAAAGTTCTGTACTTTAAGTTAAAATCAAAATTCTTTTCTTCAATTAAATAACTTAATGAATGGAAGTTGTTAGTTTAAAGTTCTGTACTTTAAGTTAAAATCAAAATTCTTTTCTTCAAGTAAATAACTTAAAGAAAGGAAGTTATTATTTTAAAGTTCTGTACTTTAAGTTAAAATCAAAATTCTTTTCTTCTAGTTAATAACTTAAAGAATGGAAGTTATTAGTTTAAAGTTCTGTACTTTAAGTTAAAATCAAAATTCTTTTTTTCAAGTTAATAACTTAAAGAATGGAAGTTGTTAGTTTAAAGTTCTGTACTTTAAGTTAAAATCAAAATTCTGTTCTTCAAGTAAATAACTTAAGGAAAGGAAGTTATTAATTTAATGTTCTGTACTTTAAGTTAAAATCAAAATTCTTTTCGTCAAGTAAATAACTTAATGAATGGAAGTAATTAGTTTAAAGTTCTGTACTTTAAGTTAAAATCAAAATTCTTTTCTTCAAGTTAATAAATTAAAGAATGGAAGTTGTTAGTTTAAAGTTCTGTACTTTAAGTTAAAATCAAAATTCTTTGCTTCAAGTTAATAACTTAAAGAATGGAAGTTGTTAGTTCAAAGTTCTGTACTTTAAGTTAAAATCAAAATTCTTTTCTTCAAGTTAATAACTTAAAGAAAGGAAGTTTTAATTTAAAGTTCTGTACTTTAAGTTAAAATCAAAATTCTTTTCTTCAAGTTAATAACTTAAAAAATGGAAATTGTTAGTTCAAAGTTCTGTACTTTAAGTTAAAATCAAAATTCTTTTCTTCAAGTTAATAACTTAAAGAATGGAAGTTGTTAGTTTAAAGTTCTGTACTTTAAGTTAAAATCAAAATTCCTTTCTTCAAGTTAATAACTTAAAGAATGGAAGTTGTTAGTTCAAAGTTCTGTACTTTAAGTTAAAATCAAAGTTCTTTTCTTCAAGTTAATAACTTAAAGAATGGAAGTTGTTAGTTGAAAGTTCTGTACTTTAAGTTAAAATCAAAATTCTTTTCTTCAAGTAAATAACTTAAAGAAAGGAAGTTATTAATTTAAAGTTCTGTACTTTAAGTTAAAATCAAAATTCTTTTCTTCTAGTTAATAACTTAAAGAATGGAAGTTGTTAGTTGAAAGTTCTGTACTTTAAGTTAAAATCAAAATTCTTTTCTTTTAGTTAATAACTTAAAGAATGGAAGTTATTAGTTTAAAGTTCTGTACTTTAAGTTAAAATCAAAATTCTTTTTTTCAAGTTAATAACTTAAAGAATGGAAGTTGTTAGTTTAAAGTTCTGTACTTTAAGTTGAAATCAAAATTCTTTTCTTCAAGTAAATAACTTAAAGAAAGGAAGTTATTAATTTAAAGTTCTGTACTTTAAGTTAAAATCAAAATTCTTTTCTTCTAGTTAATAACTTAAAGAATGGAAGTTGTTAGTTAAAAGTTCTGTACTTTAAGTTAAAATCAAAATTCTTTTCTTCAATTAAATAACTTAAAGAATGGAAGTTGTTAGTTTAAAGTTCTGTACTTTAAGTTAAAATCAAAATTCTGTTCTTCAAGTAAATAACTTAAAGAAAGGAAGTTATTAATTTAAAGTTCTGTACTTTAAGTTAAAATCAAAATTCTTTTCGTCAAGTAAATAACTTAATGAATGGAAGTAATTAGTTTAAAGTTCTGTACTTTAAGTTAAAATCAAAATTCTTTTTTTCAAGTAAATAACTAAAAGAATGGAAGTTGTTAGTTTAAAGATCTGTACTTTAAGTTAAATTCAAAATTCTGTTCTTCAAGTAAATAACTTAAAGAAAGGAAGTTATTAATTTAAAGTTCTGTACTTTAAGTTAAAATCAAAATTGTTTTCTTCAAGTTAATAACTTAAAGAATGGAAGTTGTTAGTTCAAAGTTCTGTACTTTAAGTTAAAATCAAAATTCTTTTCTTCAAGTTAATAACTTAAAGAATGGAAGTTGTTAGTTTAAAGTTCTGTACTTTAAGTTAAAATCAAAATTCTTTTCTTCAATTAAATAACTTAAAGAATGGAAGTTATTAGTTTAAAGATCTGTACTTTAAGTTAAAATCAAAATTTTTTTCTTCAAGTAAATAACTTAAAGAAAGGAAGTTATTAATTTAAAGTTCTGTACTTTAAGTTAAAATCAAAATTCTTTTCTTTTAGTTAATAACTTAAAGAATGGAAGTTATTAGTTTAAAGTTCTGTACTTTAAGTTAAAATCAAAATTCTTTTTTTCAAGTTAATAACTTAAAGAATGGAAGTTGTTAGTTTAAAGTTCTGTACTTTAAGTTAAAATCAAAATTCTGTTCTTCAAGTAAATAACTTAAAGAAAGGAAGTTATTAATTTAAAGTTCTGTACTTTAAGTTAAAATCAAAATTCTTTTCGTCAAGTAAATAACTTAATGAAAGGAAGTAATTAGTTTAAAGTTCTGTACTTTAAGTTAAAATCAAAATTCTTTTCTTCAAGTTAATAAATTAAAGAATGGAAGTTGTTAGTTTAAATTTCTGTACTTTAAGTTAAAATCAAAATTCTTTTCTTCAAGTTAATAACTTAAAGAATGGAAGTTGTTAGTTCAAAGTTCTGTACTTTAAGTTAAAATCAAAATTCTTTTCTTCAAGTTAATAACTTAAAGAATGGAAGTTGTTAGTTCAAAGTTCTGTACTTTAAGTTAAAATCAAAATTCTTTTCTTCAAGTTAATAACTTAAAGAATGGAAGTTGTTAGTTCAAAGTTCTGTACTTTAAGTTAAAATCAAAATTCTTTTTCAAAGTTAATATCTTAAAAAATGGAAGTTGTTAGTTTAAAGTTCTGTACTTTAAGTTAAAATCAAAATTCTTTTCTTCAATTAAATAACTTAAAGAATGGAAGTTATTAGTTCAAAGTTCTGTACTTTAAGTTAAAATCAAAATTCTTTTCTTCAAGTAAATAACTTAAAGAAAGGAAGTTATTAATTTAAAGTTCTGTACTTGAAGTTTAAATCAAAATTCTTTTCTTCTAGTTAATAACTTAAAGAATGGAAGTTATTAGTTTAAAGTTCTGTACTTTAAGTTAAAATCAAAATTCTTTTTTTCAAGTTAATAACTTAAAGAATGGAAGTTGTTAGTTCAAACTTCTGTACTTTAAGTTAAAATCAAAATTCTTTTCGTCAAGTAAATAACTTAATGAAAGGAAGTAATTAGTTTAAAGTTCTGTACTTTAAGTTAAAATCAAAATTCTTTTCTTCAAGTTTATAACTTAAAAAATGGAAGTTGTTAGTTCAAAGTTCTGTACTTTAAGTTAAAATCAAAATTCTTTTCTTCAAGTTAATAACTTAAAGAATGGAAGTTGTTAGTTGAAAGTTCTGTACTTTAAGTTAAAATCAAAATTCTTTTCTTCAATTAAATAACTTAAAGAATGGAAGTTGTTAGTTTAAAGTTCTGTACTTTAAGTTAAAATCAAAATTCTTTTCTTCAAGTAAATAACTTAAAGAAAGGAAGTTATTAATTTAAAGTTCTGTATTTTAAGTTAAAATCAAAATTCTTTTCTTCTAGTTAATAACTTAAAGAATGGAAGTTATTAGTTTAAAGTTCTGTACTTTAAGTTAAAATCAAAATTCTTTTTTTCAAGTTAATAACTTCAAGAATGGAAGTTGTTAGTTTACAGTTCTGTACTTTAAGTTAAAATCAAAATTCTGTTCTTCAAGTAAATAACTTAAAGAAAGGAAGTTATTAATTTAAAGTTCTGTACTTTAAGTTAAAATCAAAATTCTTTTCTTCAATTACAGAACTTAAAGAATGGAAGTTGTTAGTTTAAAGTTCTGTACTTTAAGTTAAAATCAAAATTGTTTTTTTCTAGTTAATAACTTAAAGAATGGAAGTTGTTAGTTTAAAGTTCTGTACTTTAAGTTAAAATCAAAATTCTGTTCTTCTAGTAAATAACTTAAAGAAAAGAAGTTATTAATTTAAAGTTCTGTACTTTAAGTTAAAATCAAAATTCTTTTCGTCAAGTAAATAACTTAGTGAATGGAAGTAATTAGTTTAAAGTTCTGTACTTTAAGTTAAAATTAAAATTCTTTTCTTCAAGTTAATAAATTAAAGAATGGAAGTTGTTAGTTTAAAGTTCTGTACTTTAAGTTAAAATCAAAATTCTTTTCTTCAAGTTAATAACTTAAAGAATGGAAGTTGTTAGTTCAAAGTTCTGTACTTTAAGTTAAAATCAAAATTCTTTTCTTCAAGTTAATAACTTAAAGAAAGGAAGTTATTATTTTAAAGTTCTGTACTTTAAGTTAAAATCAAAATTCTTTTCTACAAGTTAATAACTTAAAGAATGGAAGTTGTTAATTCAAAGTTCTGTACTTTAAGTTAAAATCAAAATTCTTTTCATCAAGTTAATAACAAAAAGAATGAAAGTTGTTAGTTTAAAGTTCTGTACTTTAAGTTAAAATCAAAATTCTTTTCTTCAATTAAATAACTTAATGAATGGAAGTTGTTAGTTTAAAGTTCTGTACTTTAAGTTAAAATCAAAATTCTTTTCTTCAAGTAAATAACCTAAAGAAAGGAAGTTATTATTTTAAAGTTCTGTACTTTAAGTTAAAATCAAAATTCTTTTCTTCTAGTTAATAACTTAAAGAATGGAAGTTATTAGTTTAAAGTTCTGTACTTTAAGTTAAAATCAAAATTCTTTTTTTCAAGTTAATAACTTAAAGAATGGAAGTTGTTAGTTTAAAGTTCTGTACTTTAAGTTAAAATCAAAATTCTGTTCTTCAAGTAAATAACTTAAAGAAAGGAAGTTATTAATTTAATGTTCTGTACTTTAAGTTAAAATCAAAATTCTTTTCGTCAAGTAAATAACTTAATGAATGGAAGTAATTAGTTTAAAGTTCTGTACTTTAAGTTAAAATCAAATTCTTTTCTTGAAGTTAATAAATTAAAGAATGGAAGTTGTTAGTTTAAAGTTCTGTACTTTAAGTTAAAATCAAAATTCTTTGCTTCAAGTTAATAACTTAAAGAATGGAAGTTGTTAGTTCAAAGTTCTGTACTTTAAGTTAAAATCAAAATTCTTTTCTTCAAGTTAATAACTTAAAGAAAGGAAGTTTTAATTTAAAGTTCTGTACTTTAAGTTAAAATCAAAATTCTTTTCTTCAAGTTAATAACTTAAAAAATGGAAGTTGTTAGTTCAAAGTTCTGTACTTTAAGTTAAAATCAAAATTCTTTTCTTCAAGTTAATAACTTAAAGAATGGAAGTTGTTAGTTTAAAGTTCTGTACTTTAAGTTAAAATCAAAATTCTTTTCTTCAAGTTAATAACTTAAAGAATGGAAGTTGTTAGTTCAAAGTTCTGTACTTTAAGTTAAAATCAAAGTTCTTTTCTTCAAGTTAATAACTTAAAGAATGGAAGTTGTTAGTTGAAAGTTCTGTACTTTAAGTTAAAATCAAAATTCTTTTCTTCAATTAAATAACTTAAAGAATGGAAGTTATTAGTTCAAAGTTCTGTACTTTAAGTTAAAATCAAAATTCTTTTCTTCAAGTAAATAACTTAAAGAAAGGAAGTTATTAATTTAAAGTTCTGTACTTGAAGTTTAAATCAAAATTCTTTTCTTCTAGTTAATAACTTAAAGAATGGAAGTTATTAGTTTAAAGTTCTGTACTTTAAGTTAAAATCAAAATTCTTTTTTTCAAGTTAATAACTTAAAGAATGGAAGTTGTTAGTTCAAAGTTCTGTACTTTAAGTTAAAATCAAAATTCTTTTCGTCAAGTAAATAACTTAATGAAAGGAAGTAATTAGTTCAAAGTTCTGTACTTTAAGTTAAAATCAAAATTCTTTTCTTCAAGTTAATAACTTAAAGAATGGAAGTTGTTAGTTTAAAGTTCTGTACTTTAAGTTAAAATCAAAAATCTTTTCTTCAAGTTAATAACTTAAAGAATGGAAGTTGTTAGTTCAAAGTTCTGTACTTTAAGTTAAAATCAAAGTTCTTTTCTTCAAGTTAATAACTTAAAGAATGGAAGTTGTTAGTTGAAAGTTCTGTACTTTAAGTTAAAATCAAAATTCTTTTCTTCAATTAAATAACTTAAAGAATGGAAGTTATTAATTTAAAGTTCTGTATTTTAAGTTAAAATCAAAATTCTTTTCTTCTAGTTAATAACTTAAAGAATGGAAGTTATTAGTTTAAAGTTCTGTACTTTAAGTTAAAATCAAAATTCTTTTTTTCAAGTTAATAACTTAAAGAATGGAAGTTGTTAGTTTACAGTTCTGTACTTTAAGTTAAAATCAAAATTCTATTCTTCAAGTAAATAACTTAAAGAAAGGAAGTTATTAATTTAAAGTTCTGTACTTTAAGTTAAAATCAAAATTCTTTTCTTCAATTACAGAACTTAAAGAATGGAAGTTGTTAGTTTAAAGTTCTGTACTTTAAGTTAAAATCAAAATTGTTTTTTTCTAGTTAATAACTTAAAGAATGGAAGTTGTTAGTTTAAAGTTCTGTACTTTAAGTTAAAATCAAAATTCTGTTCTTCAAGTAAATAACTTAAAGAAAGGAAGTTATTAATTTAAAGTTCTGTACTTTAAGTTAAAATCAAAATTCTTTTCGTCAAGTAAATAACTTAGTGAATGGAAGTAATTAGTTTAAAGTTCTGTACTTTAAGTTAAAATCAAAATTCTTTTCTTCAAGTTAATAAATTAAAGAATGGAAGTTGTTAGTTTAAAGTTCTGTACTTTAAGTTAAAATCAAAATTCTTTTCTTCAAGTTAATAACTTAAAGAATGGAAGTTGTTAGTTCAAAGTTCTGTACTTTAAGTTAAAATCAAAATTCTTTTCTTCAAGTTAATAACTTAAAGAAAGGAAGTTATTATTTTAAAGTTCTGTACTTTAAGTTAAAATCAAAATTCTTTTCTTCAAGTTAATAACTTAAAGAATGGAAGTTGTTAATTCAAAGTTCTGTACTTTAAGTTAAAATCAAAATTCTTTTCATCAAGTTAATAACAAAAAGAATGGAAGTTGTTAGTTTAAAGTTCTGTACTTTAAGTTAAAATCAAAATTCTTTTCTTCAATTAAATAACTTAATGAATGGAAGTTGTTAGTTTAAAGTTCTGTACTTTAAGTTAAAATCAAAATTCTTTTCTTCAAGTAAATAACTTAAAGAAAGGAAGTTATTATTTTAAAGTTCTGTACTTTAAGTTAAAATCAAAATTCTTTTCTTCTAGTTAATAACTTAAAGAATGGAAGTTATTAGTTTAAAGTTCTGTACTTTAAGTTAAAATCAAAATTCTTTTTTTCAAGTTAATAACTTAAAGAATGGAAGTTGTTAGTTTAAAGTTCTGTACTTTAAGTTAAAATCAAAATTCTGTTCTTCAAGTAAATAACTTAAAGAAAGGAAGTTATTAATTTAATGTACTGTACTTTAAGTTAAAATCAAAATTCTTTTCGTCAAGTAAATAACTTAATGAATGGAAGTAATTAGTTTAAAGTTCTGTACTTTAAGTTAAAATCAAAATTCTTTTCTTCAAGTTAATAAATTAAAGAATGGAAGTTGTTAGTTTAAAGTTCTGTACTTTGAGTTAAAATCAAAATTCTTTGCTTCAAGTTAATAACTTAAAGAATGGAAGTTGTTAGTTCAAAGTTCTGTACTTTAAGTTAAAATCAAAATTCTTCTCTTCAAGTTAATAACTTAAAGAAAGGAAGTTTTAATTTAAAGTTCTGTACTTTAAGTTAAAATCAAAATTCTTTTCTTCAAGTTAATAACTTAAAAAATGGAAGTTGTTAGTTCAAAGTTCTGTACTTTAAGTTAAAATCAAAATTCTTTTCTTCAAGTTAATAACTTAAAGAATGGAAGTTGTTAGTTTAAAGTTCTGTACTTTAAGTTAAAATCAAAATTCTTTTCTTCAAGTTAATAACTTAAAGAATGGAAGTTGTTAGTTCAAAGTTCTGTAGTTTAAGTTAAAATCAAAGTTCTTTTCTTCAAGTTAATAACTTAAAGAATGGAAGTTGTTAGTTGAAAGTTCTGTACTTTAAGTTAAAATCAAAATTCTTTTCTTCAATTAAATAACTTAAAGAATGGAAGTTATTAGTTTAAAGTTCTGTACTTTAAGTTGAAATCAAAATTCTTTTCTTCAAGTAAATAACTTAAAGAAAGGAAGTTATTAATTTAAAGTTCTGTACTTTAAGTTAAAATCAAAATTCTTTTCTTCTAGTTAATAACTTAAAGAATGGAAGTTGTTAGTTGAAAGTTCTGTACTTTAAGTTAAAATAAAAATTCTTTTCTTCAATTAAATAACTTAAAGAATGGAAGTTGTTAGTTTAAAGTTCTGTACTTTAAGTTAAAATCAAAATTCTGTTCTTCAAGTAAATAACTTAAAGAAAGGAAGTTATTAATTTAAAGTTCTGTACTTTAAGTTAAAATCAAAATTCTTTTCGTCAAGTAAATAACTTAATGAATGGAAGTAATTAGTTTAAAGTTCTGTACTTTAAGTTAAAATCAAAATTCTTTTTTTCAAGTAAATAACTAAAAGAATGGAAGTTGTTAGTTTAAAGATCTGTACTTTAAGTTAAAATCAAAATTCTGTTCTTCAAGTAAATAACTTAAAGAAAGGAAGTTATTAATTTAAAGTTCTGTACTTTAAGTTAAAATCAAAATTGTTTTCTTCAAGTTAATAACTTAAAGAATGGAAGTTGTTAGTTCAAAGTTCTGTACTTTAAGTTAAAATCAAAATTCTTTTCTTCAAGTTAATAACTTAAAGAATGGAAGTTGTTAGTTTAAAGTTCTGTACTTTAAGTTAAAATCAAAATTCTTTTCTTCAATTAAATAACTTAAAGAATGGAAGTTATTAGTTTAAAGATCTGTACTTTAAGTTAAAATCAAAATTCTTTTCTTCAAGTAAATAACTTAAAGAAAGGAAGTTATTAATTTAAAGTTCTGTACTTTAAGTTAAAATCAAAATTCTTTTCTTTTAGTTAATAACTTAAAGAATGGAAGTTATTAGTTTAAAGTTCTGTACTTTAAGTTAAAATCAAAATTCTTTTTTTCAAGTTAATAACTTAAAGAATGGAAGTTGTTAGTTTAAAGTTTTGTACTTTAAGTTAAAATCAAAATTCTTTTCTTCAATTAAATAACTTAAAGAATGGAAGTTATTAGTTCAAAGTTCTGTACTTTAAGTTAAAATCAAAATTCTTTTCTTCAAGTAAATAACTTAAAGAAAGGAAGTTATTAATTTAAAGTTCTGTACTTGAAGTTTAAATCAAAATTCTTTTCTTCTAGTTAATAACTTAAAGAATGGAAGTTATTAGTTTAAAGTTCTGTACTTTAAGTTAAAATCAAAATTCTTTTTTTCAAGTTAATAACTTAAAGAATGGAAGTTGTTAGTTCAAAGTTCTGTACTTTAAGTTAAAATCAAAATTCTTTTCGTCAAGTAAATAACTTAATGAAAGGAAGTAATTAGTTTAAAGTTCTGTACTTTAAGTTAAAATCAAAATTCTTTTCTTCAAGTTAATAACTTAAAAAATGGAAGTTGTTAGTTCAAAGTTCTGTACTTTAAGTTAAAATCAAAATTCTTTTCTTCAAGTTAATAACTTAAAGAATGGAAGTTGTTAGTTTAAAGTTCTGTACTTTAAGTTAAAATCAAAAATCTTTTCTTCAAGTTAATAACTTAAAGAATGGAAGTTGTTAGTTCAAAGTTCTGTACTTTAAGTTAAAATCAAAGTTCTTTTCTTCAAGTTAATAACTTAAAGAATGGAAGTTGTTAGTTGAAAGTTCTGTACTTTAAGTTAAAATCAAAATTCTTTTCTTCAATTAAATAACTTAAAGAATGGAAGTTATTAATTTAAAGTTCTGTATTTTAAGTTAAAATCAAAATTCTTTTCTTCTAGTTAATAACTTAAAGAATGGAAGTTATTAGTTTAAAGTTCTGTACTTTAAGTTAAAATCAAAATTCTTTTTTTCAAGTTAATAACTTAAAGAATGGAAGTTGTTAGTTTACAGTTCTGTACTTTAAGTTAAAATCAAAATTCTATTCTTCAAGTAAATAACTTAAAGAAAGGAAGTTATTAATTTAAAGTTCTGTACTTTAAGTTAAAATCAAAATTCTTTTCTTCAATTACAGAACTTAAAGAATGGAAGTTGTTAGTTTAAAGTTCTGTACTTTAAGTTAAAATCAAAATTGTTTTTTTCTAGTTAATAACTTAAAGAATGGAAGTTGTTAGTTTAAAGTTCTGTACTTTAAGTTAAAATCAAAATTCTGTTCTTCAAGTAAATAACTTAAAGAAAGGAAGTTATTAATTTAAAGTTCTGTACTTTAAGTTAAAATCAAAATTCTTTTCGTCAAGTAAATAACTTAGTGAATGGAAGTAATTAGTTTAAAGTTCTGTACTTTAAGTTAAAATCAAAATTCTTTTCTTCAAGTTAATAAATTAAAGAATGGAAGTTGTTGGTTTAAAGTTCTGTACTTTAAGTTAAAATCAAAATTCTTTTCTTCAAGTTAATAACTTAAAGAATGGAAGTTGTTAGTTCAAAGTTCTGTACTTTAAGTTAAAATCAAAATTCTTTTCTTCAAGTTAATAACTTAAAGAAAGGAAGTTATTATTTTAAAGTTCTGTACTTTAAGTTAAAATCAAAATTCTTTTCTTCAAGTTAATAACTTAAAGAATGGAAGTTGTTAATTCAAAGTTCTGTACTTTAAGTTAAAATCAAAATTCTTTTCATCAAGTTAATAACAAAAAGAATGGAAGTTGTTAGTTTAAAGTTCTGTACTTTAAGTTAAAATCAAAATTCTTTTCTTCAATTAAATAACTTAATGAATGGAAGTTGTTAGTTTAAAGTTCTGTACTTTAAGTTAAAATCAAAATTCTTTTCTTCAAGTAAATAACTTAAAGAAAGGAAGTTATTATTTTAAAGTTCTGTACTTTAAGTTAAAATCAAAATTCTTTTCTTCTAGTTAATAACTTAAAGAATGGAAGTTATTAGTTTAAAGTTCTGTACTTTAAGTTAAAATCAAAATTCTTTTTTTCAAGTTAATAACTTAAAGAATGGAAGTTGTTAGTTTAAAGTTCTGTACTTTAAGTTAAAATCAAAATTCTGTTCTTCAAGTAAATAACTTAAAGAAAGGAAGTTATTAATTTAATGTACTGTACTTTAAGTTAAAATCAAAATTCTTTTCGTCAAGTAAATAACTTAATGAATGGAAGTAATTAGTTTAAAGTTCTGTACTTTAAGTTAAAATCAAAATTCTTTTCTTCAAGTTAATAAATTAAAGAATGGAAGTTGTTAGTTTAAAGTTCTGTACTTTGAGTTAAAATCAAAATTCTTTGCTTCAAGTTAATAACTTAAAGAATGGAAGTTGTTAGTTCAAAGTTCTGTACTTTAAGTTAAAATCAAAATTCTTCTCTTCAAGTTAATAACTTAAAGAAAGGAAGTTTTAATTTAAAGTTCTGTACTTTAAGTTAAAATCAAAATTCTTTTCTTCAAGTTAATAACTTAAAAAATGGAAGTTGTTAGTTCAAAGTTCTGTACTTTAAGTTAAAATCAAAATTCTTTTCTTCAAGTTAATAACTTAAAGAATGGAAGTTGTTAGTTTAAAGTTCTGTACTTTAAGTTAAAATCAAAATTCTTTTTTTCAAGTTAATAACTTAAAGAATGGAAGTTGTTAGTTCAAAGTTCTGTAGTTTAAGTTAAAATCAAAGTTCTTTTCTTCAAGTTAATAACTTAAAGAATGGAAGTTGTTAGTTGAAAGTTCTGTACTTTAAGTTAAAATCAAAATTCTTTTCTTCAATTAAATAACTTAAAGAATGGAAGTTATTAGTTTAAAGTTCTGTACTTTAAGTTGAAATCAAAATTCTTTTCTTCAAGTAAATAACTTAAAGAAAGGAAGTTATTAATTTAAAGTTCTGTACTTTAAGTTAAAATCAAAATTCTTTTCTTCTAGTTAATAACTTAAAGAATGGAAGTTGTTAGTTGAAAGTTCTGTACTTTAAGTTAAAATAAAAATTCTTTTCTTCAATTAAATAACTTAAAGAATGGAAGTTGTTAGTTTAAAGTTCTGTACTTTAAGTTAAAATCAAAATTCTGTTCTTCAAGTAAATAACTTAAAGAAAGGAAGTTATTAATTTAAAGTTCTGTACTTTAAGTTAAAATCAAAATTCTTTTCGTCAAGTAAATAACTTAATGAATGGAAGTAATTAGTTTAAAGTTCTGTACTTTAAGTTAAAATCAAAATCCTTTTTTTCAAGTAAATAACTAAAAGAATGGAAGTTGTTAGTTTAAAGATCTGTACTTTAAGTTAAAATCAAAATTCTGTTCTTCAAGTAAATAACTTAAAGAAAGGAAGTTATTAATTTAAAGTTCTGTACTTTAAGTTAAAATCAAAATTGTTTTCTTCAAGTTAATAACTTAAAGAATGGAAGTTGTTAGTTCAAAGTTCTGTACTTTAAGTTAAAATCAAAATTCTTTTCTTCAAGTTAATAACTTAAAGAATGGAAGTTGTTAGTTTAAAGTTCTGTACTTTAAGTTAAAATCAAAATTCTTTTCTTCAATTAAATAACTTAAAGAATGGAAGTTATTAGTTTAAAGATCTGTACTTTAAGTTAAAATCAAAATTCTTTTCTTCAAGTAAATAACTTAAAGAAAGGAAGTTATTAATTTAAAGTTCTGTACTTTAAGTTAAAATCAAAATTCTTTTCTTTTAGTTAATAACTTAAAGAATGGAAGTTATTAGTTTAAAGTTCTGTACTTTAAGTTAAAATCAAAATTCTTTTTTTCAAGTTAATAACTTAAAGAATGGAAGTTGTTAGTTTAAAGTTCTGTACTTTAAGTTAAAATCAAAATTCTGTTCTTCAAGTAAATAACTTAAAGAAAGGAAGTTATTAATTTAAAGTTCTGTACTTTAAGTTAAAATCAAAATTCTTTTCGTCAAGTAAATAACTTAATGAAAGGAAGTAATTAGTTTAAAGTTTTGTACTTTAAGTTAAAATCAAAATTCTTTTCTTCAAGTTAATAAATTAAAGAATGGAAGTTGTTAGTTTAAATTTCTGTACTTTAAGTTAAAATCAAAATTCTTTTCTTCAAGTTAATAACTTAAAAGATGGAAGTTGTTAGTTCAAAGTTCTGTACTTTAAGTTAAAATCAAAATTCTTTTCTTCAAGTTAATAACTTAAAGAATGGAAGTTGTTAGTTCAAAGTTCTGTACTTTAAGTTAAAATCAAAATTCTTTTCTTCTAGTTAATAACTTAAAGAATGGAAGTTGTTAGTTCAAAGTTCTGTACTTTAAGTTAAAATCAAAATTCTTTTCTTCAAGTTAATATCTTAAAAAATGGAAGTTGTTAGTTTAAAGTTCTGTACTTTAAGTTAAAATCAAAATTCTTTTCTTCAATTAAATAACTTAAAGAATGGAAGTTATTAGTTCAAAGTTCTGTACTTTAAGTTAAAATCAAAATTCTTTTCTTCAAGTAAATAACTTAAAGAAAGGAAGTTATTAATTTAAAGTTCTGTACTTGAAGTTTAAATCAAAATTCTTTTCTTCTAGTTAATAACTTAAAGAATGGAAGTTATTAGTTTAAAGTTCTGTACTTTAAGTTAAAATCAAAATTCTTTTTTTCAAGTTAATAACTTAAAGAATGGAAGTTGTTAGTTCAAAGTTCTGTACTTTAAGTTAAAATCAAAATTCTTTTCGTCAAGTAAATAACTTAATGAAAGGAAGTAATTAGTTTAAAGTTCTGTACTTTAAGTTAAAATCAAAATTCTTTTCTTCAAGTTAATAACTTAAAAAATGGAAGTTGTTAGTTCAAAGTTCTGTACTTTAAGTTAAAATCAAAATTCTTTTCTTCAAGTTAATAACTTAAAGAATGGAAGTTGTTAGTTTAAAGTTCTGTACTTTAAGTTAAAATCAAAAATCTTTTCTTCAAGTTAATAACTTAAAGAATGGAAGTTGTTAGTTCAAAGTTCTGTACTTTAAGTTAAAATCAAAGTTCTTTTCTTCAAGTTAATAACTTAAAGAATGGAAGTTGTTAGTTGAAAGTTCTGTACTTTAAGTTAAAATCAAAATTCTTTTCTTCAATTAAATAACTTAAAGAATGGAAGTTGTTAGTTTAAAGTTCTGTACTTTAAGTTAAAATCAAAATTCTTTTCTTCAAGTAAATAACTTAAAGAAAGGAAGTTATTAATTTAAAGTTCTGTATTTTAAGTTAAAATCAAAATTCTTTTCTTCTAGTTAATAACTTAAAGAATGGAAGTTATTAGTTTAAAGTTCTGTACTTTAAGTTAAAATCAAAATTCTTTTTTTCAAGTTAATAACTTAAAGAATGGAAGTTGTTAGTTTACAGTTCTGTACTTTAAGTTAAAATCAAAATTCTGTTCTTCAAGTAAATAACTTAAAGAAAGGAAGTTATTAATTTAAAGTTCTGTACTTTAAGTTAAAATCAAAATTCTTTTCTTCAATTACAGAACTTAAAGAATGGAAGTTGTTAGTTTAAAGTTCTGTACTTTAAGTTAAAATCAAAATTGTTTTTTTCTAGTTAATAACTTAAAGAATGGAAGTTGTTAGTTTAAAGTTCTGTACTTTAAGTTAAAATCAAAATTCTGTTCTTCTAGTAAATAACTTAAAGAAAAGAAGTTATTAATTTAAAGTTCTGTACTTTAAGTTAAAATCAAAATTCTTTTCGTCAAGTAAATAACTTAGTGAATGGAAGTAATTAGTTTAAAGTTCTGTACTTTAAGTTAAAATCAAAATTCTTTTCTTCAAGTTAATAAATTAAAGAATGGAAGTTGTTAGTTTAAAGTTCTGTACTTTAAGTTAAAATCAAAATTCTTTTCTTCAAGTTAATAACTTAAAGAATGGAAGTTGTTAGTTCAAAGTTCTGTACTTTAAGTTAAAATCAAAATTCTTTTCTTCAAGTTAATAACTTAAAGAAAGGAAGTTATTATTTTAAAGTTCTGTACTTTAAGTTAAAATCAAAATTCTTTTCTACAAGTTAATAACTTAAAGAATGGAAGTTGTTAATTCAAAGTTCTGTACTTTAAGTTAAAATCAAAATTCTTTTCATCAAGTTAATAACAAAAAGAATGAAAGTTGTTAGTTTAAAGTTCTGTACTTTAAGTTAAAATCAAAATTCTTTTCTTCAATTAAATAACTTAATGAATGGAAGTTGTTAGTTTAAAGTTCTGTACTTTAAGTTAAAATCAAAATTCTTTTCTTCAAGTAAATAACCTAAAGAAAGGAAGTTATTATTTTAAAGTTCTGTACTTTAAGTTAAAATCAAAATTCTTTTCTTCTAGTTAATAACTTAAAGAATGGAAGTTATTAGTTTAAAGTTCTGTACTTTAAGTTAAAATCAAAATTCTTTTTTTCAAGTTAATAACTTAAAGAATGGAAGTTGTTAGTTTAAAGTTCTGTACTTTAAGTTAAAATCAAAATTCTGTTCTTCAAGTAAATAACTTAAAGAAAGGAAGTTATTAATTTAATGTTCTGTACTTTAAGTTAAAATCAAAATTCTTTTCGTCAAGTAAATAACTTAATGAATGGAAGTAATTAGTTTAAAGTTCTGTACTTTAAGTTAAAATCAAAATTCTTTTCTTGAAGTTAATAAATTAAAGAATGGAAGTTGTTAGTTTAAAGTTCTGTACTTTAAGTTAAAATCAAAATTCTTTGCTTCAAGTTAATAACTTAAAGAATGGAAGTTGTTAGTTCAAAGTTCTGTACTTTAAGTTAAAATCAAAATTCTTTTCTTCAAGTTAATAACTTAAAGAAAGGAAGTTTTAATTTAAAGTTCTGTACTTTAAGTTAAAATCAAAATTCTTTTCTTCAAGTTAATAACTTAAAAAATGGAAGTTGTTAGTTCAAAGTTCTGTACTTTAAGTTAAAATCAAAATTCTTTTCTTCAAGTTAATAACTTAAAGAATGGAAGTTGTTAGTTTAAAGTTCTGTACTTTAAGTTAAAATCAAAATTCTTTTCTTCAAGTTAATAACTTAAAGAATGGAAGTTGTTAGTTCAAAGTTCTGTACTTTAAGTTAAAATCAAAGTTCTTTTCTTCAAGTTAATAACTTAAAGAATGGAAGTTGTTAGTTGAAAGTTCTGTACTTTAAGTTAAAATCAAAATTCTTTTCTTCAATTAAATAACTTAAAGAATGGAAGTTATTAGTTCAAAGTTCTGTACTTTAAGTTAAAATCAAAATTCTTTTCTTCAAGTAAATAACTTAAAGAAAGGAAGTTATTAATTTAAAGTTCTGTACTTGAAGTTTAAATCAAAATTCTTTTCTTCTAGTTAATAACTTAAAGAATGGAAGTTATTAGTTTAAAGTTCTGTACTTTAAGTTAAAATCAAAATTCTTTTTTTCAAGTTAATAACTTAAAGAATGGAAGTTGTTAGTTCAAAGTTCTGTACTTTAAGTTAAAATCAAAATTCTTTTCGTCAAGTAAATAACTTAATGAAAGGAAGTAATTAGTTTAAAGTTCTGTACTTTAAGTTAAAATCAAAATTCTTTTCTTCAAGTTAATAACTTAAAAAATGGAAGTTGTTAGTTCAAAGTTCTGTACTTTAAGTTAAAATCAAAATTCTTTTCTTCAAGTTAATAACTTAAAGAATGGAAGTTGTTAGTTTAAAGTTCTGTACTTTAAGTTAAAATCAAAAATCTTTTCTTCAAGTTAATAACTTAAAGAATGGAAGTTGTTAGTTCAAAGTTCTGTACTTTAAGTTAAAATCAAAGTTCTTTTCTTCAAGTTAATAACTTAAAGAATGGAAGTTGTTAGTTGAAAGTTCTGTACTTTAAGTTAAAATCAAAATTCTTTTCTTCAATTAAATAACTTAAAGAATGGAAGTTATTAATTTAAAGTTCTGTATTTTAAGTTAAAATCAAAATTCTTTTCTTCTAGTTAATAACTTAAAGAATGGAAGTTATTAGTTTAAAGTTCTGTACTTTAAGTTAAAATCAAAATTCTTTTTTTCAAGTTAATAACTTAAAGAATGGAAGTTGTTAGTTTACAGTTCTGTACTTTAAGTTAAAATCAAAATTCTATTCTTCAAGTAAATAACTTAAAGAAAGGAAGTTATTAATTTAAAGTTCTGTACTTTAAGTTAAAATCAAAATTCTTTTCTTCAATTACAGAACTTAAAGAATGGAAGTTGTTAGTTTAAAGTTCTGTACTTTAAGTTAAAATCAAAATTGTTTTTTTCTAGTTAATAACTTAAAGAATGGAAGTTGTTAGTTTAAAGTTCTGTACTTTAAGTTAAAATCAAAATTCTGTTCTTCAAGTAAATAACTTAAAGAAAGGAAGTTATTAATTTAAAGTTCTGTACTTTAAGTTAAAATCAAAATTCTTTTCGTCAAGTAAATAACTTAGTGAATGGAAGTAATTAGTTTAAAGTTCTGTACTTTAAGTTAAAATCAAAATTCTTTTCTTCAAGTTAATAAATTAAAGAATGGAAGTTGTTAGTTTAAAGTTCTGTACTTTAAGTTAAAATCAAAATTCTTTTCTTCAAGTTAATAACTTAAAGAATGGAAGTTGTTAGTTCAAAGTTCTGTACTTTAAGTTAAAATCAAAATTCTTTTCTTCAAGTTAATAACTTAAAGAAAGGAAGTTATTATTTTAAAGTTCTGTACTTTAAGTTAAAATCAAAATTCTTTTCTTCAAGTTAATAACTTAAAGAATGGAAGTTGTTAATTCAAAGTTCTGTACTTTAAGTTAAAATCAAAATTCTTTTCATCAAGTTAATAACAAAAAGAATGGAAGTTGTTAGTTTAAAGTTCTGTACTTTAAGTTAAAATCAAAATTCTTTTCTTCTAGTTAATAACTTAAAGAATGGAAGTTATTAGTTTAAAGTTCTGTACTTTAAGTTAAAATCAAAATTCTTTTTTTCAAGTTAATAACTTAAAGAATGGAAGTTGTTAGTTTAAAGTTCTGTACTTTAAGTTAAAATCAAAATTCTGTTCTTCAAGTAAATAACTTAAAGAAAGGAAGTTATTAATTTAATGTACTGTACTTTAAGTTAAAATCAAAATTCTTTTCGTCAAGTAAATAACTTAATGAATGGAAGTAATTAGTTTAAAGTTCTGTACTTTAAGTTAAAATCAAAATTCTTTTCTTCAAGTTAATAAATTAAAGAATGGAAGTTGTTAGTTTAAAGTTCTGTACTTTGAGTTAAAATCAAAATTCTTTGCTTCAAGTTAATAACTTAAAGAATGGAAGTTGTTAGTTCAAAGTTCTGTACTTTAAGTTAAAATCAAAATTCTTCTCTTCAAGTTAATAACTTAAAGAAAGGAAGTTTTAATTTAAAGTTCTGTACTTTAAGTTAAAATCAAAATTCTTTTCTTCAAGTTAATAACTTAAAAAATGGAAGTTGTTAGTTCAAAGTTCTGTACTTTAAGTTAAAATCAAAATTCTTTTCTTCAAGTTAATAACTTAAAGAATGGAAGTTGTTAGTTTAAAGTTCTGTACTTTAAGTTAAAATCAAAATTCTTTTCTTCAAGTTAATAACTTAAAGAATGGAAGTTGTTAGTTCAAAGTTCTGTAGTTTAAGTTAAAATCAAAGTTCTTTTCTTCAAGTTAATAACTTAAAGAATGGAAGTTGTTAGTTGAAAGTTCTGTACTTTAAGTTAAAATCAAAATTCTTTTCTTCAATTAAATAACTTAAAGAATGGAAGTTATTAGTTTAAAGTTCTGTACTTTAAGTTGAAATCAAAATTCTTTTCTTCAAGTAAATAACTTAAAGAAAGGAAGTTATTAATTTAAAGTTCTGTACTTTAAGTTAAAATCAAAATTCTTTTCTTCTAGTTAATAACTTAAAGAATGGAAGTTGTTAGTTGAAAGTTCTGTACTTTAAGTTAAAATAAAAATTCTTTTCTTCAATTAAATAACTTAAAGAATGGAAGTTGTTAGTTTAAAGTTCTGTACTTTAAGTTAAAATCAAAATTCTGTTCTTCAAGTAAATAACTTAAAGAAAGGAAGTTATTAATTTAAAGTTCTGTACTTTAAGTTAAAATCAAAATTCTTTTCGTCAAGTAAATAACTTAATGAATGGAAGTAATTAGTTTAAAGTTCTGTACTTTAAGTTAAAATCAAAATTCTTTTTTTCAAGTAAATAACTAAAAGAATGGAAGTTGTTAGTTTAAAGATCTGTACTTTAAGTTAAAATCAAAATTCTGTTCTTCAAGTAAATAACTTAAAGAAAGGAAGTTATTAATTTAAAGTTCTGTACTTTAAGTTAAAATCAAAATTGTTTTCTTCAAGTTAATAACTTAAAGAATGGAAGTTGTTAGTTCAAAGTTCTGTACTTTAAGTTAAAATCAAAATTCTTTTCTTCAAGTTAATAACTTAAAGAATGGAAGTTGTTAGTTTAAAGTTCTGTACTTTAAGTTAAAATCAAAATTCTTTTCTTCAATTAAATAACTTAAAGAATGGAAGTTATTAGTTTAAAGATCTGTACTTTAAGTTAAAATCAAAATTCTTTTCTTCAAGTAAATAACTTAAAGAAAGGAAGTTATTAATTTAAAGTTCTGTACTTTAAGTTAAAATCAAAATTCTTTTCTTTTAGTTAATAACTTAAAGAATGGAAGTTATTAGTTTAAAGTTCTGTACTTTAAGTTAAAATCAAAATTCTTTTTTTCAAGTTAATAACTTAAAGAATGGAAGTTGTTAGTTTAAAGTTTTGTACTTTAAGTTAAAATCAAAATTCTTTTCTTCAATTAAATAACTTAAAGAATGGAAGTTATTAGTTCAAAGTTCTGTACTTTAAGTTAAAATCAAAATTCTTTTCTTCAAGTAAATAACTTAAAGAAAGGAAGTTATTAATTTAAAGTTCTGTACTTGAAGTTTAAATCAAAATTCTTTTCTTCTAGTTAATAACTTAAAGAATGGAAGTTATTAGTTTAAAGTTCTGTACTTTAAGTTAAAATCAAAATTCTTTTTTTCAAGTTAATAACTTAAAGAATGGAAGTTGTTAGTTCAAAGTTCTGTACTTTAAGTTAAAATCAAAATTCTTTTCGTCAAGTAAATAACTTAATGAAAGGAAGTAATTAGTTTAAAGTTCTGTACTTTAAGTTAAAATCAAAATTCTTTTCTTCAAGTTAATAACTTAAAAAATGGAAGTTGTTAGTTCAAAGTTCTGTACTTTAAGTTAAAATCAAAATTCTTTTCTTCAAGTTAATAACTTAAAGAATAGAAGTTGTTAGTTTAAAGTTCTGTACTTTAAGTTAAAATCAAAAATCTTTTCTTCAAGTTAATAACTTAAAGAATGGAAGTTGTTAGTTCAAAGTTCTGTACTTTAAGTTAAAATCAAAGTTCTTTTCTTCAAGTTAATAACTTAAAGAATGGAAGTTGTTAGTTGAAAGTTCTGTACTTTAAGTTAAAATCAAAATTCTTTTCTTCAATTAAATAACTTAAAGAATGGAAGTTATTAATTTAAAGTTCTGTATTTTAAGTTAAAATCAAAATTCTTTTCTTCTAGTTAATAACTTAAAGAATGGAAGTTATTAGTTTAAAGTTCTGTACTTTAAGTTAAAATCAAAATTCTTTTTTTCAAGTTAATAACTTAAAGAATGGAAGTTGTTAGTTTACAGTTCTGTACTTTAAGTTAAAATCAAAATTCTATTCTTCAAGTAAATAACTTAAAGAAAGGAAGTTATTAATTTAAAGTTCTGTACTTTAAGTTAAAATCAAAATTCTTTTCTTCAATTACAGAACTTAAAGAATGGAAGTTGTTAGTTTAAAGTTCTGTACTTTAAGTTAAAATCAAAATTGTTTTTTTCTAGTTAATAACTTAAAGAATGGAAGTTGTTAGTTTAAAGTTCTGTACTTTAAGTTAAAATCAAAATTCTGTTCTTCAAGTAAATAACTTAAAGAAAGGAAGTTATTAATTTAAAGTTCTGTACTTTAAGTTAAAATCAAAATTCTTTTCGTCAAGTAAATAACTTAGTGAATGGAAGTAATTAGTTTAAAGTTCTGTACTTTAAGTTAAAATCAAAATTCTTTTCTTCAAGTTAATAAATTAAAGAATGGAAGTTGTTGGTTTAAAGTTCTGTACTTTAAGTTAAAATCAAAATTCTTTTCTTCAAGTTAATAACTTAAAGAATGGAAGTTGTTAGTTCAAAGTTCTGTACTTTAAGTTAAAATCAAAATTCTTTTCTTCAAGTTAATAACTTAAAGAAAGGAAGTTATTATTTTAAAGTTCTGTACTTTAAGTTAAAATCAAAATTCTTTTCTTCAAGTTAATAACTTAAAGAATGGAAGTTGTTAATTCAAAGTTCTGTACTTTAAGTTAAAATCAAAATTCTTTTCATCAAGTTAATAACAAAAAGAATGGAAGTTGTTAGTTTAAAGTTCTGTACTTTAAGTTAAAATCAAAATTCTTTTCTTCAATTAAATAACTTAATGAATGGAAGTTGTTAGTTTAAAGTTCTGTACTTTAAGTTAAAATCAAAATTCTTTTCTTCAAGTAAATAACTTAAAGAAAGGAAGTTATTATTTTAAAGTTCTGTACTTTAAGTTAAAATCAAAATTCTTTTCTTCTAGTTAATAACTTAAAGAATGGAAGTTATTAGTTTAAAGTTCTGTACTTTAAGTTAAAATCAAAATTCTTTTTTTCAAGTTAATAACTTAAAGAATGGAAGTTGTTAGTTTAAAGTTCTGTACTTTAAGTTAAAATCAAAATTCTGTTCTTCAAGTAAATAACTTAAAGAAAGGAAGTTATTAATTTAATGTACTGTACTTTAAGTTAAAATCAAAATTCTTTTCGTCAAGTAAATAACTTAATGAATGGAAGTAATTAGTTTAAAGTTCTGTACTTTAAGTTAAAATCAAAATTCTTTTCTTCAAGTTAATAAATTAAAGAATGGAAGTTGTTAGTTTAAAGTTCTGTACTTTGAGTTAAAATCAAAATTCTTTGCTTCAAGTTAATAACTTAAAGAATGGAAGTTGTTAGTTCAAAGTTCTGTACTTTAAGTTAAAATCAAAATTCTTCTCTTCAAGTTAATAACTTAAAGAAAGGAAGTTTTAATTTAAAGTTCTGTACTTTAAGTTAAAATCAAAATTCTTTTCTTCAAGTTAATAACTTAAAAAATGGAAGTTGTTAGTTCAAAGTTCTGTACTTTAAGTTAAAATCAAAATTCTTTTCTTCAAGTTAATAACTTAAAGAATGGAAGTTGTTAGTTTAAAGTTCTGTACTTTAAGTTAAAATCAAAATTCTTTTTTTCAAGTTAATAACTTAAAGAATGGAAGTTGTTAGTTCAAAGTTCTGTAGTTTAAGTTAAAATCAAAGTTCTTTTCTTCAAGTTAATAACTTAAAGAATGGAAGTTGTTAGTTGAAAGTTCTGTACTTTAAGTTAAAATCAAAATTCTTTTCTTCAATTAAATAACTTAAAGAATGGAAGTTATTAGTTTAAAGTTCTGTACTTTAAGTTGAAATCAAAATTCTTTTCTTCAAGTAAATAACTTAAAGAAAGGAAGTTATTAATTTAAAGTTCTGTACTTTAAGTTAAAATCAAAATTCTTTTCTTCTAGTTAATAACTTAAAGAATGGAAGTTGTTAGTTGAAAGTTCTGTACTTTAAGTTAAAATAAAAATTCTTTTCTTCAATTAAATAACTTAAAGAATGGAAGTTGTTAGTTTAAAGTTCTGTACTTTAAGTTAAAATCAAAATTCTGTTCTTCAAGTAAATAACTTAAAGAAAGGAAGTTATTAATTTAAAGTTCTGTACTTTAAGTTAAAATCAAAATTCTTTTCGTCAAGTAAATAACTTAATGAATGGAAGTAATTAGTTTAAAGTTCTGTACTTTAAGTTAAAATCAAAATCCTTTTTTTCAAGTAAATAACTAAAAGAATGGAAGTTGTTAGTTTAAAGATCTGTACTTTAAGTTAAAATCAAAATTCTGTTCTTCAAGTAAATAACTTAAAGAAAGGAAGTTATTAATTTAAAGTTCTGTATTTTAAGTTAAAATCAAAATTGTTTTCTTCAAGTTAATAACTTAAAGATTGGAAGTTGTTAGTTCAAAGTTCTGTACTTTAAGTTAAAATCAAAATTCTTTTCTTCAAGTTAATAACTTAAAGAATGGAAGTTGTTAGTTTAAAGTTCTGTACTTTAAGTTAAAATCAAAATTCTTTTCTTCAATTAAATAACTTAAAGAATGGAAGTTATTAGTTTAAAGATCTGTACTTTAAGTTAAAATCAAAATTCTTTTCTTCAAGTAAATAACTTAAAGAAAGGAAGTTATTAATTTAAAGTTCTGTACTTTAAGTTAAAATCAAAATTCTTTTCTTTTAGTTAATAACTTAAAGAATGGAAGTTATTAGTTTAAAGTTCTGTACTTTAAGTTAAAATCAAAATTCTTTTTTTCAAGTTAATAACTTAAAGAATGGAAGTTGTTAGTTTAAAGTTCTGTACTTTAAGTTAAAATCAAAATTCTGTTCTTCAAGTAAATAACTTAAAGAAAGGAAGTTATTAATTTAAAGTTCTGTACTTTAAGTTAAAATCAAAATTCTTTTCGTCAAGTAAATAACTTAATGAAAGGAAGTAATTAGTTTAAAGTTTTGTACTTTAAGTTAAAATCAAAATTCTTTTCTTCAAGTTAATAAATTATAGAATGGAAGTTGTTAGTTTAAATTTCTGTACTTTAAGTTAAAATCAAAATTCTTTTCTTCAAGTTAATAACTTAAAGGATGGAAGTTGTTAGTTCAAAGTTCTGTACTTTAAGTTAAAATCAAAATTCTTTTCTTCAAGTTAATATCTTAAAAAATGGAAGTTGTTAGTTTAAAGTTCTGTACTTTAAGTTAAAATCAAAATTCTTTTCTTCAATTAAATAACTTAAAGAATGGAAGTTATTAGTTCAAAGTTCTGTACTTTAAGTTAAAATCAAAATTCTTTTCTTCAAGTAAATAACTTAAAGAAAGGAAGTTATTAATTTAAAGTTCTGTACTTGAAGTTTAAATCAAAATTCTTTTCTTCTAGTTAATAACTTAAAGAATGGAAGTTATTAGTTTAAAGTTCTGTACTTTAAGTTAAAATCAAAATTCTTTTTTTCAAGTTAATAACTTAAAGAATGGAAGTTGTTAGTTCAAAGTTCTGTACTTTATGTTAAAATCAAAATTCTTTTCGTCAAGTAAATAACTTAATGAAAGGAAGTATTTAGTTTAAAGTTCTGTACTTTAAGTTAAAATCAAAATTCTTTTCTTCAAGTTAATAACTTAAGAAATGGAAGTTGTTAGTTCAAAGTTCTGTACTTTAAGTTAAAATCAAAATTCTTTTCTTCAAGTTAATAACTTAAAGAATGGAAGTTGTTAGTTTAAAGTTCTGTACTTTAAGTTAAAATCAAAAATCTTTTCTTCAAGTTAATAACTTAAAGAATGGAAGTTGTTAGTTCAAAGTTCTGTACTTTAAGTTAAAATCAAAGTTCTTTTCTTCAAGTTAATAACTTAAAGAATGGAAGTTGTTAGTTGAAAGTTCTGTACTTTAAGTTAAAATCAAAATTCTTTTCTTCAATTAAATAACTTAAAGAATGGAAGTTGTTAGTTTAAAGTTCTGTACTTTAAGTTAAAATCATAATTCTTTTCTTCAAGTAAATAACTTAAAGAAAGGAAGTTATTAATTTAAAGTTCTGTATTTTAAGTTAAAATCAAAATTCTTTTCTTCTAGTTAATAACTTAAAGAATGGAAGTTATTAGTTTAAAGTTCTGTACTTTAAGTTAAAATCAAAATTCTTTTTTTCAAGTTAATAACTTAAAGAATGGAAGTTGTTAGTTTACAGTTCTGTACTTTAAGTTAACATCAAAATTCTGTTCTTCAAGTAAATAACTTAAAGAAAGGAAGTTATTAATTTAAAGTTCTGTACTTTAAGTTAAAATCAAAATTCTTTTCTTCAATTACAGAACTTAAAGAATGGAAGTTGTTAGTTTAAAGTTCTGTACTTTAAGTTAAAATCAAAATTGTTTTTTTCTAGTTAATAACTTAAAGAATGGAAGTTGTTAGTTTAAAGTTCTGTACTTTAAGTTAAAAGCAAAATTCTGTTCTTCAAGTAAATAACTTAAAGAAAGGAAGTTATTAATTTAAAGTTCTGTACTTTAAGTTAAAATCAAAATTCTTTTCGTCAAGTAAATAACTTAGTGAATGGAAGTAATTAGTTTAAAGTTCTGTACTTTAAGTTAAAATCAAAATTGTTTTCTTCAAGTTAATAAATTAAAGACTGGAAGTCGTTAGTTTAAAGTTCTGTACTTTAAGTTAAAATCAAAATTCTTTTCTTCAAGTTAATAACTTAAAGAATGGAAGTTGTTAGTTCAAAGTTCTGTACTTTAAGTTAAAATCAAAATTCTTTTCTTCAATTAAATAACTTAAAGAATGGAAGTTATTAGTTTAAAGTTCTGTACTTTAAGTTAAAATCAAAATTCTTTTCTTTAAGTAAATAACTTAAAGAAAGGAAGTTATTAATTTAAAGTTCTGTACTTGAAGTTAAAATCAAAATTCTTTTCTTCTAGTTAATAACTTAAAGAATGGAAGTTATTAGTTTAAAGTTCTGTACTTTAAGTTAAAATCAAAATTCTTTTTTTCAAGTTAATAACTTAAAGAATGGAAGTTGTTAGTTCAAAGTTCTGTACTTTAAGTTAAAATCAAAATTCTGTTCTTCAAGTAAATAACTTAAAGAAAGGAAGTTATTAATTTAAAGTTCTGTACTTTAAGTTAAAATCAAAATTCTTTTCTTCAAGTTAATAACTTAAAGAATTGAAGTTGTTAGTTCAAAGTTCTGTACTTTAAGTTAAAATCAAAATTCTTTTCTTCAAGTTAATAACTTAAAGAATGGAAGTTGTTAGTTCAAAGTTCTGTACTTTAAGTTAAAATCAAAATTCTTTTCTTCAAGTTAATAACTTAAAGAATGGAAGTTGTTAGTTCAAAGTTCTGTACTTTAAGTTAAAATCAAAATTATTTTCTTCAAGTTAATAACTTAAAGAATGGAAGTTGTTAGTTCAAAGTTCTGTACTTTAAGTTAAAATCAAAATTCTTTTCTTCAAGTTAATAACTTAAAGAATGGAAGTTATTAGTTCAAAGTTCTGTACTTTAAGTTAAAATCAAAATTCTTTTCTTCAAGTTAATATCTTAAAAAATGGAAGTTGTTAGTTTAAAGTTCTGTACTTTAAGTTAAAATCAAAATTCTTTTCTTCAATTAAATAACTTAAAGAATGGAAGTTATTAGTTTAAAGTTCTGTACTTTAAGTTAAAATCAAAATTCTTTTCTTCAAGTTAATAACTTAAAGAATGGAAGTTGTTAGTTTAAACTTCTGTACTTTAAGTTAAAATCAATATTTGTTTCTTCAAGTTAATAACTTAAAGAATGGAAGTTGTTAGTTCAAAGTTCTGTACTTTAAGTTAAAATCAAAATTCTTTTCGTCAAGTTAATAACTTAAAGAAAGGAAGTTATTAATTTAAAGTTCTGTACTTTAAGTTAAAATCAAAATTCTTTTTTTCAAGTTAATAACTTAAAGAATGGAAGTTGTTAGTTTACAGTTCTGTATTTTAAGTTAAAATCAAAATTCTTTTCTTCAATTAAATAACTTAAAGAATGGAAGTTGTTAGTTTAAAGTTCTGTACTTTAAGTTAAAATCAAAATTCTGTTCTTCAAGTAAATAACTTAAAGAAAGGAAGTTATTAATTTAAAGTTCTGTACTTTAAGTTAAAATCAAAATTCTTTTCGTCAAGTAAATAACTTAATGAATGGAAGTAATTAGTTTAAAGTTCTGTACTTTAAGTTAAAATCAAAATTCTTTTTTTCAAGTAAATAACTAAAAGAATGGAAGTTGTTAGTTTAAAGATCTGTACTTTAAGTTAAAATCAAAATTCTGTTCTTCAAGTAAATAACTTAAAGAAAGGAAGTTATTAATTTAAAGTTCTGTACTTTAAGTTAAAATCAAAATTGTTTTCTTCAAGTTAATAACTTAAAGAATGGAAGTTGTTAGTTCAAAGTTCTGTACTTTAAGTTAAAATCAAAATTCTTTTCTTCAAGTTAATAACTTAAAGAATGGAAGTTGTTAGTTTAAAGTTCTGTACTTTAAGTTAAAATCAAAATTCTTTTCTTCAATTAAATAACTTAAAGAATGGAAGTTGTTAGTTTAAAGTTCTGTACTTTAAGTTAAAATCAAAATTCTGTTCTTCAAGTAAATAACTTAAAGAAAGGAAGTTATTAATTTAAAGTTCTGTACTTTAAGTTAAAATCAAAATTCTTTTCTTCAAGTTAATAACTTAGAGAAAGGAAGTTATTAATTTAAAGTTCTGTACTTTAAGTTAAAATCAAAATTCTTTTCTTCAAGTTAATAACTTAAAAAATGGAAGTTGTTAGTTCAAAGTTCTGTACTTTAAGTTAAAATCAAAATTCTTTTCTTCAAGTTAATAACTTAAAGAATGGAAGTTGTTAGTTTAAAGTTCTGTACTTTAAGTTAAAATCAAAATTCTGTTCTTCAAGTAAATAACTTAAAGAAAGGAAGTTATTAATTTAAAGTTCTGTACTTTAAGTTAAAATCAAAATTCTTTTCTTCAAGTTAATAACTTAGAGAAAGGAAGTTATTAATTTAAAGTTCTGTACTTTAAGTTAAAATCAAAATTCTTTTCTTCAAGTTAATAACTTAAAAAATGGAAGTTGTTAGTTCAAAGTTCTGTACTTTAAGTTAAAATCAAAATTCTTTTCTTCAAGTTAATAACTTAAAGAATGGAAGTTGTTAGTTTAAAGTTCTGTACTTTAAGTTAAAATCAAAATTCTTTTCTTCAATTAAATAACTTAAAGAATGGAAGTTATTAGTTTAAAGATCTGTACTTTAAGTTAAAATCAAAATTCTTTTCTTCAAGTAAATAACTTAAAGAAAGGAAGTTATTAATTTAAAGTTCTGTACTTTAAGTTAAAATCAAAATTCTTTTCTTTTAGTTAATAACTTAAAGAATGGAAGTTATTAGTTTAAAGTTCTGTACTTTAAGTTAAAATCAAAATTCTTTTTTTCAAGTTAATAACTTAAAGAATGAAAGTTGTTAGTTTAAAGTTCTGTACTTTAAGTTAAAATCAAAATTCTTTTCTTCAATTAAATAACTTAAAGAATGGAAGTTATTAGTTCAAAGTTCTGTACTTTAAGTTAAAATCAAAATTCTTTTCTTCAAGTAAATAACTTAAAGAAAGGAAGTTATTAATTTAAAGTTCTGTACTTGAAGTTTAAATCAAAATTCTTTTCTTCTAGTTAATAACTTAAAGAATGGAAGTTATTAGTTTAAAGTTCTGTACTTTAAGTTAAAATCAAAATTCTTTTTTTCAAGTTAATAACTTAAAGAATGGAAGTTGTTAGTTCAAAGTTCTGTACTTTAAGTTAAAATCAAAATTCTTTTCGTCAAGTAAATAACTTAATGAAAGGAAGTAATTAGTTTAAAGTTCTGTACTTTAAGTTAAAATCAAAATTCTTTTCTTCAAGTTAATAACTTAAAAAATGGAAGTTGTTAGTTCAAAGTTCTGTACTTTAAGTTAAAATCAAAATTCTTTTCTTCAAGTTAATAACTTAAAGAATGGAAGTTGTTAGTTTAAAGTTCTGTACTTTAAGTTAAAATCAAAAATCTTTTCTTCAAGTTAATAACTTAAAGAATGGAAGTTGTTAGTTCAAAGTTCTGTACTTTAAGTTAAAATCAAAGTTCTTTTCTTCAAGTTAATAACTTAAAGAATGGAAGTTGTTAGTTGAAAGTTCTGTACTTTAAGTTAAAATCAAAATTCTTTTCTTCAATTAAATAACTTAAAGAATGGAAGTTATTAATTTAAAGTTCTGTATTTTAAGTTAAAATCAAAATTCTTTTCTTCTAGTTAATAACTTAAAGAATGGAAGTTATTAGTTTAAAGTTCTGTACTTTAAGTTAAAATCAAAATTCTTTTTTTCAAGTTAATAACTTAAAGAATGGAAGTTGTTAGTTTACAGTTCTGTACTTTAAGTTAAAATCAAAATTCTATTCTTCAAGTAAATAACTTAAAGAAAGGAAGTTATTAATTTAAAGTTCTGTACTTTAAGTTAAAATCAAAATTCTTTTCTTCAATTACAGAACTTAAAGAATGGAAGTTGTTAGTTTAAAGTTCTGTACTTTAAGTTAAAATCAAAATTGTTTTTTTCTAGTTAATAACTTAAAGAATGGAAGTTGTTAGTTTAAAGTTCTGTACTTTAAGTTAAAATCAAAATTCTGCTCTTCAAGTAAATAACTTAAAGAAAGGAAGTTATTAATTTAAAGTTCTGTACTTTAAGTTAAAATCAAAATTCTTTTCGTCAAGTAAATAACTTAGTGAATGGAAGTAATTAGTTTAAAGTTCTGTACTTTAAGTTAAAATCAAAATTCTTTTCTTCAAGTTAATAAATTAAAGAATGGAAGTTGTTGGTTTAAAGTTCTGTACTTTAAGTTAAAATCAAAATTCTTTTCTTCAAGTTAATAACTTAAAGAATGGAAGTTGTTAGTTCAAAGTTCTGTACTTTAAGTTAAAATCAAAATTCTTTTCTTCAAGTTAATAACTTAAAGAAAGGAAGTTATTATTTTAAAGTTCTGTACTTTAAGTTAAAATCAAAATTCTTTTCTTCAAGTTAATAACTTAAAGAATGGAAGTTGTTAATTCAAAGTTCTGTACTTTAAGTTAAAATCAAAATTCTTTTCATCAAGTTAATAACAAAAAGAATGGAAGTTGTTAGTTTAAAGTTCTGTACTTTAAGTTAAAATCAAAATTCTTTTCTTCAATTAAATAACTTAATGAATGGAAGTTGTTAGTTTAAAGTTCTGTACTTTAAGTTAAAATCAAAATTCTTTTCTTCAAGTAAATAACTTAAAGAAAGGAAGTTATTATTTTAAAGTTCTGTACTTTAAGTTAAAATCAAAATTCTTTTCTTCTAGTTAATAACTTAAAGAATGGAAGTTATTAGTTTAAAGTTCTGTACTTTAAGTTAAAATCAAAATTCTTTTTTTCAAGTTAATCACTTAAAGAATGGAAGTTGTTAGTTTAAAGTTCTGTACTTTAAGTTAAAATCAAAATTCTGTTCTTCAAGTAAATAACTTAAAGAAAGGAAGTTATTAATTTAAAGTTCTGTACTTTAAGTTAAAATCAAAATTCTTTTCGTCAAGTAAATAACTTAATGAATGGAAGTAATTAGTTTAAAGTTCTGTACTTTAAGTTAAAATGAAAATTCTTTTCTTCAAGTAAATAACTTAGAGAATGGAAGTTATTAGTTTAAAGTTCTGTACTTTAAGTTAAAATCAAAATTCTTTTCTTCAATTAAATAACTTAAAGAATGGAAGTTATTAGTTTAAAGTTCTGTACTTTAAGTTAAAATCAAAATTCTTTTTTTCAAGTTAATAACTTAAAGAATGGAAGTTGTTAGTTTAAAGTGCTGTACTTTAAGTTAAAATCAAAATTCTTTTCTTCAAGTAAATAACTTAAAGAAAGGAAGTTATTAATTTAAAGTTCTGTACTTTAAGTTAAAATCAAAATTCTTTTATTCAAGTTAATAACTTAAAGAATGGAAGTTGTTAGTTTAAAGTTCTGTACTTTAAGTTAAAATCAAAATTCTTTTCTTCAAGTAATTAACTTAAAGAATGGAAGTTACAATTTTAAAGTTCTGTACTTTAAGTTAAAATCAAAATCCTTTTCTTCAAGTAAATAACTTAAAGAATGGAAGTTATTAGTTTAAAGTTCTGTACTTTAAGTTAAAATCAAAATTCTTTTCGTCAAGTAAATAACATAATGAATGGAAGTAATTAGTTTAAAGTTCTGTACTTTAAGTTTAAATCAAAATTCTTTTTTTCAAGCAAATAACTTAAAGAATGGAAGTTGTTAGTTTAAAGTTCTGTACTTTAAGTTAAAATCAAAATTCTTTTCTTCAAGTTAATAACTTAAAGAATGGAAGTTGTTAGTTCAAAGTTCTGTACTTTAAGTTAAAATCAAAATTTTTTTCTTCAAGTTAATAACTTAAAGAATGGAAGTTGTTAGTTCAAAGTTCTGTACTTAGTGTTAAAATCAAAATTCTTTTCTTCAAGTTAATAACTTAAAGAATGGAAGTTGTTAGTTTAAAGTTCTGTACTTTAAGTTAAAATCAAAATTCTTTTCTTCAATTAAATAACTTAAAGAATGGAAGTTATTAGTTTAAAGTTCTGTACTTTAAGTTAAAATCAAAATTCTTTTTTTCAAGTTAATACTTAAAGAATGGAAGTTGTTAGTTTAAAGTTCTGTACTTTAAGTTAAAATCAAAATTCTTTTTTTCAAGTTAATACTTAAAGAATGGAAGTTGTTAGTGTAAAGTTCTGTACTTTAAGTTAAAATCAAAATTCTTTTCTTCAAGTAAATAACTTAAAGAAAGGAAGTTATTAATTTAAAGTTCTGTACTTTAAGTTAAAATGAAAATTCTTTTCTTCTAGTTAATAACTTAAAGAATGGAAGTTATTAGTTTAAAGTTCTGTACTTTAAGTTAAAATCAAAATTCTTTTTTTTAAGTTAATAACTTAAAGAATGGAAGTTGTTAGTTTAAAGTTCTGTACTTTAAGTTAAAATCAAAATTCTGTTCTTCAAGTAAATAACTTAAAGAAAGGAAGTTATTAATTTAAAGTTCTGTACTTTAAGTTAAAATCAAAATTCTTTTCGTCAAGTAAATAACTTAATGAATGGAAGTAATTAGTTTAAAGTTCTGTACTTTAAATTAAAATCAAAATTCTTTTCTTCAAGTTAATAAATTAAAGAATGGAAGTTGTTAGTTTAAAGTTCTGTACTTTAAGTTAAAATCAAAATTCTTTTCTTCAAGTTAATAACTTAAAGAATGGAAGTTGTTAGTTCAAAGTTCTGTACTTTAAGTTAAAATCAAAATTCTTTTCTTCAAGTTAATAACTTAAAGAATGGAAGTTGTTAGTTCAAAGTTCTGTACTTTAAGTTAAAATCAAAATCCTTTTCTTCAAGTTAATAACTTAAAGAATGGAAGTTGTTAGTTCAAAGTTCTGTACTTTAAGTTAAAATCACAATTCTTTTCTTTAAGTTAATAACTTAAAGAATGGAAGTTGTTAGTTTAAAGTTCTGTACTTTAAGTTAAAATCAAAATTCTTTTCTTCAATTAAATAACGTAAAGAATGGAAGTTGTTAGTTTAAAGTTCTGTACTTGAAGATAAAATCAAAATTCTTTTCTTCAAGTTAATAACTTAAAGAATGGAAGTTGTTAGTTCAAAGTTCTGTACTTTAAGTTAAAATCAAAATTCTTTTCTTCAAGTTAATAACTTAAAGAATGGAAGTTGTTAGTTCAAAGTTCTGTACTTTAAGTTAAAATCAAAATTCTTTTCTTCAAATAAATAACTTAAAAAATGGAAGTTGTTAGTTTAAAGTTCTGTACTTTAAGTTAAAATCAAAATTCTTTTCTTCAAGTAAATAACTTAAAGAAAGAAAGTTATTAATTTAAAGTTCTGTACTTTAAGTTAAAATCAAAATTCTTTTCTTCTAGTTAATAACTTAAAGAATGGAAGTTATTAGTTTAAAGTTCTGTACTTTAAGTTAAAATCAAAATTCTTTTTTTCAAGTTAATAACTTAAAGAATGGAAGTTGTTAGTTTAAAGTTCTGTACTTTAAGTTAAAATCAAAATTCTGTTCTTCAAGTAAATAACTTAAAGAAAGGAAGTTATTAATTTAAAGTTCTGTACTTTAAGTTAAAATCAAAATTCTTTTCGTCAAGTAAATAACTTAATGAATGGAAGTAATTAGTTTAAAGTTCTGTACTTTAAGTTAAAATCAAAATTCTTTTTTTCAAGTTAATAAATTAAAGAATGGAAGTTGTTAGTTTAAAGTTCTGTACTTTAAGTTAAAATCAAAATTTTTTCTTCATGTTAATAACTTTAAGAATGGAAGTTGTTAGTTCAAAGTTCTGTACTTTAAGTTAAAATCAAAATTCTTTTGTTCAAGTAAATAACTTAGAGAATGGAAGTTATTAGTTTAAAGTTCTGTACTTTAAGTTAAAATCAAAATTCTTTTCTTCAAGTTAATAACTAAAAGAATGGAAGTTGTTACTTCGAAGTTCTTTACTTTAAGTTAAAATCAAAATTCTTTTCTTCAAGTTAATAACTTAAAGAATGGAAGTTGTTAGTTCAAAGTTCTGTACTTTAAGTTAAAATCAAAATTCTTTTTTTCAAGTTAATAAATTAAAGAATGGAAGTTGTTAGTTTAAAGTTCTGTACTTTAAGTTAAAATCAAAATTTTTTCTTCATGTTAATAACTTTAAGAATGGAAGTTGTTACTTCAAAGTTCTGTACTTTAAGTTAAAATCAAAATTCTTTTCTTCAATTAAATAACTTAAAGAATGGAAGTTGTTAGTTCAAAGTTCTGTACTTTAAGTTAAAATCAAAATTCTTCTCTTCAAGTTAATAACTTAAAGAAAGGAAGTTTTAATTTAAAGTTCTGTACTTTAAGTTAAAATCAAAATTCTTTTCTTCAAGTTAATAACTTAAAAAATGGAAGTTGTTAGTTCAAAGTTCTGTACTTTAAGTTAAAATCAAAATTCTTTTCTTCAAGTTAATAACTTAAAGAATGGAAGTTGTTAGTTTAAAGTTCTGTACTTTAAGTTAAAATCAAAATTCTTTTTTTCAAGTTAATAACTTAAAGAATGGAAGTTGTTAGTTCAAAGTTCTGTAGTTTAAGTTAAAATCAAAGTTCTTTTCTTCAAGTTAATAACTTAAAGAATGGAAGTTGTTAGTTGAAAGTTCTGTACTTTAAGTTAAAATCAAAATTCTTTTCTTCAATTAAATAACTTAAAGAATGGAAGTTATTAGTTTAAAGTTCTGTACTTTAAGTTGAAATCAAAATTCTTTTCTTCAAGTAAATAACTTAAAGAAAGGAAGTTATTAATTTAAAGTTCTGTACTTTAAGTTAAAATCAAAATTCTTTTCTTCTAGTTAATAACTTAAAGAATGGAAGTTGTTAGTTGAAAGTTCTGTACTTTAAGTTAAAATAAAAATTCTTTTCTTCAATTAAATAACTTAAAGAATGGAAGTTGTTAGTTTAAAGTTCTGTACTTTAAGTTAAAATCAAAATTCTGTTCTTCAAGTAAATAACTTAAAGAAAGGAAGTTATTAATTTAAAGTTCTGTACTTTAAGTTAAAATCAAAATTCTTTTCGTCAAGTAAATAACTTAATGAATGGAAGTAATTAGTTTAAAGTTCTGTACTTTAAGTTAAAATCAAAATCCTTTTTTTCAAGTAAATAACTAAAAGAATGGAAGTTGTTAGTTTAAAGATCTGTACTTTAAGTTAAAATCAAAATTCTGTTCTTCAAGTAAATAACTTAAAGAAAGGAAGTTATTAATTTAAAGTTCTGTATTTTAAGTTAAAATCAAAATTGTTTTCTTCAAGTTAATAACTTAAAGATTGGAAGTTGTTAGTTCAAAGTTCTGTACTTTAAGTTAAAATCAAAATTCTTTTCTTCAAGTTAATAACTTAAAGAATGGAAGTTGTTAGTTTAAAGTTCTGTACTTTAAGTTAAAATCAAAATTCTTTTCTTCAATTAAATAACTTAAAGAATGGAAGTTATTAGTTTAAAGATCTGTACTTTAAGTTAAAATCAAAATTCTTTTCTTCAAGTAAATAACTTAAAGAAAGGAAGTTATTAATTTAAAGTTCTGTACTTTAAGTTAAAATCAAAATTCTTTTCTTTTAGTTAATAACTTAAAGAATGGAAGTTATTAGTTTAAAGTTCTGTACTTTAAGTTAAAATCAAAATTCTTTTTTTCAAGTTAATAACTTAAAGAATGGAAGTTGTTAGTTTAAAGTTCTGTACTTTAAGTTAAAATCAAAATTCTGTTCTTCAAGTAAATAACTTAAAGAAAGGAAGTTATTAATTTAAAGTTCTGTACTTTAAGTTAAAATCAAAATTCTTTTCGTCAAGTAAATAACTTAATGAAAGGAAGTAATTAGTTTAAAGTTTTGTACTTTAAGTTAAAATCAAAATTCTTTTCTTCAAGTTAATAAATTAAAGAATGGAAGTTGTTAGTTTAAATTTCTGTACTTTAAGTTAAAATCAAAATTCTTTTCTTCAAGTTAATAACTTAAAGGATGGAAGTTGTTAGTTCAAAGTTCTGTACTTTAAGTTAAAATCAAAATTCTTTTCTTCAAGTTAATATCTTAAAAAATGGAAGTTGTTAGTTTAAAGTTCTGTACTTTAAGTTAAAATCAAAATTCTTTTCTTCAATTAAATAACTTAAAGAATGGAAGTTATTAGTTCAAAGTTCTGTACTTTAAGTTAAAATCAAAATTCTTTTCTTCAAGTAAATAACTTAAAGAAAGGAAGTTATTAATTTAAAGTTCTGTACTTGAAGTTTAAATCAAAATTCTTTTCTTCTAGTTAATAACTTAAAGAATGGAAGTTATTAGTTTAAAGTTCTGTACTTTAAGTTAAAATCAAAATTCTTTTTTTCAAGTTAATAACTTAAAGAATGGAAGTTGTTAGTTCAAAGTTCTGTACTTTATGTTAAAATCAAAATTCTTTTCGTCAAGTAAATAACTTAATGAAAGGAAGTAATTAGTTTAAAGTTCTGTACTTTAAGTTAAAATCAAAATTCTTTTCTTCAAGTTAATAACTTAAGAAATGGAAGTTGTTAGTTCAAAGTTCTGTACTTTAAGTTAAAATCAAAATTCTTTTCTTCAAGTTAATAACTTAAAGAATGGAAGTTGTTAGTTTAAAGTTCTGTACTTTAAGTTAAAATCAAAAATCTTTTCTTCAAGTTAATAACTTAAAGAATGGAAGTTGTTAGTTCAAAGTTCTGTACTTTAAGTTAAAATCAAAGTTCTTTTCTTCAAGTTAATAACTTAAAGAATGGAAGTTGTTAGTTGAAAGTTCTGTACTTTAAGTTAAAATCAAAATTCTTTTCTTCAATTAAATAACTTAAAGAATGGAAGTTGTTAGTTTAAAGTTCTGTACTTTAAGTTAAAATCATAATTCTTTTCTTCAAGTAAATAACTTAAAGAAAGGAAGTTATTAATTTAAAGTTCTGTATTTTAAGTTAAAATCAAAATTCTTTTCTTCTAGTTAATAACTTAAAGAATGGAAGTTATTAGTTTAAAGTTCTGTACTTTAAGTTAAAATCAAAATTCTTTTTTTCAAGTTAATAACTTAAAGAATGGAAGTTGTTAGTTTACAGTTCTGTACTTTAAGTTAAAATCAAAATTCTGTTCTTCAAGTAAATAACTTAAAGAAAGGAAGTTATTAATTTAAAGTTCTGTACTTTAAGTTAAAATCAAAATTCTTTTCTTCAATTACAGAACTTAAAGAATGGAAGTTGTTAGTTTAAAGTTCTGTACTTTAAGTTAAAATCAAAATTGTTTTTTTCTAGTTAATAACTTAAAGAATGGAAGTTGTTAGTTTAAAGTTCTGTACTTTAAGTTAAAAGCAAAATTCTGTTCTTCAAGTAAATAACTTAAAGAAAGGAAGTTATTAATTTAAAGTTCTGTACTTTAAGTTAAAATCAAAATTCTTTTCGTCAAGTAAATAACTTAGTGAATGGAAGTAATTAGTTTAAAGTTCTGTACTTTAAGTTAAAATCAAAATTGTTTTCTTCAAGTTAATAAATTAAAGACTGGAAGTCGTTAGTTTAAAGTTCTGTACTTTAAGTTAAAATCAAAATTCTTTTCTTCAAGTTAATAACTTAAAGAATGGAAGTTGTTAGTTCAAAGTTCTGTACTTTAAGTTAAAATCAAAATTCTTTTCTTCAATTAAATAACTTAAAGAATGGAAGTTATTAGTTTAAAGTTCTGTACTTTAAGTTAAAATCAAAATTCTTTTCTTTAAGTAAATAACTTAAAGAAAGGAAGTTATTAATTTAAAGTTCTGTACTTGAAGTTAAAATCAAAATTCTTTTCTTCTAGTTAATAACTTAAAGAATGGAAGTTATTAGTTTAAAGTTCTGTACTTTAAGTTAAAATCAAAATTCTTTTTTTCAAGTTAATAACTTAAAGAATGGAAGTTGTTAGTTCAAAGTTCTGTACTTTAAGTTAAAATCAAAATTCTGTTCTTCAAGTAAATAACTTAAAGAAAGGAAGTTATTAATTTAAAGTTCTGTACTTTAAGTTAAAATCAAAATTCTTTTCTTCAAGTTAATAACTTAAAGAATTGAAGTTGTTAGTTCAAAGTTCTGTACTTTAAGTTAAAATCAAAATTCTTTTCTTCAAGTTAATAACTTAAAGAATGGAAGTTGTTAGTTCAAAGTTCTGTACTTTAAGTTAAAATCAAAATTCTTTTCTTCAAGTTAATAACTTAAAGAATGGAAGTTGTTAGTTCAAAGTTCTGTACTTTAAGTTAAAATCAAAATTATTTTCTTCAAGTTAATAACTTAAAGAATGGAAGTTGTTAGTTCAAAGTTCTGTACTTTAAGTTAAAATCAAAATTCTTTTCTTCAAGTTAATAACTTAAAGAATGGAAGTTATTAGTTCAAAGTTCTGTACTTTAAGTTAAAATCAAAATTCTTTTCTTCAAGTTAATATCTTAAAAAATGGAAGTTGTTAGTTTAAAGTTCTGTACTTTAAGTTAAAATCAAAATTCTTTTCTTCAATTAAATAACTTAAAGAATGGAAGTTATTAGTTTAAAGTTCTGTACTTTAAGTTAAAATCAAAATTCTTTTCTTCAAGTTAATAACTTAAAGAATGGAAGTTGTTAGTTTAAACTTCTGTACTTTAAGTTAAAATCAATATTTGTTTCTTCAAGTTAATAACTTAAAGAATGGAAGTTGTTAGTTCAAAGTTCTGTACTTTAAGTTAAAATCAAAATTCTTTTCTTCAAGTTAATAACTTAAAGAAAGGAAGTTATTAATTTAAAGTTCTGTACTTTAAGTTAAAATTTAAATTCTTTTTTTCAAGTTAATAACTTAAAGAATGGAAGTTGTTAGTTTACAGTTCTGTATTTTAAGTTAAAATCAAAATTCTTTTCTTCAATTAAATAACTTAAAGAATGGAAGTTGTTAGTTTAAAGTTCTGTACTTTAAGTTAAAATCAAAATTCTGTTCTTCAAGTAAATAACTTAAAGAAAGGAAGTTATTAATTTAAAGTTCTGTACTTTAAGTTAAAATCAAAATTCTTTTCGTCAAGTAAATAACTTAATGAATGGAAGTAATTAGTTTAAAGTTCTGTACTTTAAGTTAAAATCAAAATTCTTTTTTTCAAGTAAATAACTAAAAGAATGGAAGTTGTTAGTTTAAAGATCTGTACTTTAAGTTAAAATCAAAATTCTGTTCTTCAAGTAAATAACTTAAAGAAAGGAAGTTATTAATTTAAAGTTCTGTACTTTAAGTTAAAATCAAAATTGTTTTCTTCAAGTTAATAACTTAAAGAATGGAAGTTGTTAGTTCAAAGTTCTGTACTTTAAGTTAAAATCAAAATTCTTTTCTTCAAGTTAATAACTTAAAGAATGGAAGTTGTTAGTTTAAAGTTCTGTACTTTAAGTTAAAATCAAAATTCTTTTCTTCAATTAAATAACTTAAAGAATGGAAGTTGTTAGTTTAAAGTTCTGTACTTTAAGTTAAAATCAAAATTCTGTTCTTCAAGTAAATAACTTAAAGAAAGGAAGTTATTAATTTAAAGTTCTGTACTTTAAGTTAAAATCAAAATTCTTTTCTTCAAGTTAATAACTTAGAGAAAGGAAGTTATTAATTTAAAGTTCTGTACTTTAAGTTAAAATCAAAATTCTTTTCTTCAAGTTAATAACTTAAAAAATGGAAGTTGTTAGTTCAAAGTTCTGTACTTTAAGTTAAAATCAAAATTCTTTTCTTCAAGTTAATAACTTAAAGAATGGAAGTTGTTAGTTTAAAGTTCTGTACTTTAAGTTAAAATCAAAATTCTGTTCTTCAAGTAAATAACTTAAAGAAAGGAAGTTATTAATTTAAAGTTCTGTACTTTAAGTTAAAATCAAAATTCTTTTCTTCAAGTTAATAACTTAGAGAAAGGAAGTTATTAATTTAAAGTTCTGTACTTTAAGTTAAAATCAAAATTCTTTTCTTCAAGTTAATAACTTAAAAAATGGAAGTTGTTAGTTCAAAGTTCTGTACTTTAAGTTAAAATCAAAATTCTTTTCTTCAAGTTAATAACTTAAAGAATGGAAGTTGTTAGTTTAAAGTTCTGTACTTTAAGTTAAAATCAAAATTCTTTTCTTCAATTAAATAACTTAAAGAATGGAAGTTATTAGTTTAAAGATCTGTACTTTAAGTTAAAATCAAAATTCTTTTCTTCAAGTAAATAACTTAAAGAAAGGAAGTTATTAATTTAAAGTTCTGTACTTTAAGTTAAAATCAAAATTCTTTTCTTTTAGTTAATAACTTAAAGAATGGAAGTTATTAGTTTAAAGTTCTGTACTTTAAGTTAAAATCAAAATTCTTTTTTTCAAGTTAATAACTTAAAGAATGAAAGTTGTTAGTTTAAAGTTCTGTACTTTAAGTTAAAATCAAAATTCTTTTCTTCAATTAAATAACTTAAAGAATGGAAGTTATTAGTTCAAAGTTCTGTACTTTAAGTTAAAATCAAAATTCTTTTCTTCAAGTAAATAACTTAAAGAAAGGAAGTTATTAATTTAAAGTTCTGTACTTGAAGTTTAAATCAAAATTCTTTTCTTCTAGTTAATAACTTAAAGAATGGAAGTTATTAGTTTAAAGTTCTGTACTTTAAGTTAAAATCAAAATTCTTTTTTTCAAGTTAATAACTTAAAGAATGGAAGTTGTTAGTTCAAAGTTCTGTACTTTAAGTTAAAATCAAAATTCTTTTCGTCAAGTAAATAACTTAATGAAAGGAAGTAATTAGTTTAAAGTTCTGTACTTTAAGTTAAAATCAAAATTCTTTTCTTCAAGTTAATAACTTAAAAAATGGAAGTTGTTAGTTCAAAGTTCTGTACTTTAAGTTAAAATCAAAATTCTTTTCTTCAAGTTAATAACTTAAAGAATGGAAGTTGTTAGTTTAAAGTTCTGTACTTTAAGTTAAAATCAAAAATCTTTTCTTCAAGTTAATAACTTAAAGAATGGAAGTTGTTAGTTCAAAGTTCTGTACTTTAAGTTAAAATCAAAGTTCTTTTCTTCAAGTTAATAACTTAAAGAATGGAAGTTGTTAGTTGAAAGTTCTGTACTTTAAGTTAAAATCAAAATTCTTTTCTTCAATTAAATAACTTAAAGAATGGAAGTTATTAATTTAAAGTTCTGTATTTTAAGTTAAAATCAAAATTCTTTTCTTCTAGTTAATAACTTAAAGAATGGAAGTTATTAGTTTAAAGTTCTGTACTTTAAGTTAAAATCAAAATTCTTTTTTTCAAGTTAATAACTTAAAGAATGGAAGTTGTTAGTTTACAGTTCTGTACTTTAAGTTAAAATCAAAATTCTATTCTTCAAGTAAATAACTTAAAGAAAGGAAGTTATTAATTTAAAGTTCTGTACTTTAAGTTAAAATCAAAATTCTTTTCTTCAATTACAGAACTTAAAGAATGGAAGTTGTTAGTTTAAAGTTCTGTACTTTAAGTTAAAATCAAAATTGTTTTTTTCTAGTTAATAACTTAAAGAATGGAAGTTGTTAGTTTAAAGTTCTGTACTTTAAGTTAAAATCAAAATTCTGCTCTTCAAGTAAATAACTTAAAGAAAGGAAGTTATTAATTTAAAGTTCTGTACTTTAAGTTAAAATCAAAATTCTTTTCGTCAAGTAAATAACTTAGTGAATGGAAGTAATTAGTTTAAAGTTCTGTACTTTAAGTTAAAATCAAAATTCTTTTCTTCAAGTTAATAAATTAAAGAATGGAAGTTGTTGGTTTAAAGTTCTGTACTTTAAGTTAAAATCAAAATTCTTTTCTTCAAGTTAATAACTTAAAGAATGGAAGTTGTTAGTTCAAAGTTCTGTACTTTAAGTTAAAATCAAAATTCTTTTCTTCAAGTTAATAACTTAAAGAAAGGAAGTTATTATTTTAAAGTTCTGTACTTTAAGTTAAAATCAAAATTCTTTTCTTCAAGTTAATAACTTAAAGAATGGAAGTTGTTAATTCAAAGTTCTGTACTTTAAGTTAAAATCAAAATTCTTTTCATCAAGTTAATAACAAAAAGAATGGAAGTTGTTAGTTTAAAGTTCTGTACTTTAAGTTAAAATCAAAATTCTTTTCTTCAATTAAATAACTTAATGAATGGAAGTTGTTAGTTTAAAGTTCTGTACTTTAAGTTAAAATCAAAATTCTTTTCTTCAAGTAAATAACTTAAAGAAAGGAAGTTATTATTTTAAAGTTCTGTACTTTAAGTTAAAATCAAAATTCTTTTCTTCTAGTTAATAACTTAAAGAATGGAAGTTATTAGTTTAAAGTTCTGTACTTTAAGTTAAAATCAAAATTCTTTTTTTCAAGTTAATCACTTAAAGAATGGAAGTTGTTAGTTTAAAGTTCTGTACTTTAAGTTAAAATCAAAATTCTGTTCTTCAAGTAAATAACTTAAAGAAAGGAAGTTATTAATTTAAAGTTCTGTACTTTAAGTTAAAATCAAAATTCTTTTCGTCAAGTAAATAACTTAATGAATGGAAGTAATTAGTTTAAAGTTCTGTACTTTAAGTTAAAATGAAAATTCTTTTCTTCAAGTAAATAACTTAGAGAATGGAAGTTATTAGTTTAAAGTTCTGTACTTTAAGTTAAAATCAAAATTCTTTTCTTCAATTAAATAACTTAAAGAATGGAAGTTATTAGTTTAAAGTTCTGTACTTTAAGTTAAAATCAAAATTCTTTTTTTCAAGTTAATAACTTAAAGAATGGAAGTTGTTAGTTTAAAGTGCTGTACTTTAAGTTAAAATCAAAATTCTTTTCTTCAAGTAAATAACTTAAAGAAAGGAAGTTATTAATTTAAAGTTCTGTACTTTAAGTTAAAATCAAAATTCTTTTATTCAAGTTAATAACTTAAAGAATGGAAGTTGTTAGTTTAAAGTTCTGTACTTTAAGTTAAAATCAAAATTCTTTTCTTCAAGTAATTAACTTAAAGAATGGAAGTTACAATTTTAAAGTTCTGTACTTTAAGTTAAAATCAAAATCCTTTTCTTCAAGTAAATAACTTAAAGAATGGAAGTTATTAGTTTAAAGTTCTGTACTTTAAGTTAAAATCAAAATTCTTTTCGTCAAGTAAATAACATAATGAATGGAAGTAATTAGTTTAAAGTTCTGTACTTTAAGTTTAAATCAAAATTCTTTTTTTCAAGCAAATAACTTAAAGAATGGAAGTTGTTAGTTTAAAGTTCTGTACTTTAAGTTAAAATCAAAATTCTTTTCTTCAAGTTAATAACTTAAAGAATGGAAGTTGTTAGTTCAAAGTTCTGTACTTTAAGTTAAAATCAAAATTTTTTTCTTCAAGTTAATAACTTAAAGAATGGAAGTTGTTAGTTCAAAGTTCTGTACTTAGTGTTAAAATCAAAATTCTTTTCTTCAAGTTAATAACTTAAAGAATGGAAGTTGTTAGTTTAAAGTTCTGTACTTTAAGTTAAAATCAAAATTCTTTTCTTCAATTAAATAACTTAAAGAATGGAAGTTATTAGTTTAAAGTTCTGTACTTTAAGTTAAAATCAAAATTCTTTTTTTCGAGTTAATACTTAAAGAATGGAAGTTGTTAGTTTAAAGTTCTGTACTTTAAGTTAAAATCAAAATTCTTTTTTTCAAGTTAATACTTAAAGAATGGAAGTTGTTAGTGTAAAGTTCTGTACTTTAAGTTAAAATCAAAATTCTTTTCTTCAAGTAAATAACTTAAAGAAAGGAAGTTATTAATTTAAAGTTCTGTACTTTAAGTTAAAATGAAAATTCTTTTCTTCTAGTTAATAACTTAAAGAATGGAAGTTATTAGTTTAAAGTTCTGTACTTTAAGTTAAAATCAAAATTCTTTTTTTTAAGTTAATAACTTAAAGAATGGAAGTTGTTAGTTTAAAGTTCTGTACTTTAAGTTAAAATCAAAATTCTGTTCTTCAAGTAAATAACTTAAAGAAAGGAAGTTATTAATTTAAAGTTCTGTACTTTAAGTTAAAATCAAAATTCTTTTCGTCAAGTAAATAACTTAATGAATGGAAGTAATTAGTTTAAAGTTCTGTACTTTAAATTAAAATCAAAATTCTTTTCTTCAAGTTAATAAATTAAAGAATGGAAGTTGTTAGTTTAAAGTTCTGTACTTTAAGTTAAAATCAAAATTCTTTTCTTCAAGTTAATAACTTAAAGAATGGAAGTTGTTAGTTCAAAGTTCTGTACTTTAAGTTAAAATCAAAATTCTTTTCTTCAAGTTAATAACTTAAAGAATGGAAGTTGTTAGTTCAAAGTTCTGTACTTTAAGTTAAAATCAAAATCCTTTTCTTCAAGTTAATAACTTAAAGAATGGAAGTTGTTAGTTCAAAGTTCTGTACTTTAAGTTAAAATCACAATTCTTTTCTTTAAGTTAATAACTTAAAGAATGGAAGTTGTTAGTTTAAAGTTCTGTACTTTAAGTTAAAATCAAAATTCTTTTCTTCAATTAAATAACGTAAAGAATGGAAGTTGTTAGTTTAAAGTTCTGTACTTGAAGATAAAATCAAAATTCTTTTCTTCAAGTTAATAACTTAAAGAATGGAAGTTGTTAGTTCAAAGTTCTGTACTTTAAGTTAAAATCAAAATTCTTTTCTTCAAGTTAATAACTTAAAGAATGGAAGTTGTTAGTTCAAAGTTCTGTACTTTAAGTTAAAATCAAAATTCTTTTCTTCAAATAAATAACTTAAAAAATGGAAGTTGTTAGTTTAAAGTTCTGTACTTTAAGTTAAAATCAAAATTCTTTTCTTCAAGTAAATAACTTAAAGAAAGAAAGTTATTAATTTAAAGTTCTGTACTTTAAGTTAAAATCAAAATTCTTTTCTTCTAGTTAATAACTTAAAGAATGGAAGTTATTAGTTTAAAGTTCTGTACTTTAAGTTAAAATCAAAATTCTTTTTTTCAAGTTAATAACTTAAAGAATGGAAGTTGTTAGTTTAAAGTTCTGTACTTTAAGTTAAAATCAAAATTCTGTTCTTCAAGTAAATAACTTAAAGAAAGGAAGTTATTAATTTAAAGTTCTGTACTTTAAGTTAAAATCAAAATTCTTTTCGTCAAGTAAATAACTTAATGAATGGAAGTAATTAGTTTAAAGTTCTGTACTTTAAGTTAAAATCAAAATTCTTTTTTTCAAGTTAATAAATTAAAGAATGGAAGTTGTTAGTTTAAAGTTCTGTACTTTAAGTTAAAATCAAAATTTTTTCTTCATGTTAATAACTTTAAGAATGGAAGTTGTTAGTTCAAAGTTCTGTACTTTAAGTTAAAATCAAAATTCTTTTGTTCAAGTAAATAACTTAGAGAATGGAAGTTATTAGTTTAAAGTTCTGTACTTTAAGTTAAAATCAAAATTCTTTTCTTCAAGTTAATAACTAAAAGAATGGAAGTTGTTACTTCGAAGTTCTTTACTTTAAGTTAAAATCAAAATTCTTTTCTTCAAGTTAATAACTTAAAGAATGGAAGTTGTTAGTTCAAAGTTCTGTACTTTAAGTTAAAATCAAAATTCTTTTCTTCAATTAAATAACGTAAAGAATGGAAGTTGTTAGTTTAAAGTTCTGTACTTTAAGTTAAAATCAAAATTCTTTTCTTCAAGTTAATAACTTAAAGAATGGAAGTTGTTAGTTCAAAGTTCTGTACTTTAAGTTAAAATCAAAATTCTTTTCTTCAAGTTAATAACTAAAAGAATGGAAGTTGTTACTTCAAAGTTCTGTACTTTAAGTTAAAATCAAAATTCTTTTCTTCAATTAAATAACTTAAAAAATGGAAGTTGTTAGTTTAAAGTTCTGTACTTTAAGTTAAAATCAAAATTCTTTTCTTCAAGTAAATAACTTAAAGAAAGGAAGTTATTAATTTAAAGTTCTGTACTTTAAGTTAAAATCAAAATTCTTTTCTTCTAGTTAATAACTTAAAGAATGGAAGTTATTAGTTTAAAGTTTTGTACTTTAAGTTAAAATCAAAATTCTTTTTTTCAAGTTAATCACTTAAAGAATGGAAGTTGTTAGTTTAAAGTTCTGTACTTTAAGTTAAAATCAAAATTCTGTTCTTCAAGTAAATAACTTAAAGAAAGGAAGTTATTAATTTAAAGTTCTGTACTTTAAGTTAAAATGAAAATTCTTTTCTTCAAGTAAATAACTTAGAGAATGGAAGTTATTAGTTTAAAGTTCTGTACTTTAAGTTAAAATCAAAATTCTTTTCTTCAATTAAATAACTTAATGAATGGAAGTAATTAGTTTAAAGTTCTGTACTTTAAGTTAAAATGAAAATTCTTTTCTTCAAGTAAATAACTTAGAGAATGGAAGTTATTAGTTTAAAGTTCTGTACTTTAAGTTAAAATCAAAATTCTTTTCTTCAATTAAATAACTTAAAGAATGGAAGTTATTAGTTTAAAGTTCTGTACTTTAAGTTAAAATCAAAATTCTTTTTTTCAAGTTAATAACTTAAAGAATGGAAGTTGTTAGTTTAAAGTTGTGTACTTTAAGTTAAAATCAAAATTTTTTTCTTCAAGTGAATAACTTAAGGAAAGGAAGTTATTAATTTAAAGTTCTGTACTTTAAGTTAAAATCAAAATTCTTTTCTTCTAGTTAATAACTTAAAGAAAGGAAGTTATTAGTTTAAAGTTCCTTACTTTAAGTTAATCAAAATTCTTTTTTTCAAGCTAATAACTTAAAGAATGGAAGTTGTTAGTTTAAAGTGCTGTACTTTAAGTTAAAATCAAAATTCTTTTCTTCAAGTAAATAACTTAAAGAAAGGAAGTTATTAATTTAAAGTTCTGTACTTTAAGTTAAAATCAAAATTCTTTTATTCAAGTTAATAACTTAAAGAATGGAAGTTGTTAGTTTAAAGTTCTGTACTTTAAGTTAAAATCAAAATTCTTTTCTTCAAGTTAATAACTTAAAGAATGGAAGTTGTTAGTGCAAAGTTCTGTACATTAAGTTAAAATCAAAATTCTTTTCTTCAAGTTAATAACTTAAAGAATGGAAGTTGTTAGTTCAAAGTTCTGTACATTAAGTTAAAATCAAAATTCTTTTCTTCATTTAAATAACTTAAAGAATGGAAGTTGTTAGTTTAAAGTTCTGTACTTTAAGTTAAAATCAAAATTCTTTTCTTCAAGTAAATAACTTAAAGAAAGGAAGTTATTAATTTAAAGTTCTGTACTTTAAGTTAAAATCAAAATTCTTTTCTTCTAGTTAATAACTTAAAGAATGGAAGTTATTAGTTTAAAGTTCTGTACTATAAGTTAAAATCAAAATTCTTTTTTTCAAGTTAATAACTTAAAGAATGGAAGTTGTTAGTTTAAAGTTCTGTACTTTAAGTTAAAATCAAAATTCTGTTCTTCAAGTAAATAACTTAAAGAAAGGAAGTTATTAATTTAAAGTTCTGTACTTTAAGTTAAAATCAAAATTATTTTCGTCAAGCAAATAACTTAATGAATGGAAGTAATTAGTTTAAAGTTCTGTACTTTAAGTTAAAATCAAAATTCTTTTCTTCAAGTTAATAAATTAAAAAATGGAGGTTGTTAGTTTAAAGTTCTGTACTTTAAGTTAAAATCAAAATTCTTTTCTTCAAGTTAATAACTTTAAGAATGGAAGTTGTTAGTTCAAAGTTCTGTACTTTAAGTTAAAATCAAAATTCTTTTCGTCAAGCAAATAACTTAATGAATGGAAGTAATTAGTTTAAAGTTCTGTACTTTAAGTTAAAATCAAAATTCTTTTCTTCAAGTTAATAAATTAAAAAATGGAGGTTGTTAGTTTAAAGTTCTGTACTTTAAGTTAAAATCAAAATTCTTTTCTTCAAGTTAATAACTTTAAGAATGGAAGTTATTAGTTTAAAGTTCTGTACTATAAGTTAAAATCAAAATTCTTTTTTTCAAGTTAATAACTTAAAGAATGGAAGTTGTTAGTTTAAAGTTCTGTACTTTAAGTTAAAATCAAAATTCTGTTCTTCAAGTAAATAACTTAAAGAAAGGAAGTTATTAATTTAAAGTTCTGTACTTTAAGTTAAAATCAAAATTCTTTTCGTCAAGCAAATAACTTAATGAATGGAAGTAATTAGTTTAAAGTTCTGTACTTTAAGTTAAAATCAAAATTCTTTTCTTCAAGTTAATAAATTAAAAAATGGAGGTTGTTAGTTTAAAGTTCTGTACTTTAAGTTAAAATCAAAATTCTTTTCTTCAAGTTAATAACTTTAAGAATGGAAGTTGTTAGTTCAAAGTTCTGTACTTTAAGTTAAAATCAAAATTCTTTTCTTTAACTTAATAACTTAAAGAATGGAAGTTGTTAGTTCAAAGTTCTGTACTTTAAGTTAAAATGAAAATTCTTATCTTCAAGTAAATAACTTAGAGAATGGAAGTTATTAGTTTAAAGTTCTGTACTTTAAGTTAAAATCAAAATTCTTTTCTTCAAGTAAATAACTTAAAGAAAGGAAGTTATTAATTTAAAGTTCTGTACTTTAAGTTAAAATCAAAATTCTTTTATTCAAGTTAATAACTTAAAGAATGGAAGTTGTTAGTTTAAAGTTCTGTACTTTAAGTTAAAATCAAAATTCTTTTCTTCATGTAATTAACTTAAAGAATGGAAGTTACAATTTTAAAGTTCTGTACTTTAAGTTAAAATCAAAATCCTTTTCTTCAAGTAAATAACTTAAAGAATGGAAGTTATTAGTTTAAAGTTATTAGTTTAAAGTTCTGTACTTTAACTTAAAATCAAAATTCTTTTTTTCAATTTAATAACTTAAAGAATGGAAGTTGTTAGTTTAAAGTGCTGTACTTTAAGTTAAAATCAAAATTCTGTTCTTCAAGTAAATAACTTAAAGAAAGGAAGTTATTAATTTAAAGTTCTGTACTTTAAGTTAAAATCAAAATTCTTTTCGTCAAGTAAATAACTTAATGAATGGAAGTAATTAGTTTAAAGTTCTGTACTTTAAGTTAAAATCAAAATTCTTTTCGTCAAGTAAATAACTTAATGAATGGAAGTAATTAGTTTAAAGTTCTGTACTTTAAGTTAAAATCAAAATTCTTTTCTTCAAGTTAATAAATTAAAGAATGGAAGTTGTTAGTTCAAAGTTCTGTACTTTAAGTTAAAATGAAAATTCTTTTCTTCAAGAAAATAACTTAGAGAATGGAAGTTATTAGTTTAAAGTTCTGTACTTTAAGCTAAAATCAAAATTCTTTTCTTCAAGTTAATAACTTAAAGAATGGAAGTTGTTAGTTCAAAGTTCTGTACTTTAAGTTAAAATGAAAATTCTTTTCTTCAAGTAAATAACTTAAAGAATGGAAGTTGTTAGTTCAAAGTTCTGTACTTTAAGTTAAAATCAAAATTCTTTTCTTCAAGTTAATAACTTAAAGAATGGAAGTTGTTAGTTCAAAGTTCTGTACTTTAAGTTAAAATCAAAATTCTTTTCTTCAATTAAATAGCGTAAAGAATGGAAGTTGTTAGTTTAAAGTTCTGTACTTTAAGTTAAAATCAAAATTCTTTTCTTCAAGTTAATAACTTAAAGAATGGAAGTTGTTAGTTCAAAGGTCTGTACTTTAAGTTAAAATCAAAATTCTTTTCTTCAATTAAATAACTTAAAAAATGGAAGTTGTTAGTTTAAAGTTCTGTACTTTAAGTTAAAATCAAAATTCTTTTCTTCAAGTAAATAACTTAAAGAAAGGAAGTTATTAATTTAAAGTTCTGTACTTTAAGTTAAAATCAAAATTCTTTTCTTCTAGTTAATAACTTAAAGAATGGAAGTTATTAGTTTAAAGTTCTGTACTTTAAGTTAAAATCAAAATTCTTTTTTTCTAGTTAATAACTTAAAGAATGGAAGTTGTTAGTTTAAAGTTCTGTACTTTAAGTTAAAATCAAAATTCTGTTCTTCAAGTAAATAACTTAAAGAAAGGAAGTTATTAATTTAAAGTTCCGTACTTTAAGTTAAAATCAAAATACTTTTCGTCAAGTAAATAACTTAATGAATGGAAGTAATTAGTTTAAAGCTCTGTACTTTAAGTTAAAATGAAAATTCTTTTCTTCAAGTAAATAACTTAGAGAATGGAAGTTATTAGTTTAAAGTTCTGTACTTTAAGTTAAAATCAAAATTCTTTTCTTCAATTAAATAACTTAAAGAATGGAAGTTATTAGTTTAAAGTTCTGTACTTTAAGTTAAAATCAAAATTCTTTTTTTCAAGTTAATAACTTAAAGAATGGAAGTTGTTAGTTTAAAGTTGTGTACTTTAAGTTAAAATCAAAATTTTTTTCTTCAAGTGAATAACTTAAGGAAAGGAAGTTATTAATTTAAAGTTCTGTACTTTAAGTTAAAATCAAAATTCTTTTCATCTAGTTAATAACTTAAAGAAAGGAAGTTATTAGTTTAAAGTTCCTTACTTTAAGTTAAAATCAAAATTCTTTTTTTCAAGTTAATAACTTAAAGAATGGAAGTTGTTAGTTTAAAGTGCTGTACTTTAAGTTAAAATCTAAATTCTTTTCTTCAAGTAAATAACTTAAAGAAAGGAAGTTATTAATTTAAAGTTCTGTACTTTAAGTTAAAATCAAAATTCTTTTATTCAAGTTAATAACTTAAAGAATGGAAGTTGTTAGTTTAAAGTTCTGTACTTTAAGTTAAAATCAAAATTCTTTTCTTCAAGTAATTCACTTAAAGAATGGAAGTTACAATTTTAAAGTTCTGTACTTTAAGTTAAAATCAAAATCCTTTTCTTCAAGTAAATAACTTAAAGAAAGGAAGTTATTAATTTAAAGTTCTGTACTTTAAGTTAAAATCAAAATTCTTTTATTCAAGTTAATAACTTAAAGAATGGAAGTTGTTAGTTTAAAGTTCTGTACTTTAAGTTAAAATCAAAATTCTTTTCTTCAATTAAATAACGTAAAGAATGGAAGTTGTTAGTTTAAAGTTCTGTACTTTAAGTTAAAATCAAAATTCTTTTCTTCAAGTTAATAACTTAAAGAATGGAAGTTGTTAGTTCAAAGTTCTGTACTTTAAGTTAAAATCAAAATTCTTTTCTTCAAGTTAATAACTTAAAGAATGGAAGTTGTTAGTTCAAAGTTCTGTACATTAAGTTAAAATCAAAATTCTTTTCTTCAATTAAATAACTTAAAGAATGGAAGTTGTTAGTTTAAAGTTCTGTACTTTAAGTTAAAATCAGAATTCTTTTCTTCAAGTAAATAACTTAAAGAAAGGAAGTTATTAATTTAAAGTTCTGTACTTTAAGTTAAAATCAAAATTCTTTTCTTCTAGTTAATAACTTAAAGAATGGAAGTTATTAGTTTAAAGTTCTGTACTTTAAGTTAAAATCAAAATTCTTTTTTTCAAGTTAATCACTTAAAGAATGGAAGTTGTTAGTTTAAAGTTCTGTACTTTAAGTTAAAATCAAAATTCTGTTCTTCAAGTAAATAACTTAAAGAAAGGAAGTTATTAATTTAAAGTTCTGTACTTTAAGTTAAAATCAAAATTCTTTTCGTCAAGTAAATACCTTAATGAATGGAAGTAATTAGTTTAAAGTTCTGTACTTTAAGTTAAAATGAAAATTGTTTTCTTCAAGTAAATAACTTAGAGAATGGAAGTTATTAGTTTAAAGTTCTGTACTTTAAGTTAAAATCAAAATTCTTTTCTTCAATTAAATAACTTAAAGAATGGAAGTTATTAGTTTAAAGTTCTGTACTTTAAGTTAAAATCAAAATTCTTTTTTTCAAGTTAATAACTTAAAGAATGGAAGTTGTTAGTTTAAAGTTGTGTACTTTAAGTTAAAATCAAAATTTTTTTCTTCAAGTGAATAACTTAAGGAAAGGAAGTTATTAATTTAAAGTTCTGTACTTTAAGTTAAAATCAAAATTCTTTTCTTCTAGTTAATAACTTAAAGAAAGGAAGTTATTAGTTTAAAGTTCCTTACTTTAAGTTAAAATCAAAATTCTTTTTATCAAGTTAATAACTTAAAGAATGGAAGTTGTTAGTTTAAAGTGCTGTACTTTAAGTTAAAATCAAAATTCTTTTCTTCGAGTAAATAACTTAAAGAAAGGAAGTTATTAATTTAAAGTTCTGTACTTTAAGTTAAAATCAAAATTCTTTTATTCAAGTTAATAACTTAAAGAATGGAAGTTGTTAGTTTAAAGTTCTGTACTTTAAGTTAAAATCAAAATTCTTTTCTTTAACTTAATAACTTAAAGAATGGAAGTTGTTAGTTCAAAGTTCTGTACTTTAAGTTAAAATCAAAATTCTTTTCTTTAACTTAATAACTTAAAGAATGGAAGTTGTTAGTTCAAAGTTCTGTACTTTAAGTTAAAATCAAAATTCTTTTCTTTAACTTAATAACTTAAAGAATGGAAGTTGTTAGTTTAAAGTTCTGTACTTTAAGTTAAAATCAAAATTCTTTTCTTCAAGTTAATAACTTTAAGAATGGAAGTTGTTAGTTCAAAGTTCTGTACTTTAAGTTAAAATCAAAATTCTTTTCTTTAACTTAATAACTTAAAGAATGGAAGTTGTTAGTTTAAAGTTCTATACTTTAAGTTAAAATCAAAATTCTTTTCTTCAAGTAAATAACTTAAAGAAAGGAAGTTATTAATTTAAAGTTCTGTACTTTAAGTTAAAATCAAAATTCTTTTATTCAAGTTAATAACTTAAAGAATGGAAGTTGTTAGTTTAAAGTTCTGTACTTTAAGTTAAAATCAAAATTCTTTTCTTCAAGTAATTAACTTAAAGAATGGAAGTTACAATTTTAAAGTTCTGTACTTTAAGTTAAAATCAAAATCCTTTTCTTCAAGTAAATAACTTAAAGAATGGAAGTTATTAGTTTAAAGTTCTGTACTTTAAGTTAAAATCAAAATTCTTTTTTTCAAGTTAATAACTTAAAGAATGGAAGTTGTTAGTTTAAAGTACTGTACTTTAAGTTAAAATCAAAATTCTTTTCGTCAAGTAAATAACTTAATGAATGGAAGTAATTAGTTTAAAGTTCTGTACTTTAAGTTAAAATCAAAATTCTTTTCTTCAAGTTCATAAATTAAAGAATGGAAGTTGTTAGTTTAAAGTTCTGTACTTTAAGTTAAAATCAAAATTCTTTTCTTCAAGTTAATAACTTTAAGAATGGAAGTTGTTAGTTCAAAGTTCTGTACTTTAAGTTAAAATCAAAATTCTTTTCTTCAAGTTAATAACTTAAAGAATGGAAGTTGTTAGTTCAAAGTTCTGTACTTTAAGTTAAAATGAAAATTCTTTTCTTCAAGAAAATAACTTAGAGAATGGAAGTTATTAGTTTAAAGTTCTGTACTTTAAGCTAAAATCAAAATTCTTTTCTTCAAGTTAATAACTTAAAGAATGGAAGTTGTTAGTTCAAAGTTCTGTACTTTAAGTTAAAATGAAAATTCTTTTCTTCAAGTAAATAACTTAAAGAATGGAAGTTGTTAGTTCAAAGTTCTGTACATTAAGTTAAAATCAAAATTCTTTTCTTCAATTAAATAACTTAAAGAATGGAAGTTGTTAGTTTAAAGTTCTGTACTTTAAGTTAAAATCAAAATTCTTTTCTTCAAGTAAATAACTTAAAGAAAGGAAGTTATTAATTTAAAGTTCTGTACTTTAAGTTAAAATCAAAATTCTTTTCTTCTAGTTAATAACTTAAAGAATGGAAGTTATTAGTTTAAAGTTCTGTACTTTAAGTTAAAATCAAAATTCTTTTTTTCAAGTTAATCACTTAAAGAATGGAAGTTGTTAGTTTAAAGTTCTGTACTTTAAGTTAAAATCAAAATTCTGTTCTTCAAGTAAATAACTTAAAGAAAGGAAGTTATTAATTTAAAGTTCTGTACTTTAAGTTAAAATCAAAATTCTTTTCGTCAAGTAAATAACTTAATGAATGGAAGTAATTAGTTTAAAGTTCTGTACTTTAAGTTAAAATGAAAATTGTTTTCTTCAAGTAAATAACTTAGAGAATGGAAGTTATTAGTTTAAAGTTCTGTACTTTAAGTTAAAATCAAAATTCTTTTCTTCAATTAAATAACTTAAAGAATGGAAGTTATTAGTTTAAAGTTCTGTACTTTAAGTTAAAATCAAAATTCTTTTTTTCAAGTTAATAACTTAAAGAATGGAAGTTGTTAGTTTAAAGTTGTGTACTTTAAGTTAAAATCAAAATTTTTTTCTTCAAGTGAATAACTTAAGGAAAGGAAGTTATTAATTTAAAGTTCTGTACTTTAAGTTAAAATCAAAATTCTTTTCTTCTAGTTAATAACTTAAAGAAAGGAAGTTATTAGTTTAAAGTTCCTTACTTTAAGTTAAAATCAAAATTCTTTTTATCAAGTTAATAACTTAAAGAATGGAAGTTGTTAGTTTAAAGTGCTGTACTTTAAGTTAAAATCAAAATTCTTTTCTTCGAGTAAATAACTTAAAGAAAGGAAGTTATTAATTTAAAGTTCTGTACTTTAAGTTAAAATCAAAATTCTTTTATTCAAGTTAATAACTTAAAGAATGGAAGTTGTTAGTTTAAAGTTCTGTACTTTAAGTTAAAATCAAAATTCTTTTCTTTAACTTAATAACTTAAAGAATGGAAGTTGTTAGTTCAAAGTTCTGTACTTTAGGTTAAAATCAAAATTCTTTTCTTTAACTTAATAACTTAAAGAATGGAAGTTGTTAGTTCAAAGTTCTGTACTTTAAGTTAAAATCAAAATTCTTTTCTTTAACTTAATAACTTAAAGAATGGAAGTTGTTAGTTTAAAGTTCTGTACTTTAAGTTAAAATCAAAATTCTTTTCTTCAAGTTAATAACTTTAAGAATGGAAGTTGTTAGTTCAAAGTTCTGTACTTTAAGTTAAAATCAAAATTCTTTTCTTTAACTTAATAACTTAAAGAATGGAAGTTGTTAGTTTAAAGTTCTATACTTTAAGTTAAAATCAAAATTCTTTTCTTCAAGTAAATAACTTAAAGAAAGGAAGTTATTAATTTAAAGTTCTGTACTTTAAGTTAAAATCAAAATTCTTTTATTCAAGTTAATAACTTAAAGAATGGAAGTTGTTAGTTTAAAGTTCTGTACTTTAAGTTAAAATCAAAATTCTTTTCTTCAAGTAATTAACTTAAAGAATGGAAGTTACAATTTTAAAGTTCTGTACTTTAAGTTAAAATCAAAATCCTTTTCTTCAAGTAAATAACTTAAAGAATGGAAGTTATTAGTTTAAAGTTCTGTACTTTAAGTTAAAATCAAAATTCTTTTTTTCAAGTTAATAACTTAAAGAATGGAAGTTGTTAGTTTAAAGTTCTGTACTTTAAGTTAAAATCAAAATTCTGTTCTTCAAGTAAATAACTTAAAGAAAGGAAGTTATTAATTTAAAGTTCTGTACTTTAAGTTAAAATCAAAATTCTTTTCGTCAAGTAACTAACTTAATGAATGGAAGTAATTAGTTTAAAGTTCTGTACTTTAAGTTAAAATCAAAATTCTTTTCGTCAAGTAAATAACTTAATGAATGGAAGTAATTAGTTTAAAGTTCTGTACTTTAAGTTAAAATCAAAATTCTTTTCTTCAAGTTCATAAATTAAAGAATGGAAGTTGTTAGTTTAAAGTTCTGTACTTTAAGTTAAAATCAAAATTCTTTTCTTCAAGTTAATAACTTTAAGAATGGAAGTTGTTAGTTCAAAGTTCTGTACTTTAAGTTAAAATCAAAATTCTTTTCTTCAAGTTAATAACTTAAAGAATGGAAGTTGTTAGTTCAAAGTTCTGTACTTTAAGTTAAAATCAAAATTCTTTTCTTTAACTTAATAACTTAAAGAATGGAAGTTGTTAGTTTAAAGTTCTATACTTTAAGTTAAAATCAAAATTCTTTTCTTCAAGTAAATAACTTAAAGAAAGGAAGTTATTAATTTAAAGTTCTGTACTTTAAGTTAAAATCAAAATTCTTTTTTTCAAGTTAATAACTTAAAGAATGGAAGTTGTTAGTTTAAAGTTCTGTACTTTAAGTTAAAATCAAAATTCTTTTCTTCAAGTAATTAACTTAAAGAATGGAAGTTACAATTTTAAAGTTCTGTACTTTAAGTTAAAATCAAAATCCTTTTCTTCAAGTAAATAACTTAAAGAATGGAAGTTATTAGTTTAAAGTTCTGTACTTTAAGTTAAAATCAAAATTCTTTTTTTCAAGTTAATAACTTAAAGAATGGAAGTTGTTAGTTTAAAGTTCTGTACTTTAAGTTAAAATCAAAATTCTGTTCTTCAAGTAAATAACTTAAAGAAAGGAAGTTATTAATTTAAAGTTCTGTACTTTAAGTTAAAATCAAAATTCTTTTCGTCAAGTAACTAACTTAATGAATGGAAGTAATTAGTTTAAAGTTCTGTACTTTAAGTTAAAATCAAAATTCTTTTCGTCAAGTAAATAACTTAATGAATGGAAGTAATTAGTTTAAAGTTCTGTACTTTAAGTTAAAATCAAAATTCTTTTCTTCAAGTTCATAAATTAAAGAATGGAAGTTGTTAGTTTAAAGTTCTGTACTTTAAGTTAAAATCAAAATTCTTTTCTTCAAGTTAATAACTTTAAGAATGGAAGTTGTTAGTTCAAAGTTCTGTACTTTAAGTTAAAATCAAAATTCTTTTCTTCAAGTTAATAACTTAAAGAATGGAAGTTGTTAGTTCAAAGTTCTGTACTTTAAGTTAAAATGAAAATTCTTTTCTTCAAGAAAATAACTTAGAGAATGGAAGTTATTAGTTTAAAGTTCTGTACTTTAAGCTAAAATCAAAATTCTTTTCTTCAAGTTAATAACTTAAAGAATGGAAGTTGTTAGTTCAAAGTTCTGTACTTTAAGTTAAAATGAAAATTCTTTTCTTCAAGTAAATAACTTAAAGAATGGAAGTTGTTAGTTCAAAGTTCTGTACTTTAAGTTAAAATCAAAATTCTTTTATTCAAGTTAATAACTTAAAGAATGGAAGTTGTTAGTTTAAAGTTCTGTACTTTAAGTTAAAATCAAAATTCTTTTCTTCAATTAAATAACGTAAAGAATGGAAGTTGTTAGTTTAAAGTTCTGTACTTTAAGTTAAAATCAAAATTCTTTTCTTCAAGTTAATAACTTAAAGAATGGAAGTTGTTAGTTCAAAGTTCTGTACTTTAAGTTAAAATCAAAATTCTTTTCTTCAAGTTAATAACTTAAAGAATGGAAGTTGTTAGTTCAAAGTTCTGTACATTAAGTTAAAATCAAAATTCTTTTCTTCAATTAAATAACTTAAAGAATGGAAGTTGTTAGTTTAAAGTTCTGTACTTTAAGTTAAAATCAAAATTCTTTTCTTCAAGTAAATAACTTAAAGAAAGGAAGTTATTAATTTAAAGTTCTGTACTTTAAGTTAAAATCAAAACTCTTTTCTTCTAGTTAATAACTTAAAGAATGGAAGTTATTAGTTTAAAGTTCTGTACTTTAAGTTAAAATCAAAATTCTTTTTTTCAAGTTAATCACTTAAAGAATGGAAGTTGTTAGTTTAAAGTTCTGTACTTTAAGTTAAAATCAAAATTCTGTTCTTCAAGTAAATAACTTAAAGAAAGGAAGTTATTAATTTAAAGTTCTGTACTTTAAGTTAAAATCAAAATTCTTTTCGTCAAGTAAATAACTTAATGAATGGAAGCAATTAGTTTAAAGTTCTGTACTTTAAGTTAAAATGAAAATTCTTTTCTTCAAGTAAATAACTTAGAGAATGGAAGTTATTAGTTTAAAGTTCTGTACTTTAAGTTAAAATCAAAATTCTTTTCTTCAATTAAATAACTTAAAGAATGGAAGTTATTAGTTTAAAGTTCTGTACTTTAAGTTAAAATCAAAATTCTTTTTTTCAAGTTAATAACTTAAAGAATGGAAGTTTTTAGTTTAAAGTTGTGTACTTTAAGTTAAAATCAAAATTTTTTTCTTCAAGTGAATAACTTAAGGAAAGGAAGTTATTAATTTAAAGTTCTGTACTTTAAGTTAAAATCAAAATTCTTTTCTTCTAGTTAATAACTTAAAGAAAGGAAGTTATTAGTTTAAAGTTCCTTACTTTAAGTTAAAATCAAAATTCTTTTTTTCAAGTTAATAACTTAAAGAATGGAAGTTGTTAGTTTAAAGTGCTGTACTTTAAGTTAAAATCAAAATTCTTTTCTTCAAGTAAATAACTTAAAGAAAGGAAGTTATTAATTTAAAGTTCTGTACTTTAAGTTAAAATCAAAATTCTTTTATTCAAGTTAATAACTTAAAGAATGGAAGTTGTTAGTTTAAAGTTCTGTACTTTAAGTTAAAATCAAAATTCTTTTCTTCAAGTTAATAACTTAAAGAATGGAAGTTGTTAGTTCAAAGTTCTGTACTTTAAGTTAAAATCAAAATTCTTTTCTTCAAGTTAATAACTTAAAGAATGGAAGTTGTTAGTTCAAAGTTCTGTACATTAAGTTAAAATCAAAATTCTTTTCTTCAATTAAATAACTTAAAGAATGGAAGTTGTTAGTTTAAAGTTCTGTACTTTAAGTTAAAATCAAAATTCTTTTCTTCAAGTAAATAACTTAAAGAAAGGAAGTTATTAATTTAAAGTTCTGTACTTTAAGTTAAAATCAAAATTCTTTTCTTCTAGTTAATAACTTAAAGAATGGAAGTTATTAGTTTTAAGTTCTGTACTATAAGTTAAAATCAAAATTCTTTTTTTCAAGTTAATAACTTAAAGAATGGAAGTTGTTAGTTTAAAGTTCTGTACTTTAAGTTAAAATCAAAATTCTTTTCTTCGAGTAAATAACTTAAAGAAAGGAAGTTATTAATTTAAAGTTCTATACTTTAAGTTTAAATCAAAATTCTTTTATTCAAGTTAATAACTTGAAGAATGGAAGTTATTAGTTTAAAGTTCTGTACTTTAAGTTAAAATCAAAATTCTTTTCTTCAAGTAATTAACTTAAAGAATGGAAGTTACAATTTTAAAGTTCTGTACTTTAAGTTAAAATCAAAATCCTTTTCTTCAAGTAAATAACTTAAAGAATGGAAGTTATTAGTTTAAAGTTCTGTACTTTAAGTTAAAATCAAAATTCTTTTTTTCAAGTTAATAACTTAAAGAATGGAAGTTGTTAGTTTAAAGTTCTGTACTTTAAGTTAAAATCAAAATTCTGTTCTTCAAGTAAATAACTTAAAGAAAGGAAGTTATTAATTTAAAGTTCTGTACTTTAAGTTAAAATCAAAATTCTTTTCTTCAAGTTAATAACTTTAAGAATGGAAGTTGTTAGTTCAAAGTTCTGTACTTTAAGTTAAAATCAAAATTCTTTTCTTCAAGTTAATAACTTAAAGAATGGAAGTTGTTAGTTCAAAGTTCTGTACTTTAAGTTAAAATGAAAATTCTTTTCTTCAAGTAAATAACTTAGAGAATGGAAGTTATTAGTTTAAAGTTCTGTACTTTAAGTTAAAATCAAAATTCTTTTTTTCAAGTTAATAACTTAAAGAATGGAAGTTGTTAGTTTAAAGTTCTATACTTTAAGTTAAAATCAAAATTCTTTTCTTCGAGTAAATAACTTAAAGAAAAGAAGTTATTAATTTAAAGTTCTATACTTTAAGTTTAAATCAAAATTCTTTTATTCAAGTTAATAACTTGAAGAATGGAAGTTGTTAGTTTAAAGTTCTGTACTTTAAGTTAAAATCAAAATTCTTTTCTTCAAGTAATTAACTTAAAGAATGGAAGTTACAATTTTAAAGTTCTGTACTTTAAGTTAAAATCAAAATCCTTTTCTTCAAGTAAATAACTTAAAGAATGGAAGTTATTAGTTTAAAGTTCTGTACTTTAAGTTAAAATCAAAATTCTTTTTTTCAAGTTAATAACTTAAAGAATGGAAGTTGTTAGTTTAAAGTTCTGTACTTTAAGTTAAAATCAAAATTCTGTTTTTCAAGTAAATAACTTAGAGAAAGGAAGTTATTAATTTAAAGTTCTGTACTTTAAGTTAAAATCAAAATTCTTTTCTTCAAGTTAATAACTTTAAGAATGGAAGTTGTTAGTTCAAAGTTCTGTACTTTAAGTTAAAATCAAAATTCTTTTCTTCAAGTTAATAACTTAAAGAATGGAAGTTGTTAGTTCAAAGTTCTGTACCTTAAGTTAAAATGAAAATTCTTTTCTTCAAGTAAATAACTTAGAGAATGGAAGTTATTAGTTTAAAGTTCTGTACTTTAAGTTAAAATCAAAATTCTTTTTTTCAAGATAATAACTTAAAGAATGGAAGTTGTTAGTTTAAAGTTCTATACTTTAAGTTAAAATCAAAATTCTTTTCTTCGAGTAAATAACTTAAAGAAAGGAAGTTATTAATTTAAAGTTCTATACTTTAAGTTTAAATCAAAATTCTTTTATTCAAGTTAATAACTTAAAGAATGGAAGTTGTTAGTTTAAAGTTCTGTACTTTAAGTTAAAATCAAAATTCTTTTCTTCAAGTAATTAACTTAAAGAATGGAAGTTACAATTTTAAAGTTCTGTACTTTAAGTTAAAATCAAAATCCTTTTCTTCAAGTAAATAACTTAAAGAATGGAAGTTATTAGTTTAAAGTTCTGTACTTTAAGTTAAAATCAAAATTCTTTTTTTCAAGTTAATAACTTAAAGAATGGAAGTTGTTAGTTTAAAGTTCTGTACTTTAAGTTAAAATCAAAATTCTTTTCTTCAAGTTAATAAATTAAAGAATGGAAGTTGTTAGTTTAAAGTTCTGTACTTTAAGTTAAAATCAAAATTTTTTTCTTCAAGTTAATAACTTTAAGAATGGAAGTTGTTAGTTCAAAGTTCTGTACTTTAAGTTAAAATCAAAATTCTTTTCTTCAAGTTAATAACTTAAAGAATGGAAGTTGTTAGTTCAAAGTTCTGTACTTTAAGTTAAAATGAAAATTCTTTTCTTCAAGAAAATAACTTAGAGAATGGAAGTTATTAGTTTAAATTTCTGTACTTTAAGCTAAAATCAAAATTCTTTTCTTCAAGTTAATAACTTTAAGAATGGAAGTTGTTAGTTCAAAGTTCTGTACTTTAAGTTAAAATCAAAATTCTTTTCTTCAAGTTAATAACTTAAAGAATGGAAGTTGTTAGTTCAAAGTTCTGTACTTTAAGTTAAAATGAAAATTCTTTTCTTCAAGTTAATAACTTAAAGAATGGAAGTTGTTAGTTCAAAGTTCTGTACTTTAAGTTAAAATCAAAATTCTTTTCTTCAAGTTAATAACTTAAAGAATGGAAGTTGTTAGTTTAAAGTTCTGTAGTTTAAGTTAAAATCAAAATTCTTTTCTTCAATTAAATAACTTAAAGAATGGAAGTTATTAGTTTAAAGTTCTGTACTTTAAGTTAAAATCAAAATTCTTTTTTTCAAGTTAATAACTTAAAGAATGGAAGTTGTTAGTTTAAAGTTTTGTACTTTAAGTTAAAATCAAAATTTTTTTCTTCAAGTGAATAACTTAAGGAAAGGAAGTTATTAATTTAAAGTTCTGTACTTTAAGTTAAAATCAAAATTCTTTTCTTCTAGTTAATAACTTAAAGAAAGGAAGTTATTAGTTTAAAGTTCCTTACTTTAAGTTAAAATCAAAATTCTTTTTTTCAAGTTAATAACTTAAAGAATGGAAGTTGTTACTTTAAAGTGCTGTACTTTAAGTTAAAATCAAAATTCTTTTCTTCAAGTAAATAACTTAAAGAAAGGAAGTTATTAATTTAAAGTTCTGTACTTTAAGTTAAAATCAAAATTCTTTTATTCAAGTTAATAACTTAAAGAATGGAAGTTGTTAGTTTAAAGTTCTGTACTTTAAGTTAAAATCAAAATTCTTTTCTTCAAGTAATTCACTTAAAGAATGGAAGTTACAATTTTAAAGTTCTGTACTTTAAGTTAAAATCAAAATCCTTTTCTTCAAGTAAATAACTTAAAGAAAGGAAGTTATTAATTTAAAGTTCTGTACTTTAAGTTAAAATCAAAATTCTTTTATTCAAGTTAATAACTTAAAGAATGGAAGTTGTTAGTTTAAAGTTCTGTACTTTAAGTTAAAATCAAAATTCTTTTCTTCAATTAAATAACGTAAAGAATGGAAGTTGTTAGTTTAAAGTTCTGTATTTTAAGTTAAAATCAAAATTCTTTTCTTCAAGTTAATAACTTAAAGAATGGAAGTTGTTAGTTCAAAGTTCTGTACTTTAAGTTAAAATCAAAATTCTTTTCTTCAAGTTAATAACTTAAAGAATGGAAGTTGTTAGTTCAAAGTTCTGTACATTAAGTTAAAATCAAAATTCTTTTCTTCAATTAAATAACTTAAAGAATGGAAGTTGTTAGTTTAAAGTTCTGTACTTTAAGTTAAAATCAAAATTCTTTTCTTCAAGTAAATAACTTAAAGAAAGGAAGTTATTAATTTAAAGTTCTGTACTTTAAGTTAAAATCAAAATTCTTTTCTTCTAGTTAATAACTTAAAGAATGGAAGTTATTAGTTTAAAGTTCTGTACTTTAAGTTAAAATCAAAATTCTGTTCTTCAAGTAAATAACTTAAAGAAAGGAAGTTATTAATTTAAAGTTCGGTACTTTAAGTTAAAATCAAAATTCTTTTCGTCAAGTAAATAACTTAATGAATGGAAGTAATTAGTTTAAAGTTCTGTACTTTAAGTTAAAATCAAAATTCTTTTCTTCAAGTTAATAACTTTAAGAATGGAAGTTGTTAGTTCAAAGTTCTGTACTTTAAGTTAAAATCAAAATTCTTTTATTCAAGTTAATAACTTAAAGAATGGAAGTTGTTAGTTCAAAGTTCTCAACTTTAAGTTAAAATGAAAATTCTTTTCTTCAAGTAAATAACTTAGAGAATGGAAGTTATTAGTTTAAAGTTCTGTACTTTAAGTTAAAATCAAAATTCTTTTTTTCAAGTTAATAACTTAAAGAATGGAAGTTGTTAGTTTAAAGTTCTATACTTTAAGTTAAAATCAAAATTCTTTTCTTCAAATAAATAACTTAAAGAAAGGAAGTTATTAATTTAAAGTTCTGTACTTTAAGTTAAAATCAAAATTCTTTTATTCAAGTTAATAACTTAAAGAATGGAAGTTGTTAGTTTAAAGTTCTGTACTTTAAGTTAAAATCAAAATTCTTTTCTTCAAGTAATTAACTTAAAGAATGGAAGTTACAATTTTAAAGTTCTGTACTTTAAGTTAAAATCAAAATCCTTTTCTTCAAGTAAATAACTTAAAGAATGGAAGTTATTAGTTTAAAGTTCTGTACTTTAAGTTAAAATCAAAATTCTTTTTTTCAAGTTAATAACTTAAAGAATGGAAGTTGTTAGTTTAAAGTTCTGTACTTTAAGTTAAAATCAAAATTCTGTTCTTCAAGTAAATAACTTAAAGAAAGGAAGTTATTAATTTAAAGTTCTGTACTTTAAGTTAAAATCAAAATTCTTTTCGTCAAGTAAATAACTTAATGAATGGAAGTAATTAGTTTAAAGTTCTGTACTTTAAGTTAAAATCAAAATTCTTTTCGTCAAGTAAATAACTTAATGAATGGAAGTAATTAGTTTAAAGTTCTGTACTTTAAGTTAAAATCAAAATTCTTTTCTTCAAGTTAATAAATTAAAGAATGGAAGTTGTTAGTTTAAAGTTCTGTACTTTAAGTTAAAATCAAAATTCTTTTCTTCAAGTTAATAACTTTAAGAATGGCAGTTGTTAGTTCAAAGTTCTGTACTTTAAGTTAAAATCAAAATTCTTTTCTTCAAGTTAATAACTTAAAGAATGGAAGTTGTTAGTTCAAAGTTCTGTACTTTAAGTTAAAATGAAAATTCTTTTCTTCAAGAAAATAACTTAGAGAATGGAAGTTATTAGTTTAAAGTTCTGTACTTTAAGCTAAAATCAAAATTCTTTTCTTCAAGTTAATAACTTTAAGAATGGAAGTTGTTAGTTCAAAGTTCTGTACTTTAAGTTAAAATCAAAATTCTTTTCTTCAAGTTAATAACTTAAAGAATGGAAGTTGTTAGTTCAAAGTTCTGTACTTTAAGTTAAAATGAAAATTCTTTTCTTCAAGTAAATAACTTAAAGAATGGAAGTTGTTAGTTCAAAGTTCTGTACTTTAAGTTAAAATCAAAATTCTTTTCTTCAAGTTAATAACTTAAAGAATGGAAGTTGTTAGTTCAAAGTTCTGTACTTTAAGTTAAAATCAAAATTCTTTTCTTCAAGTTAATAACTTAAAGAATGGAAGTTGTTAGTTCAAACTTCTGTACTTTAAGTTAAAATCAAAATTCTTTTCTTCAAGTTAATAACTTAAAGAATGGAAGTTGTTAGTTCAAAGTTCTGTACTTTAAGTTAAAATCAAAATTCTTTTCTTCAATTAAATAACTTAAAAAATGGAAGTTGTTAGTTTAAAGTTCTGAATTTTTAGTTAAAATCAAAATTCTTTTCTTCAAGTAAATAACTTAAAGAAAGGAAGTTATTAATTTAAAGTTCTGTACTTTAAGCTAAAATCAAAATTCTTTTCTTCTAGTTAATAACTTAAAGAATGGAAGTTATTAGTTTAAAGTTCTGTACTTTAAGTTAAAATCAAAATTCTTTTTTTCAAGTTAATAACTTAAAGAATGGAAGTTGTTAGTTTAAAGTTCTGTACTTTAAGTTAAAATCAAAATTCTGTTCTTCAAGTAAATAACTTAAAGAAAGGAAGTTATTAATTTAAAGTTCTGTACTTTAAGCTAAAATCAAAATTCTTTTCTTCAAGTTAATAAATTAAAGAATGGAAGTTGTTAGTTCAAAGTTCTGTACTTTAAGTTAAAATCAAAATTCTTTTCTTCAAGTTAATAACTTTAAGAATGGAAGTTGTTAGTTCAAAGTTCTGTACTTTAAGTTAAAATCAAAATTCTTTTCTTCAAGTTAATAACTTAAAGAATGGAAGTTGTTAGTTCAAAGTTCTGTACTTTAAGTTAAAATGAAAATTCTTTTCTTCAAGTAAATAACTTAGAGAATCGAAGTTATTAGATCAAAGTTCTGTACTTTAAGTTAAAATCAAAATTCATTTCTTCAAGTTAATAACTTAAAGAATGGAAGTTGTTAGTTCAAAGTTCTGTACTTTAAGTTAAAATCAAAATTCTTTTCTTCAAGTTAATAACTTAAAGAATGGAAGTTGTTAGTTCAAAGTTCTGTACTTTAAGTTAAAATCAAAATTCTTTTCTTCAAGTTAATAACTTAAAGAATGGAAGTTGTTAGTTTAAAGTTCTGTACTTTAAGTTAAAATCAAAATTCTTTTCTTCAAGTAAATAACTTAAGGAAAGGAAGTTATTAATTTAAAGTTCTATACTTTAAGTTAAAATCAAAATTTTTTTCTTTAAGTAAATAACTTAAGGAAAGGAAGTTAATAATTTAAAGTTCTGTACTTTAAGTTAAAATCAAAATTTTTTTATTCAAGTTAATAACTTAAAGAATGGAAGTTGTTAGTTTAAAGTTCTGTACTTTAAGTTAAAATCAAAATTCTTTTCTTCAAGTAATTAACTTAAAGAATGGAAGTTGCAATTTTAAAGTTCTGTACTTTAAGTTAAAATCAAAATCCTTTTCTTCAAGTAAATAACTTAAAGAATGGAAGTTATAAGTTTAAAGTTCTGTACTTTAAGCTAAAATCAAAATTCTTTTCGTCAATTAAATAACATAATGAATGGAAGTAATTAGTTTAAAGTTCTGTACTTTAAGTTAAAATCAAAATTCTTTTCTTCAAGCTAATTACTTAAAGAATGGAAGTTGTTAGTTTAAAGTTCTGTACTTTAAGTTAAAATCAAAATTCTTTTCTTCAAGTTAATAACTTAAAGAATGGAAGTTGTTAGTTCAAAGTTCTGTACTTTAAGTTAAAATCAAAATTTTTTTCTTCAAGTTAATAACTTAAACAATGGAAGTTGTTAGTTCAAAGTTCTGTACTTTAAGTTAAAATTAAAATTCTTTTCTTCAAGTTAATAACTTAAAGAATGGAAGTTGTTAGTTTAAAGTTCTGTACTTTAAGTTAAAATCAAAATTCTTTTCGTCAAGTAAATAACTTAATGAATGGAAGTAATTAGTTTAAAGTTCTGTACTTTAAGTTAAAATCAAAATTCTTTTCTTCAAGTTAATAAATTAAAGAATGGAAGTTGTTAGTTTAAAGTTCTGTACTTAAAGTTAAAATCAAAATTCTTTTCTTCAAGTTAATAACTTTAAGAATGGAAGTTGTTAGTTCAAAGTTCTGTACTTTAAGTTAAAATCAAAATTCTTTTCTTTAAGTTAATAACTTAAAGAATGGAAGTTGTTAGTTCAAAGTTCTGTACTTTAAGTTAAAATCAAAATTCTTTTCTTCAAGTTAATAACTTTAAGAATGGAAGTTGTTAGTTCAAAGTTCTGTACTTTAAGTTAAAATCAAAATTCTTTTCTTCAAGTTAATAACTTAAAGAATGGAAGTTGTTACTTCAAAGTTCTGTACTTTAAGTTAAAATGAAAATTCTTTTCTTCAAGTAAATAACTTAGAGAATCGAAGTTATTAGTTCAAAGTTCTGTACTTTAAGTTAAAATCAAAATTCATTTCTTCAAGTTAATAACTTAAAGAATAGAAGTTGTTAGTTCAAAGTTCTGTACTTTAAGTTAAAATCAAAATTCTTTTCTTCAAGTTAATAACTTAAAGAATGAAAGTTGTTAGTTCAAAGTTCTCTACTTTAAGTTAAAATCAAAATTCTTTTCTTCAAGTTAATAACTTAAAGAATGGAAGTTGTTAGTTTAAAGTTCTGTACTTTAAGTTAAAATCAAAATTCTTTTCTTCAAGTAAATAACTTAAGGAAAGGAAGTTATTAATTTAAAGTTCTATACTTTAAGTTAAAATCAAAATTTTTTTCTTCAAGTAAATAACTTAAGGAAAGGAAGTTATTAATTTAAAGTTCTGTACTTTAAGTTAAAATCAAAATTCTTTTATTCAAGTTAATAACTTAAAGAATGGAAGTTGTTAGTTTAAAGTTCTGTACTTTAAGTTAAAATCAAAATTCTTTTCTTCAAGTAATTAACTTAAAGAATGGAAGTTACAATTTTAAAGTTCTGTACTTTAAGTTAAAATCAAAATCCTTTTCTTCAAGTAAATAACTTAAAGAATGGAAGTTATTAGTTTAAAGTTCTGTACTTTAAGCTAAAATCAAAATTCTTTTCGTCAAGTAAATAACATAATGAATGGAAGTAATTAGTTTAAAGTTCTGTACTTTAAGTTAAAATCAAAATTCTTTTCTTCAAGCTAATAACTTAAAGAATGGAAGTTGTTAGTTTAAAGTTCTGTACTTTAAGTTAAAATCAAAATTCTTTTCTTCAAGTTAATAACTTAAAGAATGGAAGTTGTTAGTTCAAAGTTCTGTACTTTAAATTAAAATCAAAATTTTTTTCTTCAAGTTAATAACTTAAACAATGGAAGTTGTTAGTTCAAAGTTCTGTACTTTAAGTTAAAATTAAAATTCTTTTCTTCAAGTTAATAACTTAAAGAATGGAAGTTGTTAGTTTAAAGTTCTGTACTTTAAGTTAAAATCAAAATTCTTTTCTTCAAGTAAATAACTTAAAGAAAGGAAGTTATTAATTTAAAGTTCTGTACTTTAAGTTAAAATCAAAATTCTTTTCTTCTAGTTAATAACTTAAAGAATGGAAGTTATTAGTTTAAAGTTCTGTACTTTAAATTAAAATGAAAATTTTTTTTTTCATGTTAATAACTTAAAGAATGGAAGTTGTTAGTTTAAAGTTCTGTACTTTAAGTTAAAATCAAAATTCTGTTCTTCAAGTAAATAACTTAAAGAAAGAAAGTTATTAATTTAAAGTTCTGTACTTTAAGTTAAAATCAAAATTCTTTTCTTCTAGTTAATAACTTAAAGAATGGAAGTTATTAGTTTAAAGTTCTGTACTTTAAATTAAATTCAACATTCTTTTCTTCTAGTTAATAACTTAAAGAATGGAAGTTATTAGTTTAAAGTTCTGTACTTTAAGTTAAAATCAAAATTCTTTTCTTCAAGTTAATAAATTAAAGAATGGAAGTTGTTAGTTTAAAGTTCTGTACTTAAAGTTAAAATCAAAATTCTTTTCTTCAAGTTAATAACTTAAAGAATGGAAGTTGTTAGTTCAAAGTTCTGTACTTTAAGTTAAAATCAAAATTCTTTTCTTCAAGTTCATAACTTTAAGAATGGAAGTTGTTAGTTCAAAGTTCGGTACTTTAAGTTAAAATCAAAATTCTTTTCTTCAAGTAAATAACTTAGAGAATGGAAGTTATTAGTTTAAAGTTCTGTACTTTAAGTTAAAAACAAAATTCTTTTTTTCAAGTTAATAACTTAAAGAATGGAAGTTGTTAGTTTAAAGTTCTATACTTTAAGTTAAAATCAAAATTCTTTTCTTCAAGTAAATAACTTAAAGAAAGGAAGTTATTAATTTAAAGTTCTGTACTTTAAGTTAAAATCAAAATTCTTTTATTCAAGTTAATAACTTAAAGAATGGAAGTTGTTAGTTTAAAGTTCTGTACTTTAAGTTAAAATCAAAATTCTTTTCTTCAAGTAATTAACTTAAAGAATGGAAGTTACAATTTTAAAGTGCTGTACTTTAAGTTAAAATCAAAATCCTTTTCTTCAAGTAAATAACTTAAAGAATGGAAGTTATTAGTATAAAGTTCTGTACTTTAAGCTAAAATCAAAATTCTTTTCGTCAAGTAAATAACATAATGAATGGAAGTAATTAGTTTAAAGTTCTGTACTTTAAGTTAAAATCAAAATTCTTTTTTTCAAGTTAAGAACTTAAAGAATGGAAGTTGTTAGTTTAAAGTTCTGTACTTTAAGTTAAAATTAAAATTCTGTTCTTCAAGTAAATAACTTAAAGAAAGGAAGTTATTAATTTAAAGTTCTGTACTTTAAGTTAAAATCAAAATTCTTTTCGTCAAGTAAATAACTTAATGAATGGAAGTAATTAGTTTAAAGTTCTGTACTTTAAGTTAAAATCAAAATTCTTTTCTTCAAGTTAATAAATTAAAGAATGGAAGTTGTTAGTTTAAAGTTCTGTACTGTAAGTTAAAATCAAAATTCTTTTCTTCAAGTTAATAACTTTAAGAATGGAAGTTGTTAGTTCAAAGTTCTGTACTTTAAGTTAAAATCAAAATTCTTTTCTTCAAGTTAATAACTTAAAGAATGGAAGTTGTTAGTTCAAAGTTCTGTACTTTAAGTTAAAATGAAAATTCTTTTCTTCAAGAAAATAACTTAGAGAATGGAAGTTGTTAGTTCAAAGTTCTGTACTTTAAGTTAAAATGAAAATTCTTTTCTTGAAGTAAATAACTTAAAGAATGGAAGTTGTTAGTTCAAAGTTCTGTACTTTAAGTTAAAATCAAAATTCTTTTCTTCAAGTTAATAACTTAAAGAATGGAAGTTGTTAGTTCAAAGTTCTGTACTTTAAGTTAAAATCAAAATTCTTTTCTTCAATTAAATAGCGTAAAGAATGGAAGTTGTTAGTTTAAAGTTCTGTACTTTAAGTTAAAATCAAAATTCTTTTCTTCAAGTTAATAACTTAAAGAATGGAAGTTGTTAGTTCAAAGTTCTGTACTTTAAGTTAAAATCAAAATTCTTTTCTTCAAGTTAATAACTTAAAGAATGGAAGTTGTTAGTTCAAAGTTCTGTACTTTAAGATAAAATCAAAATTCTTTTCTTCAATTAAATAACTTAAAAAAAGGAAGTTATTAATTTAAAGTTCTGTACTTTAAGTTAAAATCAAAAATCTTTTCTTCTAGTTAATAACTTAAAGAATGGAAGTTATTAGTTTAAAGTTCTGTACTTTAAGTTAAAATCAAAATTCTTTTTTTCAAGTTAATAACTTAAACAATGGAAGTTGTTAGTTTAAAGTTCTGTACTTTAAGTTAAAATCAAAATTCTGTTCTTCAAGTAAATAACTAAAAGAAAGGAAGTTATTAATTTAAAGTTCTGTACTTTAAGTTAAAATCAAAATTCTTTTCGTCAAGTAAATAACTTAATGAATGGAAGTAATTAGTTTAAAGTTCTGTACTTTAAGTTAAAATCAAAATTCTTTTCTTCAAGTTAATAAATTAAAGAATGGAAGTTGTTAGTTTAAAGTTCTGTACTTTAAGTTAAAATCAAAATTCTGTTCTTCAAGTAAATAACTTAAAGAAAGGAAGTTATTAATTTAAAGTTCTGTACTTTAAGTTAAAATCAAAATTCTTTTCGTCAAGTAAATAACTTAATGAATGGAGGTAATTAGTTTAAAGTTCTGTACTTTAAGTTACAATCAAAATTCTGTTCTTCAAGTAAATAACTTAAAGAAAGGAAGTTATTAATTTAAAGTTCTGTACTTTAAGTTAAAATCAAAATTCTTTTCGTCAAGTAAATAACTTAATGAATGGAAGTAATTAGTTTAAAGTTCTGTACTTTAAGTTAAAATCAAAATTCTTTTTGTCAAGTAAATAACTTAATGAATGGAAGTAATTAGTTTAAATTTCTGTACTTTAAGTTAAAATCAAAATTCTTTTCGTCAAGTAAATAACTTAATGAATGGAGGTAATTAGTTTAAAGTTCTGTACTTTAAGTTAAAATCAAAATTCTGTTCTTCAAGTAAATAACTTAAAGAAAGGAAGTTATTAATTTAAAGTTCTGTACTTTAAGTTAAAATCAAAATTCTGTTCTTCAAGTAAATAACTTAAAGAAAGGAAGTTATTAATTTAAAGTTCTGTACTTTAAGTTAAAATCAAAATTCTTTTCGTCAAGTAAATAACTTAATGAATGGAAGTAATTAGTTTAAAGTTCTGTACTTTAAGTTAAAATCAAAATTCTTTTCTTCAAGTTAATAAATTAAAGAATGGAAGTTGTTAGTTTAAAGTTCTGTACTTAAAGTTAAATTCAAAATTCTTTTCTTCAAGTAAATAACTTAGAGAATGGAAGTTATTAGTTCAAAGTTCTGTACTTTAAGTTAAAATCAAAATTCATTTCTTCAAGTTAATAACTTAAAGAATGGAAGTTGTTAGTTCAAAGTTCTGTACTTTAAGTTAAAATCTAAATTCTTTTCTTCAAGTTAATAACTTAAAGAATGGAAGTTGTTAGTTTAAAGTTCTGTACTTTAAGTTAAAATCAAAATTCTTTTCTTCAATTAAATAACTTAAAGAATGGAAGTTATTAGTTTAAAGTTCTGTACTTTAAGTTAAAATCAAAATTCTTTTTTTCAAGTTAATAACTTAAAGAATGGAAGTTGTTAGTTTAAAGTTCTGTACTTTAAGTTAAAATCAAAATTCTTTTCTTCAAGTTAATAACTTAAAGAATGGAAGTTGTTAGTTTAAAGTTCTGTACTTTAAGTTAAAATCAAAATTCTTTTCTTCAAGTAAATAACTTAAAGAAAGGAAGTTATTAATTTAAAGTTCTGTACTTTAAGTTAAAATCAAAATTCTTTTTTTCAAGTTAATAACTTAAAGAATGGAAGTTGTTAGTTTAAAGTGCTGTACTTTAAGTTAAAATCAATATTATTTTCTTCAAGTAAATAACTTAAAGAAAGGAAGTTGTTAGTTTAAAGTTCTGTACTTTAAGTTAAAATCAAAATTCTTTTCTTCAATTAAATAACGTAAAGAATGGAAGTTGTTAGTTTAAAGTTCTGTACTTTAAGTTAAAATCAAAATTCTTTTATTCAAGTTAATAACTTAAAGAATGAAAGTTGTTAGTTTAAAGTTCTGTACTTTAAGTTAAAATCAAAATTCTTTTCTTCAATTAAATAACGTAAAGAATGGAAGTTGTTAGTTTAAAGTTCTGTACTTTAAGTTAAAATCAAAATTCTTTTCTTCAAGTTAATAACTTAAAGAATGGAAGTTGTTAGTTCAATGTTCTGTACTTTAAGTTAAAATCAAAATTCTTTTCTTCTAGTTAATAACTTAAAGAATGGAAGTTGTTAGTTCAAAGTTCTGTACATTAAGTTAAAATCAAAATTCTTTTCTTCAATTAAATAACTTAAAGAATGGAAGTTGTTAGTTTAAAGTTCTGTACTTTAAGTTAAAATCAAAATTCTTTTCTTCAAGTAAATAACTTAAAGAAAGGAAGTTATTAATTTAAAGTTCTGTACTTTAAGTTAAAATCAAAATTCTTTTCTTCTAGTTAATAACTTAAAGAAAGGAAGTTATTAGTTTAAAGTTCTGTACTTTAAGTTAAAATCAAAATTCTTTTTTTCAAGTTAATAACTTAAAGAATGGAAGTTGTTAGTTTAAAGTTCTGTACTTTAAGTTAAAATCAAAATTCTGTTCTTCAAGTAAATAACTTAAAGAAAGGAAGTTATTAATTTAAAGTTCTGTACTTTAAGTTAAAATCAAAATTCTTTTCGTCAAGTAAATAACTTAATGAATGGAAGTAATTAGTTTAAAGTTCTGTACTTTAAGTTAAAATCAAAATTCTTTTCTTCAAGTTAATAAATTAAAAAATGGAGGTTGTTAGTTTAAAGTTCTGTACTTTAAGTTAAAATCAAAATTCTTTTCTTCAAGTTAATAACTTTAAGAATGGAAGTTGTTAGTTCAAAGTTCGGTACTTTAAGTTAAAATCAAAATTCTTTTCTTTAAGTTAATAACTTAAAGAATGGAAGTTGTTAGTTCAAAGTTCTGTACTTTAAGTTAAAATGAAAATTCTTTTCTTCAAGTAAATAACTTAGAGAATGGAAGTTATTAGTTTAAAGTTCTGTACTTTTAGTTAAAATCAAAATTCTTTTTTTCAAGTTAATAACTTAAAGAATGGAAGTTGTTAGTTTAAAGTTCTATACTTTAAGTTAAAATCAAAATTCTTTTCTTCAAGTAAATAACTTAAAGAAAGGAAGTTATTAATTTAAAGTTCTGTACTTTAAGTTAAAATCAAAATTCTTTTATTCAAGTTAATAACTTAAAGAATGGAAGTTGTTAGTTTAAAGTTCTGTACTTTAAGTTAAAATCAAAATTCTTTTCTTCAAGTAATTAACTTAAAGAATGGAAGTTACAATTTTAAAGTGCTGTACTTTAAGTTAAAATCAAAATCCTTTTCTTCAAGTAAATAACTTAAAGAATGGAAGTTATTAGTATAAAGTTCTGTACTTTAAGCTAAAATCAAAATTCTTTTCGTCAAGTAAATAACATAATGAATGGAAGTAATTAGTTTAAAGTTCTGTACTTTAAGTTAAAATCAAAATTCTTTTTTTCAAGTTAATAACTTAAAGAATGGAAGTTGTTAGTTTAAAGTTCTGTACTTTAAGTTAAAATTAAAATTCTGTTCTTCAAGTAAATAACTTAAAGAAAGGAAGTTATTAATAAAGTTCTGTACTTTAAGTTAAAATCAAAATTCTTTTCGTCAAGTAAATAACTTAATGAATGGAAGTAATTAGTTTAAAGTTCTGTACTTTAAGTTAAAATCAAAATTCTTTTCTTCAAGTTAATAACTTAAAGAATGGAAGTTGTTAGTTTAAAGTTCTGTACTTTAAGTTAAAATTAAAATTCTGTTCTTCAAGTAAATAACTTAAAGAAAGGAAGTTATTAATAAAGTTCTGTACTTTAAGTTAAAATCAAAATTCTTTTCGTCAAGTAAATAACTTAATGAATGGAAGTAATTAGTTTAAAGTTCTGTACTTTAAGTTAAAATCAAAATTCTTTTCTTCAAGTTAATAAATTAAAGAATGGAAGTTGTTAGTTTAAAGTTCTGTACTGTAAGTTAAAATCAAAATCCTTTTCTTCAAGTTAATAACTTTAAGAATGGAAGTTGTTAGTTCAAAGTTCTGTACTTTAAGTTAAAATCAAAATTCTTTTCTTCAAGTTAATAACTTAAAGAATGGAAGTTGTTAGTTCAAAGTTCTGTACTTTAAGTTAAAATGAAAATTCTTTTCTTCAAGAAAATAACTTAGAGAATGGAAGTTATTAGTTTAAAGTTCTGTACTTTAAGCTAAAATCAAAATTCTTTTCTTCAAGTTAATAACTTTAAGAATGGAAGTTGTTAGTTCAAAGTTCTGTACTTTAAGTTAAAATCAAAATTCTTTTCTTCAAGTTAATAACTTAAAGAATGGAAGTTGTTAGTTCAAAGTTCTGTACTTTAAGTTAAAATGAAAATTCTTTTCTTGAAGTAAATAACTTAAAGAATGGAAGTTGTTAGTTCAAAGTTCTGTACTTTAAGTTAAAATCAAAATTCTTTTCTTCAAGTTAATAACTTAAAGAATGGAAGTTGTTAGTTCAAAGTTCTGTACTTTAAGTTAAAATCAAAATTCTTTTCTTCAAGTTAATAACTTAAAGAATGGAAGTTGTTAGATCAAAGTTCTGTACTTTAAGATAAAATCAAAATTCTTTTCTTCAATTAAATAACTTAAAAAATGGAAGTTGTTAGTTTAAAGTTCTGTACTTTAAGTTAAAATCAAAATTCTTTTCTTCAAGTAAATAACTTAATGAAAGGAAGTTATTAATTTAAAGTTCTGTACTTTAAGTTAAAATCAAAAATCTTTTCTTCTAGTTAATAACTTAAAGAATGGAAGTTATTAGTTTAAAGTTCTGTACTTTAAGTTAAAATCAAAATTCTTTTTTTCAAGTTAATAACTTAAAGAATGGAAGTTGTTAGTTTAAAGTTCTGTACTTTAAGTTAAAATCAAAATTCTGTTCTTCAAGTAAATAACTAAAAGAAAGGAAGTTATTAATTTAACGTTCTGTACTTTAAGTTAAAATCAAAATTCTTTTCGTCAAGTAAATAACTTAATGAATGGAAGTAATTAGTTTAAAGTTCTGTACTTTAAGTTAAAATCAAAATTCTTTTCTTCAAGTTAATAAATTAAAGAATGGAAGTTGTTAGTTTAAAGTTCTGTACTTTAAGTTAAAATCAAAATTCTGTTCTTCAAGTAAATAACTTAAAGAAAGGAAGTTATTAATTTAAAGTTCTGTACTTTAAGTTAAAATCAAAATTCTTTTCGTCAAGTAAATAACTTAATGAATGGAGGTAATTAGTTTAAAGTTCTGTACTTTAAGTTAAAATCAAAATTCTGTTCTTCAAGTAAATAACTTAAAGAAAGGAAGTTATTAATTTAAAGTTCTGTACTTTAAGTTAAAATCAAAATTCTTTTCGTCAAGTAAATAACTTAATGAATGGAAGTAATTAGTTTAAAGTTCTGTACTTTAAGTTAAAATCAAAATTCTTTTCTTCAAGTTAATAAATTAAAGAATGGAAGTTGTTAGTTTAAAGTTCTGTACTTAAAGTTAAAATCAAAATTCTTTTCTTCAAGTTAATAACTTTAAGAATGGAAGTTGTTAGTTCAAAGTTCTGTACTTTAAGTTAAAATCAAAATTCTGTTCTTCAAGTTAATAACTTAAAGAATGGAAGTTGTTAGTTCAAAGTTCTGTACTTTAAGTTAAAATGAAAATTCTTTTCTTCAAGTTAATAACTTAAAGAATGGAAGTTGTTAGTTCAAAGTTCTGTACTTTAAGTTAAAATGAAAATTCTTTTCTTCAAGTAAATAACTTAAAGAATGGAAGTTGTTAGTTCAAAGTTCTGTACTTTAAGTTAAAATCAAAATTCTTTTCTTCAAGTTAATAACTTAAAGAATGGAAGTTGTTAGTTCAAAGTTCTGTACTTTAAGTTAAAATGAAAATTCTTTTCTTCAAGTAAATAACTTAGAGAATGGAAGTTATTAGTTCAAAGTTCTGTACTTTAAGTTAAAATCAAAATTCATTTCTTCAAGTTAATAACTTAAAGAATGGAAGTTGTTAGTTCAAAGTTCTGTACTTTAAGTTAAAATCAAAATTCTTTTTTTCAAGTTAATAACTTAAAGAATGGAAGTTGTTAGTTTAAAGTTCTATACTTTAAGTTAAAATCAAAATTCTTTTCTTCAAGTAAATAACTTAAAGAAAGGAAGTTATTAATTTAAAGTTCTGTACTTTAAGTTAAAATCAAAATTCTTTTATTCAAGTTAATAACTTAAAGAATGGAAGTTGTTAGTCTAAAGTTCTGTACTTTAAGTTAAAATCAAAATTCTTTTCTTCAAGTAAATAACTTAGAGAATGGAAGTTATTATTTTAAAGTTCTGTACTTTAAGTTAAAATCAAAATTCTTTTTTTCAAGTTAATAACTTAAAGAATGGAAGTTGTTAGTTTAAAGTTCTATACTTTAAGTTAAAATCAAAATTCTTTTCTTCAAGTAAATAACTTAATGAAAGGAAGTTATTAATTTAAAGTTCTGTACTTTAAGTTAAAATCAAAAATCTTTTCTTCTAGTTAATAACTTAAAGAATGGAAGTTATTAGTTTAAAGTTCTGTACTTTAAGTTAAAATCAAAATTCTTTTTTTCAAGTTAATAACTTAAAGAATGGAAGTTGTTAGTTTAAAGTTCTGTACCTTAAGTTAAAATCAAAATTCTGTTCTTCAAGTAAATAACTAAAAGAAAGGAAGTTATTAATTTAAAGTTCTGTACTTTAAGTTAAAATCAAAATTCTTTTCGTCAAGTAAATAACTTAATGAATGGAAGTAATTAGTTTAAAGTTCTGTACTTTAAGTTAAAATCAAAATTCTTTTCTTCAAGTTAATAAATTAAAGAATGGAAGTTGTTAGTTTAAAGTTCTGTACTTTAAGTTAAAATCAAAATTCTGTTCTTCAAGTAAATAACTTAAAGAAAGGAAGTTATTAATTTAAAGTTCTGTACTTTAAGTTAAAATCAAAATTCTTTTCGTCAAGTAAATAACTTAATGAATGGAGGTAATTAGTTTAAAGTTCTGTACTTTAAGTTAAAATCAAAATTCTGTTCTTCAAGTAAATAACTTAAAGAAAGGAAGTTATTAATTTAAAGTTCTGTACTTTAAGTTAAAATCAAAATTCTTTTCGTCAAGTAAATAATTTAATGAATGGAAGTAATTAGTTTAAAGTTCTGTACTTTAAGTTAAAATCAAAATTCTTTTCTTCAAGTTAATAAATTAAAGAATGGAAGTTGTTAGTTTAAAGTTCTGTACTTAAAGTTAAATTCAAAATTCTTTTCTTCAAGTAAATAACTTAGAGAATGGAAGCTATTAGTTCAAAGTTCTGTACTTTAAGTTAAAATCAAAATTCATTTCTTCAAGTTAATAACTTAAAGAATGGAAGTTGTTAGTTCAAAGTTCTGTACTTTAAGTTAAAATCTAAATTCTTTTCTTCAAGTTAATAACTTAAAGAATGGAAGTTGTTAGTTTAAAGTTCTGTACTTTAAGTTAAAATCAAAATTCTTTTCTTCAATTAAATAACTTAAAGAATGGAAGTTATTAGTTTAAAGTTCTGTACTTTAAGTTAAAATCAAAATTCTTTTTTTCAAGTTAATAACTTAAAGAATGGAAGTTGTTAGTTTAAAGTTCTGTACTTTAAGTTAAAATCAAAATTCTTTTCTTCAAGTAAATAACTAAAAGAAAGGAAGTTATTAATTTAAAGTTCTGTATTTTAAGTTAAAATCAAAATTCTTTTCGTCAAGTAAATAACTTAATGAATGGAAGTAATTAGTTTAAAGTTCTGTACTTTAAGTTAAAATCAAAATTCTTTTCTTCAAGTTAATAAATTAAAGAATGGAAGTTGTTAGTTTAAAGTTCTGTACTTTAAGTTAAAATCAAAATTCTGTTCTTCAACTAAATAACTTAAAGAAAGGAAGTTATTAATTTAAAGTTCTGTACTTTAAGTTAAAATCAAAATTCTTTTCGTCAAGTAAATAACTTAATGAATGGAGGTAATTAGTTTAAAGTTCTGTACTTTAAGTTAAAATCAAAATTCTGTTCTTCAAGTAAATAACTTAAAGAAAGGAAGTTATTAATTTAAAGTTCTGTACTTTAAGTTAAAATCAAAATTCTTTTCGTCAAGTAAATAACTTAATGAATGGAAGTAATTAGTTTAAAGTTCTGTACTTTAAGTTAAAATCAAAATTCTTTTCTTCAAGTTAATAAATTAAAGAATGGAAGTTGTTAGTTTAAAGTTCTGTACTTAAAGTTAAAATCAAAATTCTGTTCTTCAAGTTAATAACTTAAAGAATGGAAGTTGTTAGTTCAAAGTTCTGTACTTTAAGTTAAAATGAAAATTCTTTTCTTCAAGTAAATAACTTAGAGAATGGAAGTTATTAGTTCAAAGTTCTGTACTTTAAGTTAAAATCAAAATTCTTTTTTTCAAGTTAATAACTTAAAGAATGGAAGTTGTTAGTCTAAAGTTCTGTACTTTAAGTTAAAATCAAAATTCTTTTCTTCAAGTAAATAACTTAGAGAATGGATGTTATTATTTTAAAGTTCTGTACTTTAAGTTAAAATCAAAATTCTTTTTTTCAAGTTAATAACTTAAAGAATGGAAGTTGTTAGTTTAAAGTTCTATACTTTAAGTTAAAATCAAAATTCTTTTCTTCAAGTAAATAACTTAATGAAAGGAAGTTATTAATTTAAAGTTCTGTACTTTAAGTTAAAATCAAAAATCTTTTCTTCTAGTTAATAACTTAAAGAATGGAAGTTATTAGTTTAAAGTTCTGTACTTTAAGTTAAAATCAAAATTCTTTTTTTCAAGTTAATAACTTAAAGAATGGAAGTTGTTAGTTTAAAGTTCTGTACCTTAAGTTAAAATCAAAATTCTGTTCTTCAAGTAAATAACTAAAAGAAAGGAAGTTATTAATTTAAAGTTCTGTACTTTAAGTTAAAATCAAAATTCTTTTCGTCAAGTAAATAACTTAATGAATGGAAGTAATTAGTTTAAAGTTCTGTACTTTAAGTTAAAATCAAAATTCTTTTCTTCAAGTTAATAAATTAAAGAATGGAAGTTGTTAGTTTAAAGTTCTGTACTTTAAGTTAAAATCAAAATTCTGTTCTTCAAGTAAATAACTTAAAGAAAGGAAGTTATTAATTTAAAGTTCTGTACTTTAAGTTAAAATCAAAATTCTTTTCGTCAAGTAAATAACTTAATGAATGGAGGTAATTAGTTTAAAGTTCTGTACTTTAAGTTAAAATCAAAATTCTGTTCTTCAAGTAAATAACTTAAAGAAAGGAAGTTATTAATTTAAAGTTCTGTACTTTAAGTTAAAATCAAAATTCTTTTCGTCAAGTAAATAATTTAATGAATGGAAGTAATTAGTTTAAAGTTCTGTACTTTAAGTTAAAATCAAAATTCTTTTCTTCAAGTTAATAAATTAAAGAATGGAAGTTGTTAGTTTAAAGTTCTGTACTTAAAGTTAAATTCAAAATTCTTTTCTTCAAGTAAATAACTTAGAGAATGGAAGTTATTAGTTCAAAGTTCTGTACTTTAAGTTAAAATCAAAATTCATTTCTTCAAGTTAATAACTTAAAGAATGGAAGTTGTTAGTTCAAAGTTCTGTACTTTAAGTTAAAATCTAAATTCTTTTCTTCAAGTTAATAACTTAAAGAATGGAAGTTGTTAGTTTAAAGTTCTGTACTTTAAGTTAAAATCAAAATTCTTTTCTTCAATTAAATAACTTAAAGAATGGAAGTTATTAGTTTAAAGTTCTGTACTTTAAGTTAAAATCAAAATTCTTTTTTTCAAGTTAATAACTTAAAGAATGGAAGTTGTTAGTTTAAAGTTCTGTACTTTAAGTTAAAATCAAAATTCTTTTCTTCAAGTAAATAACTAAAAGAAAGGAAGTTATTAATTTAAAGTTCTGTATTTTAAGTTAAAATCAAAATTCTTTTCGTCAAGTAAATAACTTAATGAATGGAAGTAATTAGTTTAAAGTTCTGTACTTTAAGTTAAAATCAAAATTCTTTTCTTCAAGTTAATAAATTAAAGAATGGAAGTTGTTAGTTTAAAGTTCTGTACTTTAAGTTAAAATCAAAATTCTGTTCTTCAACTAAATAACTTAAAGAAAGGAAGTTATTAATTTAAAGTTCTGTACTTTAAGTTAAAATCAAAATTCTTTTCGTCAAGTAAATAACTTAATGAATGGAGGTAATTAGTTTAAAGTTCTGTACTTTAAGTTAAAATCAAAATTCTGTTCTTCAAGTAAATAACTTAAAGAAAGGAAGTTATTAATTTAAAGTTCTGTACTTTAAGTTAAAATCAAAATTTTTTTCTTCAAGTAAATAACTTAAGGAAAGGAAGTTATTAATTTAAAGTTCTGTACTTTAAGTTAAAATCAAAATTCTTTTATTCAAGTTAATAACTTAAAGAATGGAAGTTGTTAGTTTAAAGTTCTGTACTTTAAGTTAAAATCAAAATTCTTTTCTTCAAGTAATTAACTTAAAGAATGGAAGTTACAATTTTAAAGTTCTGTACTTTAAGTTAAAATCAAAATCCTTTTCTTCAAGTAAATAACTTAAAGAATGGAAGTTATTAGTTTAAAGTTCTGTACTTTAAGCTAAAATCAAAATTCTTTTCGTCAAGTAAATAACATAATGAATGGAAGTAATTAGTTTAAAGTTCTGTACTTTAAGTTAAAATCAAAATTCTTTTCTTCAAGCTAATAACTTAAAGAATGGAAGTTGTTAGTTTAAAGTTCTGTACTTTAAGTTAAAATCAAAATTCTTTTCTTCAAGTTAATAACTTAAAGAATGGAAGTTGTTAGTTCAAAGTTCTGTACTTTAAGTTAAAATCAAAATTTTTTTCTTCAAGTTAATAACTTAAACAATGGAAGTTGTTAGTTCAAAGTTCTGTACTTTAAGTTAAAATTAAAATTCTTTTCTTCAAGTTAATAACTTAAAGAATGGAAGTTGTTAGTTTAAAGTTCTGTACTTTAAGTTAAAATCAAAATTCTTTTCTTCAAGTAAATAACTTAAAGAAAGGAAGTTATTAATTTAAAGTTCTGTACTTTAAGTTAAAATCAAAATTCTTTTCTTCTAGTTAATAACTTAAAGAATGGAAGTTATTAGTTTAAAGTTCTGTACTTTAAATTAAAATGAAAATTTTTTTTTTCATGTTAATAACTTAAAGAATGGAAGTTGTTAGTTTAAAGTTCTGTACTTTAAGTTAAAATCAAAATTCTGTTCTTCAAGTAAATAACTTAAAGAAAGAAAGTTATTAATTTAAAGTTCTGTACTTTAAGTTAAAATCAAAATTCTTTTCTTCTAGTTAATAACTTAAAGAATGGAAGTTATTAGTTTAAAGTTCTGTACTTTAAATTAAATTCAACATTCTTTTCTTCTAGTTAATAACTTAAAGAATGGAAGTTATTAGTTTAAAGTTCTGTACTTTAAGTTAAAATCAAAATTCTTTTCTTCAAGTTAATAAATTAAAGAATGGAAGTTGTTAGTTTAAAGTTCTGTACTTAAAGTTAAAATCAAAATTCTTTTCTTCAAGTTAATAACTTAAAGAATGGAAGTTGTTAGTTCAAAGTTCTGTACTTTAAGTTAAAATCAAAATTCTTTTCTTCAAGTTCATAACTTTAAGAATGGAAGTTGTTAGTTCAAAGTTCGGTACTTTAAGTTAAAATCAAAATTCTTTTCTTCAAGTAAATAACTTAGAGAATGGAAGTTATTAGTTTAAAGTTCTGTACTTTAAGTTAAAAACAAAATTCTTTTTTTCAAGTTAATAACTTAAAGAATGGAAGTTGTTAGTTTAAAGTTCTATACTTTAAGTTAAAATCAAAATTCTTTTCTTCAAGTAAATAACTTAAAGAAAGGAAGTTATTAATTTAAAGTTCTGTACTTTAAGTTAAAATCAAAATTCTTTTATTCAAGTTAATAACTTAAAGAATGGAAGTTGTTAGTTTAAAGTTCTGTACTTTAAGTTAAAATCAAAATTCTTTTCTTCAAGTAATTAACTTAAAGAATGGAAGTTACAATTTTAAAGTGCTGTACTTTAAGTTAAAATCAAAATCCTTTTCTTCAAGTAAATAACTTAAAGAATGGAAGTTATTAGTATAAAGTTCTGTACTTTAAGCTAAAATCAAAATTCTTTTCGTCAAGTAAATAACATAATGAATGGAAGTAATTAGTTTAAAGTTCTGTACTTTAAGTTAAAATCAAAATTCTTTTTTTCAAGTTAAGAACTTAAAGAATGGAAGTTGTTAGTTTAAAGTTCTGTACTTTAAGTTAAAATTAAAATTCTGTTCTTCAAGTAAATAACTTAAAGAAAGGAAGTTATTAATTTAAAGTTCTGTACTTTAAGTTAAAATCAAAATTCTTTTCGTCAAGTAAATAACTTAATGAATGGAAGTAATTAGTTTAAAGTTCTGTACTTTAAGTTAAAATCAAAATTCTTTTCTTCAAGTTAATAAATTAAAGAATGGAAGTTGTTAGTTTAAAGTTCTGTACTGTAAGTTAAAATCAAAATTCTTTTCTTCAAGTTAATAACTTTAAGAATGGAAGTTGTTAGTTCAAAGTTCTGTACTTTAAGTTAAAATCAAAATTCTTTTCTTCAAGTTAATAACTTAAAGAATGGAAGTTGTTAGTTCAAAGTTCTGTACTTTAAGTTAAAATGAAAATTCTTTTCTTCAAGAAAATAACTTAGAGAATGGAAGTTGTTAGTTTAAAGTTCTGTACTTTAAGTTAAAATGAAAATTCTTTTCTTGAAGTAAATAACTTAAAGAATGGAAGTTGTTAGTTCAAAGTTCTGTACTTTAAGTTAAAATCAAAATTCTTTTCTTCAAGTTAATAACTTAAAGAATGGAAGTTGTTAGTTCAAAGTTCTGTACTTTAAGTTAAAATCAAAATTCTTTTCTTCAATTAAATAGCGTAAAGAATGGAAGTTGTTAGTTTAAAGTTCTGTACTTTAAGTTAAAATCAAAATTCTTTTCTTCAAGTTAATAACTTAAAGAATGGAAGTTGTTAGTTCAAAGTTCTGTACTTTAAGTTAAAATCAAAATTCTTTTCTTCAAGTTAATAACTTAAAGAATGGAAGTTGTTAGTTCAAAGTTCTGTACTTTAAGATAAAATCAAAATTCTTTTCTTCAATTAAATAACTTAAAAAAAGGAAGTTATTAATTTAAAGTTCTGTACTTTAAGTTAAAATCAAAAATCTTTTCTTCTAGTTAATAACTTAAAGAATGGAAGTTATTAGTTTAAAGTTCTGTACTTTAAGTTAAAATCAAAATTCTTTTTTTCAAGTTAATAACTTAAACAATGGAAGTTGTTAGTTTAAAGTTCTGTACTTTAAGTTAAAATCAAAATTCTGTTCTTCAAGTAAATAACTAAAAGAAAGGAAGTTATTAATTTAAAGTTCTGTACTTTAAGTTAAAATCAAAATTCTTTTCGTCAAGTAAATAACTTAATGAATGGAAGTAATTAGTTTAAAGTTCTGTACTTTAAGTTAAAATCAAAATTCTTTTCTTCAAGTTAATAAATTAAAGAATGGAAGTTGTTAGTTTAAAGTTCTGTACTTTAAGTTAAAATCAAAATTCTGTTCTTCAAGTAAATAACTTAAAGAAAGGAAGTTATTAATTTAAAGTTCTGTACTTTAAGTTAAAATCAAAATTCTTTTCGTCAAGTAAATAACTTAATGAATGGAGGTAATTAGTTTAAAGTTCTGTACTTTAAGTTACAATCAAAATTCTGTTCTTCAAGTAAATAACTTAAAGAAAGGAAGTTATTAATTTAAAGTTCTGTACTTTAAGTTAAAATCAAAATTCTTTTCGTCAAGTAAATAACTTAATGAATGGAAGTAATTAGTTTAAAGTTCTGTACTTTAAGTTAAAATCAAAATTCTTTTTGTCAAGTAAATAACTTAATGAATGGAAGTAATTAGTTTAAATTTCTGTACTTTAAGTTAAAATCAAAATTCTTTTCGTCAAGTAAATAACTTAATGAATGGAGGTAATTAGTTTAAAGTTCTGTACTTTAAGTTAAAATCAAAATTCTGTTCTTCAAGTAAATAACTTAAAGAAAGGAAGTTATTAATTTAAAGTTCTGTACTTTAAGTTAAAATCAAAATTCTGTTCTTCAAGTAAATAACTTAAAGAAAGGAAGTTATTAATTTAAAGTTCTGTACTTTAAGTTAAAATCAAAATTCTTTTCGTCAAGTAAATAACTTAATGAATGGAAGTAATTAGTTTAAAGTTCTGTACTTTAAGTTAAAATCAAAATTCTTTTCTTCAAGTTAATAAATTAAAGAATGGAAGTTGTTAGTTTAAAGTTCTGTACTTAAAGTTAAATTCAAAATTCTTTTCTTCAAGTAAATAACTTAGAGAATGGAAGTTATTAGTTCAAAGTTCTGTACTTTAAGTTAAAATCAAAATTCATTTCTTCAAGTTAATAACTTAAAGAATGGAAGTTGTTAGTTCAAAGTTCTGTACTTTAAGTTAAAATCTAAATTCTTTTCTTCAAGTTAATAACTTAAAGAATGGAAGTTGTTAGTTTAAAGTTCTGTACTTTAAGTTAAAATCAAAATTCTTTTCTTCAATTAAATAACTTAAAGAATGGCAGTTATTAGTTTAAAGTTCTGTACTTTAAGTTAAAATCAAAATTCTTTTTTTCAAGTTAATAACTTAAAGAATGGAAGTTGTTTGTTTAAAGTTCTGTACTTTAAGTTAAAATCAAAATTCTTTTCTTCAAGTTAATAACTTAAAGAATGGAAGTTGTTAGTTTAAAGTTCTGTACTTTAAGTTAAAATCAAAATTCTTTTCTTCAAGTAAATAACTTAAAGAAAGGAAGTTATTAATTTAAAGTTCTGTACTTTAAGTTAAAATCAAAATTCTTTTTTTCAAGTTAATAACTTAAAGAATGGAAGTTGTTAGTTTAAAGTGCTGTACTTTAAGTTAAAATCAATATTATTTTCTTCAAGTAAATAACTTAAAGAAAGGAAGTTGTTAGTTTAAAGTTCTGTACTTTAAGTTAAAATCAAAATTCTTTTCTTCAATTAAATAACGTAAAGAATGGAAGTTGTTAGTTTAAAGTTCTGTACTTTAAGTTAAAATCAAAATTCTTTTATTCAAGTTAATAACTTAAAGAATGAAAGTTGTTAGTTTAAAGTTCTGTACTTTAAGTTAAAATCAAAATTCTTTTCTTCAATTAAATAACGTAAAGAATGGAAGTTGTTAGTTTAAAGTTCTGTACTTTAAGTTAAAATCAAAATTCTTTTCTTCAAGTTAATAACTTAAAGAATGGAAGTTGTTAGTTCAATGTTCTGTACTTTAAGTTAAAATCAAAATTCTTTTCTTCTAGTTAATAACTTAAAGAATGGAAGTTGTTAGTTCAAAGTTCTGTACATTAAGTTAAAATCAAAATTCTTTTCTTCAATTAAATAACTTAAAGAATGGAAGTTGTTAGTTTAAAGTTCTGTACTTTAAGTTAAAATCAAAATTCTTTTCTTCAAGTAAATAACTTAAAGAAAGGAAGTTATTAATTTAAAGTTCTGTACTTTAAGTTAAAATCAAAATTCTTTTCTTCTAGTTAATAACTTAAAGAAAGGAAGTTATTAGTTTAAAGTTCTGTACTTTAAGTTAAAATCAAAATTCTTTTTTTCAAGTTAATAACTTAAAGAATGGAAGTTGTTAGTTTAAAGTTCTGTACTTTAAGTTAAAATCAAAATTCTGTTCTTCAAGTAAATAACTTAAAGAAAGGAAGTTATTAATTTAAAGTTCTGTACTTTAAGTTAAAATCAAAATTCTTTTCGTCAAGTAAATAACTTAATGAATGGAAGTAATTAGTTTAAAGTTCTGTACTTTAAGTTAAAATCAAAATTCTTTTCTTCAAGTTAATAAATTAAAAAATGGAGGTTGTTAGTTTAAAGTTCTGTACTTTAAGTTAAAATCAAAATTCTTTTCTTCAAGTTAATAACTTTAAGAATGGAAGTTGTTAGTTCAAAGTTCGGTACTTTAAGTTAAAATCAAAATTCTTTTCTTTAAGTTAATAACTTAAAGAATGGAAGTTGTTAGTTCAAAGTTCTGTACTTTAAGTTAAAATGAAAATTCTTTTCTTCAAGTAAATAACTTAGAGAATGGAAGTTATTAGTTTAAAGTTCTGTACTTTTAGTTAAAATCAAAATTCTTTTTTTCAAGTTAATAACTTAAAGAATGGAAGTTGTTAGTTTAAAGTTCTATACTTTAAGTTAAAATCAAAATTCTTTTCTTCAAGTAAATAACTTAAAGAAAGGAAGTTATTAATTTAAAGTTCTGTACTTTAAGTTAAAATCAAAATTCTTTTATTCAAGTTAATAACTTAAAGAATGGAAGTTGTTAGTTTAAAGTTCTGTACTTTAAGTTAAAATCAAAATTCTTTTCTTCAAGTAATTAACTTAAAGAATGGAAGTTACAATTTTAAAGTGCTGTACTTTAAGTTAAAATCAAAATCCTTTTCTTCAAGTAAATAACTTAAAGAATGGAAGTTATTAGTATAAAGTTCTGTACTTTAAGCTAAAATCAAAATTCTTTTCGTCAAGTAAATAACATAATGAATGGAAGTAATTAGTTTAAAGTTCTGTACTTTAAGTTAAAATCAAAATTCTTTTTTTCAAGTTAATAACTTAAAGAATGGAAGTTGTTAGTTTAAAGTTCTGTACTTTAAGTTAAAATTAAAATTCTGTTCTTCAAGTAAATAACTTAAAGAAAGGAAGTTATTAATAAAGTTCTGTACTTTAAGTTAAAATCAAAATTCTTTTCGTCAAGTAAATAACTTAATGAATGGAAGTAATTAGTTTAAAGTTCTGTACTTTAAGTTAAAATCAAAATTCTTTTCTTCAAGTTAATAACTTAAAGAATGGAAGTTGTTAGTTTAAAGTTCTGTACTTTAAGTTAAAATTAAAATTCTGTTCTTCAAGTAAATAACTTAAAGAAAGGAAGTTATTAATAAAGTTCTGTACTTTAAGTTAAAATCAAAATTCTTTTCGTCAAGTAAATAACTTAATGAATGGAAGTAATTAGTTTAAAGTTCTGTACTTTAAGTTAAAATCAAAATTCTTTTCTTCAAGTTAATAAATTAAAGAATGGAAGTTGTTAGTTTAAAGTTCTGTACTGTAAGTTAAAATCAAAATCCTTTTCTTCAAGTTAATAACTTTAAGAATGGAAGTTGTTAGTTCAAAGTTCTGTACTTTAAGTTAAAATCAAAATTCTTTTCTTCAAGTTAATAACTTAAAGAATGGAAGTTGTTAGTTCAAAGTTCTGTACTTTAAGTTAAAATGAAAATTCTTTTCTTCAAGAAAATAACTTAGAGAATGGAAGTTATTAGTTTAAAGTTCTGTACTTTAAGCTAAAATCAAAATTCTTTTCTTCAAGTTAATAACTTTAAGAATGGAAGTTGTTAGTTCAAAGTTCTGTACTTTAAGTTAAAATCAAAATTCTTTTCTTCAAGTTAATAACTTAAAGAATGGAAGTTGTTAGTTCAAAGTTCTGTACTTTAAGTTAAAATGAAAATTCTTTTCTTGAAGTAAATAACTTAAAGAATGGAAGTTGTTAGTTCAAAGTTCTGTACTTTAAGTTAAAATCAAAATTCTTTTCTTCAAGTTAATAACTTAAAGAATGGAAGTTGTTAGTTCAAAGTTCTGTACTTTAAGTTAAAATCAAAATTCTTTTCTTCAAGTTAATAACTTAAAGAATGGAAGTTGTTAGATCAAAGTTCTGTACTTTAAGATAAAATCAAAATTCTTTTCTTCAATTAAATAACTTAAAAAATGGAAGTTGTTAGTTTAAAGTTCTGTACTTTAAGTTAAAATCAAAATTCTTTTCTTCAAGTAAATAACTTAATGAAAGGAAGTTATTAATTTAAAGTTCTGTACTTTAAGTTAAAATCAAAAATCTTTTCTTCTAGTTAATAACTTAAAGAATGGAAGTTATTAGTTTAAAGTTCTGTACTTTAAGTTAAAATCAAAATTCTTTTTTTCAAGTTAATAACTTAAAGAATGGAAGTTGTTAGTTCAAAGTTCTGTACTTTAAGTTAAAATCAAAATTCTTTTCTTCAAGTTAATAACTTAAAGAATGGAAGTTGTTAGTTCAAAGTTCTGTACTTTAAGTTAAAATGAAAATTCTTTTCTTCAAGAAAATAACTTAGAGAATGGAAGTTATTAGTTTAAAGTTCTGTACTTTAAGCTAAAATCAAAATTCTTTTCTTCAAGTTAATAACTTTAAGAATGGAAGTTGTTAGTTCAAAGTTCTGTACTTTAAGTTAAAATCAAAATTCTTTTCTTCAAGTTAATAACTTAAAGAATGGAAGTTGTTAGTTCAAAGTTCTGTACTTTAAGTTAAAATGAAAATTCTTTTCTTGAAGTAAATAACTTAAAGAATGGAAGTTGTTAGTTCAAAGTTCTGTACTTTAAGTTAAAATCAAAATTCTTTTCTTCAAGTTAATAACTTAAAGAATGGAAGTTGTTAGTTCAAAGTTCTGTACTTTAAGTTAAAATCAAAATTCTTTTCTTCAAGTTAATAACTTAAAGAATGGAAGTTGTTAGATCAAAGTTCTGTACTTTAAGATAAAATCAAAATTCTTTTCTTCAATTAAATAACTTAAAAAATGGAAGTTGTTAGTTTAAAGTTCTGTACTTTAAGTTAAAATCAAAATTCTTTTCTTCAAGTAAATAACTTAATGAAAGGAAGTTATTAATTTAAAGTTCTGTACTTTAAGTTAAAATCAAAAATCTTTTCTTCTAGTTAATAACTTAAAGAATGGAAGTTATTAGTTTAAAGTTCTGTACTTTAAGTTAAAATCAAAATTCTTTTTTTCAAGTTAATAACTTAAAGAATGGAAGTTGTTAGTTTAAAGTTCTGTACTTTAAGTTAAAATCAAAATTCTGTTCTTCAAGTAAATAACTAAAAGAAAGGAAGTTATTAATTTAACGTTCTGTACTTTAAGTTAAAATCAAAATTCTTTTCGTCAAGTAAATAACTTAATGAATGGAAGTAATTAGTTTAAAGTTCTGTACTTTAAGTTAAAATCAAAATTCTTTTCTTCAAGTTAATAAATTAAAGAATGGAAGTTGTTAGTTTAAAGTTCTGTACTTTAAGTTAAAATCAAAATTCTGTTCTTCAAGTAAATAACTTAAAGAAAGGAAGTTATTAATTTAAAGTTCTGTACTTTAAGTTAAAATCAAAATTCTTTTCGTCAAGTAAATAACTTAATGAATGGAGGTAATTAGTTTAAAGTTCTGTACTTTAAGTTAAAATCAAAATTCTGTTCTTCAAGTAAATAACTTAAAGAAAGGAAGTTATTAATTTAAAGTTCTGTACTTTAAGTTAAAATCAAAATTCTTTTCGTCAAGTAAATAACTTAATGAATGGAAGTAATTAGTTTAAAGTTCTGTACTTTAAGTTAAAATCAAAATTCTTTTCTTCAAGTTAATAAATTAAAGAATGGAAGTTGTTAGTTTAAAGTTCTGTACTTAAAGTTAAAATCAAAATTCTTTTCTTCAAGTTAATAACTTTAAGAATGGAAGTTGTTAGTTCAAAGTTCTGTACTTTAAGTTAAAATCAAAATTCTGTTCTTCAAGTTAATAACTTAAAGAATGGAAGTTGTTAGTTCAAAGTTCTGTACTTTAAGTTAAAATGAAAATTCTTTTCTTCAAGTTAATAACTTAAAGAATGGAAGTTGTTAGTTCAAAGTTCTGTACTTTAAGTTAAAATGAAAATTCTTTTCTTCAAGTAAATAACTTAAAGAATGGAAGTTGTTAGTTCAAAGTTCTGTACTTTAAGTTAAAATCAAAATTCTTTTCTTCAAGTTAATAACTTAAAGAATGGAAGTTGTTAGTTCAAAGTTCTGTACTTTAAGTTAAAATGAAAATTCTTTTCTTCAAGTAAATAACTTAGAGAATGGAAGTTATTAGTTCAAAGTTCTGTACTTTAAGTTAAAATCAAAATTCATTTCTTCAAGTTAATAACTTAAAGAATGGAAGTTGTTAGTTCAAAGTTCTGTACTTTAAGTTAAAATCAAAATTCTTTTTTTCAAGTTAATAACTTAAAGAATGGAAGTTGTTAGTTTAAAGTTCTATACTTTAAGTTAAAATCAAAATTCTTTTCTTCAAGTAAATAACTTAAAGAAAGGAAGTTATTAATTTAAAGTTCTGTACTTTAAGTTAAAATCAAAATTCTTTTATTCAAGTTAATAACTTAAAGAATGGAAGTTGTTAGTCTAAAGTTCTGTACTTTAAGTTAAAATCAAAATTCTTTTCTTCAAGTAAATAACTTAGAGAATGGAAGTTATTATTTTAAAGTTCTGTACTTTAAGTTAAAATCAAAATTCTTTTTTTCAAGTTAATAACTTAAAGAATGGAAGTTGTTAGTTTAAAGTTCTATACTTTAAGTTAAAATCAAAATTCTTTTCTTCAAGTAAATAACTTAATGAAAGGAAGTTATTAATTTAAAGTTCTGTACTTTAAGTTAAAATCAAAAATCTTTTCTTCTAGTTAATAACTTAAAGAATGGAAGTTATTAGTTTAAAGTTCTGTACTTTAAGTTAAAATCAAAATTCTTTTTTTCAAGTTAATAACTTAAAGAATGGAAGTTGTTAGTTTAAAGTTCTGTACCTTAAGTTAAAATCAAAATTCTGTTCTTCAAGTAAATAACTAAAAGAAAGGAAGTTATTAATTTAAAGTTCTGTACTTTAAGTTAAAATCAAAATTCTTTTCGTCAAGTAAATAACTTAATGAATGGAAGTAATTAGTTTAAAGTTCTGTACTTTAAGTTAAAATCAAAATTCTTTTCTTCAAGTTAATAAATTAAAGAATGGAAGTTGTTAGTTTAAAGTTCTGTACTTTAAGTTAAAATCAAAATTCTGTTCTTCAAGTAAATAACTTAAAGAAAGGAAGTTATTAATTTAAAGTTCTGTACTTTAAGTTAAAATCAAAATTCTTTTCGTCAAGTAAATAACTTAATGAATGGAGGTAATTAGTTTAAAGTTCTGTACTTTAAGTTAAAATCAAAATTCTGTTCTTCAAGTAAATAACTTAAAGAAAGGAAGTTATTAATTTAAAGTTCTGTACTTTAAGTTAAAATCAAAATTCTTTTCGTCAAGTAAATAATTTAATGAATGGAAGTAATTAGTTTAAAGTTCTGTACTTTAAGTTAAAATCAAAATTCTTTTCTTCAAGTTAATAAATTAAAGAATGGAAGTTGTTAGTTTAAAGTTCTGTACTTAAAGTTAAATTCAAAATTCTTTTCTTCAAGTAAATAACTTAGAGAATGGAAGCTATTAGTTCAAAGTTCTGTACTTTAAGTTAAAATCAAAATTCATTTCTTCAAGTTAATAACTTAAAGAATGGAAGTTGTTAGTTCAAAGTTCTGTACTTTAAGTTAAAATCTAAATTCTTTTCTTCAAGTTAATAACTTAAAGAATGGAAGTTGTTAGTTTAAAGTTCTGTACTTTAAGTTAAAATCAAAATTCTTTTCTTCAATTAAATAACTTAAAGAATGGAAGTTATTAGTTTAAAGTTCTGTACTTTAAGTTAAAATCAAAATTCTTTTTTTCAAGTTAATAACTTAAAGAATGGAAGTTGTTAGTTTAAAGTTCTGTACTTTAAGTTAAAATCAAAATTCTTTTCTTCAAGTAAATAACTAAAAGAAAGGAAGTTATTAATTTAAAGTTCTGTATTTTAAGTTAAAATCAAAATTCTTTTCGTCAAGTAAATAACTTAATGAATGGAAGTAATTAGTTTAAAGTTCTGTACTTTAAGTTAAAATCAAAATTCTTTTCTTCAAGTTAATAAATTAAAGAATGGAAGTTGTTAGTTTAAAGTTCTGTACTTTAAGTTAAAATCAAAATTCTGTTCTTCAACTAAATAACTTAAAGAAAGGAAGTTATTAATTTAAAGTTCTGTACTTTAAGTTAAAATCAAAATTCTTTTCGTCAAGTAAATAACTTAATGAATGGAGGTAATTAGTTTAAAGTTCTGTACTTTAAGTTAAAATCAAAATTCTGTTCTTCAAGTAAATAACTTAAAGAAAGGAAGTTATTAATTTAAAGTTCTGTACTTTAAGTTAAAATCAAAATTCTTTTCGTCAAGTAAATAACTTAATGAATGGAAGTAATTAGTTTAAAGTTCTGTACTTTAAGTTAAAATCAAAATTCTTTTCTTCAAGTTAATAAATTAAAGAATGGAAGTTGTTAGTTTAAAGTTCTGTACTTAAAGTTAAAATCAAAATTCTGTTCTTCAAGTTAATAACTTAAAGAATGGAAGTTGTTAGTTCAAAGTTCTGTACTTTAAGTTAAAATGAAAATTCTTTTCTTCAAGTAAATAACTTAGAGAATGGAAGTTATTAGTTCAAAGTTCTGTACTTTAAGTTAAAATCAAAATTCTTTTTTTCAAGTTAATAACTTAAAGAATGGAAGTTGTTAGTCTAAAGTTCTGTACTTTAAGTTAAAATCAAAATTCTTTTCTTCAAGTTAATAACTTAAAGAATGGAAGTTGTTAGTCTAAAGTTCTGTACTTTAAGTTAAAATCAAAATTCTTTTCTTCAAGTAAATAACTTAGAGAATGGAAGTTATTATTTTAAAGTTCTGTACTTTAAGTTAAAATCAAAATTCTTTTTTTCAAGTTAATAACTTAAAGAATGGAAGTTGTTAGTTTAAAGTTCTATACTTTAAGTTAAAATCAAAATTCTTTTCTTCAAGTAAATAACTTAATGAAAGTAAGTTATTAATTTAAAGTTCTGTACTTTAAGTTAAAATCAAAAATCTTTTCTTCTAGTTAATAACTTAAAGAATGGAAGTTATTAGTTTAAAGTTCTGTACTTTAAGTTAAAATCAAAATTCTTTTTTTCAAGTTAATAACTTAAAGAATGGAAGTTGTTAGTTTAAAGTTCTGTACCTTAAGTTAAAATCAAAATTCTGTTCTTCAAGTAAATAACTAAAAGAAAGGAAGTTATTAATTTAAAGTTCTGTACTTTAAGTTAAAATCAAAATTCTTTTCGTCAAGTAAATAACTTAATGAATGGAAGTAATTAGTTTAAAGTTCTGTACTTTAAGTTAAAATCAAAATTCTTTTCTTCAAGTTAATAAATTAAAGAATGGAAGTTGTTAGTTTAAAGTTCTGTACTTTAAGTTAAAATCAAAATTCTGTTCTTCAAGTAAATAACTTAAAGAAAGGAAGTTATTAATTTAAAGTTCTGTACTTTAAGTTAAAATCAAAATTCTTTTCGTCAAGTAAATAACTTAATGAATGGAGGTAATTAGTTTAAAGTTCTGTACTTTAAGTTAAAATCAAAATTCTGTTCTTCAAGTAAATAACTTAAAGAAAGGAAGTTATTAATTTAAAGTTCTGTACTTTAAGTTAAAATCAAAATTCTTTTCGTCAAGTAAATAATTTAATGAATGGAAGTAATTAGTTTAAAGTTCTGTACTTTAAGTTAAAATCAAAATTCTTTTCTTCAAGTTAATAAATTAAAGAATGGAAGTTGTTAGTTTAAAGTTCTGTACTTAAAGTTAAATTCAAAATTCTTTTCTTCAAGTAAATAACTTAGAGAATGGAAGTTATTAGTTCAAAGTTCTGTACTTTAAGTTAAAATCAAAATTCATTTCTTCAAGTTAATAACTTAAAGAATGGAAGTTGTTAGTTCAAAGTTCTGTACTTTAAGTTAAAATCTAAATTCTTTTCTTCAAGTTAATAACTTAAAGAATGGAAGTTGTTAGTTTAAAGTTCTGTACTTTAAGTTAAAATCAAAATTCTTTTCTTCAATTAAATAACTTAAAGAATGGAAGTTATTAGTTTAAAGTTCTGTACTTTAAGTTAAAATCAAAATTCTTTTTTTCAAGTTAATAACTTAAAGAATGGAAGTTGTTAGTTTAAAGTTCTGTACTTTAAGTTAAAATCAAAATTCTTTTCTTCAAGTAAATAACTAAAAGAAAGGAAGTTATTAATTTAAAGTTCTGTATTTTAAGTTAAAATCAAAATTCTTTTCGTCAAGTAAATAACTTAATGAATGGAAGTAATTAGTTTAAAGTTCTGTACTTTAAGTTAAAATCAAAATTCTTTTCTTCAAGTTAATAAATTAAAGAATGGAAGTTGTTAGTTTAAAGTTCTGTACTTTAAGTTAAAATCAAAATTCTGTTCTTCAACTAAATAACTTAAAGAAAGGAAGTTATTAATTTAAAGTTCTGTACTTTAAGTTAAAATCAAAATTCTTTTCGTCAAGTAAATAACTTAATGAATGGAGGTAATTAGTTTAAAGTTCTGTACTTTAAGTTAAAATCAAAATTCTGTTCTTCAAGTAAATAACTTAAAGAAAGGAAGTTATTAATTTAAAGTTCTGTACTTTAAGTTAAAATCAAAATTCTTTTCGTCAAGTAAATAACTTAATGAATGGAAGTAATTAGTTTAAAGTTCTGTACTTTAAGTTAAAATCAAAATTCTTTTCTTCAAGTTAATAAATTAAAGAATGGAAGTTGTTAGTTTAAAGTTCTGTACTTAAAGTTAAAATCAAAATTCTTTTCTTCAAGTTAATAACTTTAAGAATGGAAGTTGTTAGTTCAAAGTTCTGTACTTTAAGTTAAAATCAAAATTCTGTTCTTCAAGTTAATAACTTAAAGAATGGAAGTTGTTAGTTCAAAGTTCTGTACTTTAAGTTAAAATCAAAATTCTGTTCTTCAAGTTAATAACTTAAAGAATGGAAGTTGTTAGTTCAAAGTTCTGTACTTTAAGTTAAAATGAAAATTCTTTTTTTCAAGTTAATAACTTAAAGAATGGAAGTTGTTAGTTTAAAGTTCTGTACTTTAAGTTAAAATCAAAATTCTGTTCTTCAAGTTAATAACTTAAAGAATGGAAGTTGTTAGTTCAAAGTTCTGTACTTTAAGTTAAAATGAAAATTCTTTTCTTCAAGTTAATAACTTAAAGAATGGAAGTTGTTAGTTCAAAGTTCTGTACTTTAAGTTAAAATGAAAATTCTTCTCTTCAAGTAAATAACTTAAAGAATGGAAGTTGTTAGTTCAAAGTTCTGTACTTTAAGTTAAAATCAAAATTCTTTTCTTCAAGTTAATAACTTAAAGAATGGAAGTTGTTAGTTCAAAGTTCTGTACTTTAAGTTAAAATGAAAATTCTTTTCTTCAAGTAAATAACTTAGAGAATGGAAGTTATTAGTTCAAAGTTCTGTACTTTAAGTTAAAATCAAAATTCATTTCTTCAAGTTAATAACTTAAAGAATGGAAGTTGTTAGTTCAAAGTTCTGTACTTTAAGTTAAAATCAAAATTCTTTTTTTCAAGTTAATAACTTAAAGAATGGAAGTTGTTAGTTTAAAGTTCTATACTTTAAGTTAAAATCAAAATTCTTTTCTTGAAGTAAATAACTTAAAGAAAGGAAGTTATTAATTTAAAGTTCTGTACTTTAAGTTAAAATCAAAATTCTATTATTCAAGTTAATAACTTAAAGAATGGAAGTTGTTAGTCTAAAGTTCTGTACTTTAAGTTAAAATCAAAATTCTTTTCTTCAAGTAAATAACTTAGAGAATGGAAGTTATTATTTTAAAGTTCTGTACTTTAAGTTAAAATCAAAATTCTTTTTTTCAAGTTAATAACTTAAAGAATGGAAGTTGTTAGTTTAAAGTTCTTTACTTTAAGTTAAAATCAAAATTCTTTTCTTCAAGTAAATAACTTAAAGAAAGGAAGTTATTAATTTAAAGTTCTGTACTTTAAGTTAAAATCAAAATTCTATTATTCAAGTTAATAACTTAAAGAATGGAAGTTGTTAGTCTAAAGTTCTGTACTTTAAGTTAAAATCAAAATTCTTTTCTTCAAGTAAATAACTTAGAGAATGGAAGTTATTAGTTCAAAGTTCTGTACTTTAAGTTAAAATCAAAATTCATTTCTTCAAGTTAATAACTTAAAGAATGGAAGTTGTTAGTTCAAAGTTCTGTACTTTAAGTTAAAATCTAAATTCTTTTCTTCAAGTTAATAACTTAAAGAATGGAAGCTGTTAGTTTAAAGTTCTGTACTTTAAGTTAAAATTAAAATTCTTTTCTTCAATTAAATAACTTAAAGAATGGAAGTTATTAGTTTAAAGTTCTGTACTTTAAGTTAAAATCAAAATTCTTTTTTTCAAGTTAATAACTTAAAGAATGGAAGTTGTTAGTTTAAAGTTCTGTACTTTAAGTTAAAATCAAAATTCTTTTCTTCAAGTAAATAACTAAAAGAAAGGAAGTTATTAATTTAAAGTTCTGTATTTTAAGTTAAAATCAAAATTCTTTTCGTCAAGTAAATAACTTAATGAATGGAAGTAATTAGTTTAAAGTTCTGTACTTTAAGTTAAAATCAAAATTCTTTTCTTCAAGTTAATAAATTAAAGAATGGAAGTTGTTAGTTTAAAGTTCTGTACTTTAAGTTAAAATCAAAATTCTGTTCTTCAAGTAAATAACTTAAAGAAAGGAAGTTATTAATTTAAAGTTCTGTACTTTAAGTTAAAATCAAAATTCTTTTCGTCAAGTAAATAACTTAATGAATGGAGGTAATTAGTTCAAAGTTCTGTACTTTAAGTTAAAATCAAAATTCTGTTCTTCAAGTAAATAACTTAAAGAAAGGAAGTTATTAATTTAAAGTTCTGTACGTTAAGTTAAAATCAAAATTCTTTTCGTCAAGTAAATAACTTAATGAATGGAAGTAATTAGTTTAAAGTTCTGTACTTTAAGTTAAAATCAAAATTCTTTTCCTCAAGTTAATAAATTAAAGAATGGAAGTTGTTAGTTTAAAGTTCTGTACTTAAAGTTAAAATGAAAATTCTTTTTTTCAAGTTAATAACTTAAAGAATGGAAGTTGTTAGTTTAAAGTTCTGTACTTTAAGTTAAAATCAAAATTCTGTTCTTCAAGTTAATAACTTAAAGAATGGAAGTTGTTAGTTCAAAGTTCTGTACTTTAAGTTAAAATGAAAATTCTTTTCTTCAAGTTAATAACTTAAAGAATGGAAGTTGTTAGTTCAAAGTTCTGTACTTTAAGTTAAAATGAAAATTCTTTTCTTCAAGTAAATAACTTAAAGAATGGAAGTTGTTAGTTCAAAGTTCTGTACTTTAAGTTAAAATCAAAATTCTTTTCTTCAAGTTAATAACTTAAAGAATGGAAGTTGTTAGTTCAAAGTTCTGTACTTTAAGTTAAAATTTCAAATTCTTTTCTTCAAGTAAATAACTTAGAGAATGGAAGTTATTAGTTCAAAGTTCTGTACTTTAAGTTAAAATCAAAATTCATTTCTTCAAGTTAATAACTTAAAGAATGGAAGTTGTTAGTTCAAAGTTCTGTACTTTAAGTTAAAATCAAAATTCTTTTTTTCAAGTTAATAACTTAAAGAATGGAAGTTGTTAGTTTAAAGTTCTATACTTTAAGTTAAAATCAAAATTCTTTTCTTCAAGTAAATAACTTAAAGAAAGGAAGTTATTAATTTAAAGTTCTGTACTTTAAGTTAAAATCAAAATTCTATTATTCAAGTTAATAACTTAAAGAATGGAAGTTGTTAGTCTAAAGTTCTGTACTTTAAGTTAAAATCAAAATTCTTTTCTTCAAGTAAATAACTTAGAGAATGGAAGTTATTATTTTAAAGTTCTGTACTTTAAGTTAAAATCAAAATTCTTTTTTTCAAGTTAATAACTTAAAGAATGGAAGTTGTTAGTTTAAAGTTCTTTACTTTAAGTTAAAATCAAAATTCTTTTCTTCAAGTAAATAACTTAATGAAAGGAAGTTATTAATTTAAAGTTCTGTACTTTAAGTTAAAATCAAAAATCTTTTCTTCTAGTTAATAACTTAAAGAATGGAAGTTATTAGTTTAAAGTTCTGTACTTTAAGTTAAAATCAAAATTCTGTTCTTCAAGTAAATAACTAAAAGAAAGGAAGTTATTAATTTAAAGTTCTGTACTTTAAGTTAAAATCAAAATTCTTTTCGTCAAGTAAATAACTTAATGAATGGAAGTAATTAGTTTAAAGTTCTGTACTTTAAGTTAAAATCAAAATTCTTTTCTTCAAGTTAATAAATTAAAGAATGGAAGTTGTTAGTTTAAAGTTCTGTACTTTAAGTTAAAATCAAAATTCTGTTCTTCAAGTAAATAACTTAAAGAAAGGAAGTTATTAATTTAAAGTTCTGTACTTAACGTTAAAATCAAAATTCTTTTCGTCAAGTAAATAACTTAATGAATGGAGGTAATTAGTTTAAAGTTCTGTACTTTAAGTTAAAATCAAAATTCTGTTCTTCAAGTAAATAACTTAAAGAAAGGAAGTTATTAATTTAAAGTTCTGTACTTTAAGTTAAAATCAAAATTCTTTTCGTCAAGCAAATAACTTAATGAATGGAAGTAATTAGTTTAAAGTTCTGTACTTTAAGTTAAAATCAAAATTCTTTTCTTCAAGTTAATAAATTAAAGAATGGAAGTTGTTAGTTTAAAGTTTTGTACTTAAAGTTAAAATCAAAATTCTTTTCTTCAAGTTAATAACTTTAAGAATGGAAGTTGTTAGTTCAAAGTTCTGTACTTTAAGTTAAAATCAAAATTCTTCTCTTTAAGTTAATAACTTAAAGAATGGAAGTTGTTAGTTCAAAGTTCTGAACTTTAAGTTAAAATGAAAATTCTTTTCTTCAAGTAAATAACTTAGAGAATGGAAGTTGTTAGTTCAAAGTTCTGTACTTTAAGTTAAAATCAAAATTCTGTTCTTCAAGTTAATAACTTAAAGAATGGAAGTTGTTAGTTCAAAGTTCTGTACTTTAAGTTAAAATGAAAATTCTTTTCTTCAAGTTAATAACTTAAAGAATGGAAGTTGTTAGTTCAAAGTTCTGTACTTTAAGTTAAAATGAAAATTCTTTTCTTCAAGTAAATAACTTAAAGAATGGAAGTTGTTAGTTCAAAGTTCTGTACTTTAAGTTAAAATCAAAATTCTTTTCTTCAAGCTAATAACTTAAAGAATGGAAGTTGTTAGTTCAAAGTTCTGTACTTTAAGTTAAAATGAAAATTCTTTTCTTCAAGTAAATAACTTTGAGAATGGAAGTTATTAGTTCAAAGTTCTGTACTTTAAGTTAAAATCAAAATTCATTTCTTCAAGTTAATAACTTAAAGAATGGAAGTTGTTAGTTCAAAGTTCTGTACTTTAAGTTAAAATCAAAATTCTTTTTTTCAAGTTAATAACTTAAAGAATGGAAGTTGTTAGTTTAAAGTTCTATACTTTAAGTTAAAGTCAAAATTCTTTTCTTCAAGTAAATAACTTAAAGAAAGGAAGTTATTAATTTAAAGTTCTGTACTTTAAGTTAAAATCAAAATTCTTTTATTCAAGTTAATAACTTAAAGAATGGAAGTTGTTAGTCTAAAGTTCTGTACTTTAAGTTAAAATCAAAATTCTTTTCTTCAAGTAAATAACTTAGAGAATGGAAGTTATTATTTTAAAGTTCTGTACTTTAAGTTAAAATCAAAATTCTTTTTTTCAAGTTATTAACTTAAAGAATGGAAGTTGTTAGTTTGAAGTTCTATACTTTAAGTTAAAATCAAAATTCTTTTCCTCAAGTTAATAACTTAAAGAATGGAAGTTGTTAGTTCAAAGTTCTGTACTTTAAGTTAAAATCAAAATTCTTTTCTTCAAGTTAATAACTTAAAGAATGGAAGTTGTAAGTACAAAGTTCTGTACTTTAAGTTAAAATCAAAATTCTTTTCTTCAATTAAATAACTTAAAAAATGGAAGTTGTTAGTTTAAAGTTCTGTACTTTAAGTTAAAATCAAAATTCTTTTCTTCAAGTAAATAACTTAAAGAAAGGAAGTTATTAATTTAAAATTCTGTACTTTAAGTTAAAATCAAAATTCTTTTCTTCTAGTTAATAACTTAAAGAAAGGAAGTTATTAGTTTAAAGTTCTGTACTTTAAGTTAAAATCAAAATTCTTTTTTTCAAGGTAATAACTTAAAGAATGGAAGTTGTTAGTTTAAAGTTCTGTACTTTAAGTTAAAATCAAAATTCTGTTCTTCAAGTAAATAACTTAAAGAAAGGAAGTTATTAATTTAAAGTTCTGTACTTTAAGTTAAAATCAAAATTCTTTTCGTCAAGTAAATAACTTAATGAATGGAAGTACTTAGTTTAAAGTTCTGTACTTTAAGTTAAAATCAAAATTCTTTTCTTCAAGTTAATAAATTAAAGAATGGAAGTTGTTAGTTTAAAGTTCTGTACTTAAAGTTAAAATCAAAATTCTTTTCTTCAAGTTAATAACTTTAAGAATGGAAGTTGTTAGTTCAAAGTTCTGTACTTTAAGTTAAAATCAAAATTCTTTTCTTTAAGTTAATAACTTAAAGAATGGAAGTTGTTAGTTCAAAGTTCTGTACTTTAAGTTAAAATGAAAATTCTTTTCTTCAAGTAAATAACTTAGAGAATGGAAGTTATTAGTTTAAAGTTCTGTACTTATGTTAAAATCAAAATTCTTTTCTTCAAGTTAATAACTTTAAGAATGGAAGTTGTTAGTTCAAAGTTCTGTACTTTAAGTTAAAATGAAAATTCTTTTCTTCAAGTAAATAACTTAGAGAATGGAAGTTATTAGTTCAAAGTTCTGTACTTTAAGTTAAAATCAAAATTCATTTCTTCAAGTTAATAACTTAAAGAATGGAAGTTGTTAGTTCAAAGTTCTGTACTTTAAGTTAAAATCAAAATTCTTTTTTTCAAGTTAATAACTTAAAGAATGGTAGTTGTTAGTTTAAAGTTCTATACTTTAAGTTAAAATTAAAATTCTTTTCTTCAAGTAAATAACTTAAAGAAAGGAAGTTATTAATTTAAAGTTCTGTACTTTAAGTTAAAATCAAAATTCTTTTATTCAAGTTAATAACTTAAAGAATGGAAGTTGTTAGTTTAAAGTTCTGTACTTTAAGTTAAAATGAAAATTCTTTTCTTCAAGTTAATAACTTTAAGAATGGAAGTTGTTAGTTCAAAGGTCTGTACTTTAAGTTAAAATCAAAATTCTTTTCTTCAAGTTAATAACTTAAAGAATGGAAGTTGTTAGTTCAAAGTTCTGTACTTTAAGTTAAAATGAAAATTCTTTTCTTCAAGAAAATAACTTAGAGAATGGAAGTTATTAGTTTAAAGTTCTGTACTTTAAGCTAAAATCAAAATTCTTTTCTTCAAGTTAATAACTTTAAGAATGGAAGTTGTTAGTTCCAAGTTCTGTACTTTAAGTTAAAATCAAAATTCTTTTCTTCAAGTTAATAACTTAAAGAATGGAAGTTGTTAGTTCAAAGTTCTGTACTTTAAGTTAAAATGAAAATTCTTTTCTTCAAGTAAATAACTTGAAGAATGGAAGTTGTTAGTTCAACGTTCCGTACTTTAAGTTAAAATCAAATTTCTTTTCTTCAAGTTAATAACTTAAAGAATGGAAGTTGTTAGTTCAAAGTTCTGTACTTTAAGTTAAAATCAAAATTCTTTTCTTCAATTAAATAGGGTAAAGAATGGAAGTTGTTAGTATAAAGTTCTGTACTTTAAGTTAAAATCAAAATTCTTTTCTTCAAGTTAATAACTTAAAGAATGGAAGTTGTTAGTTCAAAGTTCTGTACTTTAAGTTAAAATCAAAATTCTTTTCTTCAAGTTAATAACTTAAAGAATGGAAGTTGTTAGTTCAAAGTTCTGTACTTTAAGTTAAAATCAAAATTCTTTTCTTCAATTAAATAACTTAAAAAATGGAAGTTGTTAGTTTAAAGTTCTGTACTTTAAGTTAAAATCAAAATTCTTTTCGTCAAGTAAATAACTTAATGAATGGAGGTAATTAGTTTAAAGTTCTGTACTTTAAGTTAAAATCAAAATTCTGTTCTTCAAGTAAATAACTTAAAGAAAGGAAGTTATTAATTTAAAGTTCTGTACTTTAAGTTAAAATCAAAATTCTTTTCGTCAAGTAAATAACTTAATGAATGGAAGTAATTAGTTTAAAGTTCTGTACTTTAAGTTAAAATCAAAATTCTTTTCTTCAAGTTAATAAATTAAAGAATGGAAGTTGTTAGTTTAAAGTTCTGTACTTAAAGTTAAAATCAAAATTCTTTTCTTCAAGTTAATAACTTTAAGAATGGAAGTTGTTAGTTCAAAGTTCTGTACTTTAAGTTAAAATCAAAATTCTGTTCTTCAAGTTAATAACTTAAAGCATGGAAGTTGTTAGTTCAAAGTTCTGTACTTTAAGTTAAAATCAAAATTCTGTTCTTCAAGTTAATAACTTAAAGAATGGAAGTTGTTAGTTCAAAGTTCTGTACTTTAAGTTAAAATGAAAATTCTTTTTTTCAAGTTAATAACTTAAAGAATGGAAGTTGTTAGTTTAAAGTTCTGTACTTTAAGTTAAAATCAAAATTCTGTTCTTCAAGTTAATAACTTAAAGAATGGAAGTTGTTAGTTCAAAGTTCTGTACTTTAAGTTAAAATGAAAATTCTTTTCTTCAAGTTAATAACTTAAAGAATGGAAGTTGTTAGTTCAAAGTTCTTACTTTAAGTTAAAATGAAAATTCTTTTCTTCAAGTAAATAACTTAAAGAATGGAAGTTGTTAGTTCAAAGTTCTGTACTTTAAGTTAAAATCAAAATTCTTTTCTTCAAGTTAATAACTTAAAGAATGGAAGTTGTTAGTTCAAAGTTCTGTACTTTAAGTTAAAATGAAAATTCTTTTCTTCAAGTAAATAACTTAGAGAATGGAAGTTATTAGTTCAAAGTTCTGTACTTTAAGTTAAAATCAAAATTCATTTCTTCAAGTTAATAACTTAAAGAATGGAAGTTGTTAGTTCAAAGTTCTGTACTTTAAGTTAAAATCAAAATTCTTTTTTTCAAGTTAATAACTTAAAGAATGGAAGTTGTAAGTTTAAAGTTCTATACTTTAAGTTAAAATCAAAATTCTTTTCTTCAAGTAAATAACTTAAAGAAAGGAAGTTATTAATTTAAAGTTCTGTACTTTAAGTTAAAATCAAAATTCTATTATTCAAGTTAATAACTTAAAGAATGGAAGTTGTTAGTCTAAAGTTCTGTACTTTAAGTTAAAATCAAAATTCTTTTCTTCAAGTAAATAACTTAGAGAATGGAAGTTATTATTTTAAAGTTCTGTACTTTAAGTTAAAATCAAAATTCTTTTTTTCAAGTTAATAACTTAAAGAATGGAAGTTGTTAGTTTAAAGTTCTATACTTTAAGTTAAAATCAAAATTCTTTTCTTCAAGTAAATAACTTAATGAAAGGAAGTTATTAATTTAAAGTTCTGTACTTAAAGTTAAAATCAAAAATCTTTTCTTCTAGTTAATAACTTAAAGAATGGAAGTTATTAGTTTAAAGTTCTGTACTTTAAGTTAAAATCAAAATTCTTTTTTTCAAGTTAATAACTTAAAGAATGGAAGTTGTTAGTTTAAAGTTCTGTACTTTAAGTTAAAATCAAAATTCTGTTCTTCAAGTAAATAACTAAAAGAAAGGAAGTTATTAATTTAAAGTTCTGTACTTTAAGTTAAAATCAAAATTCTTTTCGTCAAGTAAATAACTTAATGAATGGAAGTAATTATTTTAAAGTTCTGTACTTTAAGTTAAAATCAAAATTCTTTTCTTCAAGTTAATAAATTAAAGAATGGAAGTTGTTAGTTTAAAGTTCTGTACTTTAAATTAAAATCAAAATTCTGTTCTTCAAGTAAATAACTTAAAGAAAGGAAGTTATTAATTTAAAGTTCTGTACTTAACGTTAAAATCAAAATTCTTTTCGTCAAGTAAATAACTTAATGAATGGAGGTAATTAGTTTAAAGTTCTGTACTTTAAGTTAAAATCAAAATTCTGTTCTTCAAGTAAATAACTTAAAGAAAGGAAGTTATTAATTTAAAGTTCTGTACTTTAAGTTAAAATCAAAATTCTTTTCGTCAAGCAAATAACTTAATGAATGGAAGTAATTAGTTTAAAGTTCTGTACTTTAAGTTAAAATCAAAATTCTTTTCTTCAAGTTAATAAATTAAAGAATGGAAGTTGTTAGTTTAAAGTTCTGTACTTAAAGTTAAAATCAAAATTCTTTTCTTCAAGTTAATAACTTTAAGAATGGAAGTTGTTAGTTCAAAGTTCTGTACTTTAAGTTAAAATCAAAATTCTTTTCTTTAAGTTAATAACTTAAAGAATGGAAGTTGTTAGTTCAAAGTTCTGTACTTTAAGTTAAAATGAAAATTCTTTTCTTCAAGTAAATAACTTAGAGAATGGAAGTTGTTAGTTCAAAGTTCTGTACTTTAAGTTAAAATCAAAATTCTGTTCTTCAAGTTAATAACTTAAAGAATGGAAGTTGTTAGTTCAAAGTTCTGTACTTTAAGTTAAAATGAAAATTCTTTTCTTCAAGTTAATAACTTAAAGAATGGAAGTTGTTAGTTCAAAGTTCTGTACTTTAAGTTAAAATGAAAATTCTTTTCTTCAAGTAAATAACTTAAAGAATGGAAGTTGTTAGTTCAAAGTTCTGTACTTTAAGTTAAAATCAAAATTCTTTTCTTCAAGCTAATAACTTAAAGAATGGAAGTTGTTAGTTCAAAGTTCTGTACTTTAAGTTAAAATGAAAATTCTTTTCTTCAAGTAAATAACTTAGAGAATGGAAGTTATTAGTTCAAAGTTCTGTACTTTAAGTTAAAATCAAAATTCATTTCTTCAAGTTAATAACTTAAAGAATGGAAGTTGTTAGTTCAAAGTTCTGTACTTTAAGTTAAAATCAAAATTCTTTTTTTCAAGTTAATAACTTAAAGAATGGAAGTTGTTAGTTTAAAGTTCTATACTTTAAGTTAAAATCAAAATTCTTTTCTTCAAGTAAATAACTTAAAGAAAGGAAGTTATTAATTTAAAGTTCTGTACTTTAAGTTAAAATCAAAATTCTTTTATTCAAGTTAATAACTTAAAGAATGGAAGTTGTTAGTCTAAAGTTCTGTACTTTAAGTTAAAATCAAAATTCTTTTCTTCAAGTAAATAACTTAGAGAATGGAAGTTATTATTTTAAAGTTCTGTACTTTAAGTTAAAATCAAAATTTTTTTTTTCAAGTTATTAACTTAAAGAATGGAAGTTGTTAGTTTGAAGTTCTATACTTTAAGTTAAAATCAAAATTCTTTTCTTCATGTAAATAACTTAAAGAAAGGAAGTTAGTAATTTAAAGTTCTGTACTTTAAGTTAAAATCAAAATTCTTTTATTCAAGTTAATAACTTAAAGAATGGAAGTTGTTAGTTTAATGTTCTGTACTTTAAGTTAAAATCAAAATTCTTTTCTTCAAGTAAATAACTTAAAGAATGGAAGTTATTAGTTTAAAGTTCTGTACTTTAAGCTAAAATCAAAATTCTTTTCTTCAATTAAATAGCGTAAAGAATGGAAGTTGTTAGTTTAAAGTTCTGTACTTTAAGTTAAAATCAAAATTCTTTTCCTCAAGTTAATAACTTAAAGAATGGAAGTTGTTAGTTCAAAGTTCTGTACTTTAAGTTAAAATCAAAATTCTTTTCTTCAAGTTAATAACTTAAAGAATGGAAGTTGTAAGTACAAAGTTCTGTACTTTAAGTTAAAATCAAAATTCTTTTCTTCAATTAAATAACTTAAAAAATGGAAGTTGTTAGTTTAAAGTTCTGTACTTTAAGTTAAAATCAAAATTCTTTTCTTCAAGTAAATAACTTAAAGAAAGGAAGTTATTAATTTAAAATTCTGTACTTTAAGTTAAAATCAAAATTCTTTTCTTCTAGTTAATAACTTAAAGAAAGGAAGTTATTAGTTTAAAGTTCTGTACTTTAAGTTAAAATCAAAATTCTTTTTTTCAAGGTAATAACTTAAAGAATGGAAGTTGTTAGTTTAAAGTTCTGTACTTTAAGTTAAAATCAAAATTCTGTTCTTCAAGTAAATAACTTAAAGAAAGGAAGTTATTAATTTAAAGTTCTGTACTTTAAGTTAAAATCAAAATTCTTTTCGTCAAGTAAATAACTTAATGAATGGAAGTAATTAGTTTAAAGTTCTGTACTTTAAGTTAAAATCAAAATTCTTTTCTTCAAGTTAATAAATTAAAGAATGGAAGTTGTTAGTTTAAAGTTCTGTACTTAAAGTTAAAATCAAAATTCTTTTCTTCAAGTTAATAACTTTAAGAATGGAAGTTGTTAGTTCAAAGTTCTGTACTTTAAGTTAAAATCAAAATTCTTTTCTTTAAGTTAATAACTTAAAGAATGGAAGTTGTTAGTTCAAAGTTCTGTACTTTAAGTTAAAATGAAAATTCTTTTCTTCAAGTAAATAACTTAGAGAATGGAAGTTATTAGTTTAAAGTTCTGTACTTATGTTAAAATCAAAATTCTTTTCTTCAAGTTAATAACTTTAAGAATGGAAGTTGTTAGTTCAAAGTTCTGTACTTTAAGTTAAAATGAAAATTCTTTTCTTCAAGTAAATAACTTAGAGAATGGAAGTTATTAGTTCAAAGTTCTGTACTTTAAGTTAAAATCAAAATTCATTTCTTCAAGTTAATAACTTAAAGAATGGAAGTTGTTAGTTCAAAGTTCTGTACTTTAAGTTAAAATCAAAATTCTTTTTTTCAAGTTAATAACTTAAAGAATGGTAGTTGTTAGTTTAAAGTTCTATACTTTAAGTTAAAATTAAAATTCTTTTCTTCAAGTAAATAACTTAAAGAAAGGAAGTATTTAATTTAAAGTTCTGTACTTTAAGTTAAAATCAAAATTCTTTTCTTCAAGTAAATAACTTAAAGAATGGAAGTTATTAGTTTAAAGTTCTGTACTTTAAGCTAAAATCAAAATTCTTTTCTTCAATTAAATAGCGTAAAGAATGGAAGTTGTTAGTTTAAAGTTCTGTACTTTAAGTTAAAATCAAAATTCTTTTCCTCAAGTTAATAACTTAAAGAATGGAAGTTGTTAGTTCAAAGTTCTGTACTTTAAGTTAAAATCAAAATTCTTTTCTTCAAGTTAATAACTTAAAGAATGGAAGTTGTAAGTACAAAGTTCTGTACTTTAAGTTAAAATCAAAATTCTTTTCTTCAATTAAATAACTTAAAAAATGGAAGTTGTTAGTTTAAAGTTCTGTACTTTAAGTTAAAATCAAAATTCTTTTCTTCAAGTAAATAACTTAAAGAAAGGAAGTTATTAATTTAAAATTCTGTACTTTAAGTTAAAATCAAAATTCTTTTCTTCTAGTTAATAACTTAAAGAAAGGAAGTTATTAGTTTAAAGTTCTGTACTTTAAGTTAAAATCAAAATTCTTTTTTTCAAGGTAATAACTTAAAGAATGGAAGTTGTTAGTTTAAAGTTCTGTACTTTAAGTTAAAATCAAAATTCTGTTCTTCAAGTAAATAACTTAAAGAAAGGAAGTTATTAATTTAAAGTTCTGTACTTTAAGTTAAAATCAAAATTCTTTTCGTCAAGTAAATAACTTAATGAATGGAAGTAATTAGTTTAAAGTTCTGTACTTTAAGTTAAAATCAAAATTCTTTTCTTCAAGTTAATAAATTAAAGAATGGAAGTTGTTAGTTTAAAGTTCTGTACTTAAAGTTAAAATCAAAATTCTTTTCTTCAAGTTAATAACTTTAAGAATGGAAGTTGTTAGTTCAAAGTTCTGTACTTTAAGTTAAAATCAAAATTCTTTTCTTTAAGTTAATAACTTAAAGAATGGAAGTTGTTAGTTCAAAGTTCTGTACTTTAAGTTAAAATGAAAATTCTTTTCTTCAAGTAAATAACTTAGAGAATGGAAGTTATTAGTTTAAAGTTCTGTACTTATGTTAAAATCAAAATTCTTTTCTTCAAGTTAATAACTTTAAGAATGGAAGTTGTTAGTTCAAAGTTCTGTACTTTAAGTTAAAATGAAAATTCTTTTCTTCAAGTAAATAACTTAGAGAATGGAAGTTATTAGTTCAAAGTTCTGTACTTTAAGTTAAAATCAAAATTCATTTCTTCAAGTTAATAACTTAAAGAATGGAAGTTGTTAGTTCAAAGTTCTGTACTTTAAGTTAAAATCAAAATTCTTTTTTTCAAGTTAATAACTTAAAGAATGGTAGTTGTTAGTTTAAAGTTCTATACTTTAAGTTAAAATTAAAATTCTTTTCTTCAAGTAAATAACTTAAAGAAAGGAAGTATTTAATTTAAAGTTCTGTACTTTAAGTTAAAATCAAAATTCTTTTATTCAAGTTAATAACTTAAAGAATGGAAGTTGTTAGTTTGAAGTTCTGTACTTTAAGTTAAAATGAAAATTCTTTTCTTCAAGTTAATAACTTTAAGAATGGAAGTTGTTAGTTCAAAGGTCTGTACTTTAAGTTAAAATCAAAATTCTTTTCTTCAAGTTAATAACTTAAAGAATGGAAGTTGTTAGTTCAAAGTTCTGTACTTTAAGTTAAAATGAAAATTCTTTTCTTCAAGAAAATAACTTAGAGAATGGAAGTTATTAGTTTAAAGTTCTGTACTTTAAGCTAAAATCAAAATTCTTTTTTTCAAGTTAATAACTTTAAGAATGGAAGTTGTTAGTTCCAAGTTCTGTACTTTAAGTTAAAATCAAAATTCTTTTCTTCAAGTTAATAACTTAAAGAATGGAGGTTGTTAGTTCAAAGTTCTGTACTTTAAGTTAAAATGAAAATTCTTTTCTTCAAGTAAATAACTTAGAGAATGGAAGTTATTAGTTCAAAGTTCTGTACTTTAAGTTAAAATCAAAATTCATTTCTTCAAGTTAATAACTTAAAGAATGGAAGTTGTTAGTTCAAAGTTCTGTACTTTAAGTTAAAATCAAAATTCTTTTTTTCAAGTTAATAACTTAAAGAATGGTAGTTGTTAGTTTAAAGTTCTATACTTTAAGTTAAAATTAAAATTCTTTTCTTCAAGTAAATAACTTAAAGAAAGGAAGTTATTAATTTAAAGTTCTGTACTTTAAGTTAAAATCAAAATTCTTTTATTCAAGTTAATAACTTAAAGAATGGAAGTTGTTAGTTTAAAGTTCTGTACTTTAAGTTAAAATGAAAATTCTTTTCTTCAAGTTAATAACTTTAAGAATGGAAGTTGTTAGTTCAAAGTTCTGTACTTTAAGTTAAAATCAAAATTCTTTTCTTCAAGTTAATAACTTAAAGAATGGAAGTTGTTAGTTCAAAGTTCTGTACTTTAAGTTAAAATGAAAATTCTTTTCTTCAAGAAAATAACTTAGAGAATGGAAGTTATTAGTTTAAAGTTCTGTACTTTAAGCTAAAATCAAAATTCTTTTCTTCAAGTTAATAACTTTAAGAATGGAAGTTGTTAGTTCCAAGTTCTGTACTTTAAGTTAAAATCAAAATTCTTTTCTTCAAGTTAATAACTTAAAGAATGGAAGTTGTTAGTTCAAAGTTCTGTACTTTAAGTTAAAATGAAAATTCTTTTCTTCAAGTAAATAACTTAAAGAATGGAAGTTGTTAGTTCAACGTTCTGTACTTTAAGTTAAAATCAAAATTCTTTTCTTCAAGTTAATAACTTAAAGAATGGAAGTTGTTAGTTCAAAGTTCTGTACTTTAAGTTAAAATCAAAATTCTTTTCTTCAATTAAATAACTTAAAAAATGGAAGTTGTTAGTTTAAAGTTCTGTACTTTAAGTTAAAATCAAAATTCTTTTCTTCAAGTAAATAACTTAAAGAAAGGAAGTTATTAATTTAAAGTTCTGTACTTTAAGTTAAAATCAAAATTCTTTTCTTCTAGTTAATAACTTAAAGAATGGAAGTTATTAGTTAAAAGTTCTGTACATTAAGTTAAAATCAAAATTCTTTTTTTCAAGTTAATAACTTAAAGAATGGAAGTTGTTAGTTTAAAGTTCTGTACTTTAAGTTAAAATCAAAATTCTGTTCTTCAAGTAAATAACTGAAAGAAAGGAAGTTATTAATTTAAAGTTCTGTACTTTAAGTTAAAATCAAAATTCTTTTCGTTGAGTAAATAACTTAATGAATGGAAGTAATTAGTTTAAAGTTCTGTACTTTAAGTTAAAATAAAAATTCTATTCTTCATCTTAATAAATTAAAGAATGGAAGTTGTTAGTTTAAAGTTCTGTACTTAAAGTTAAAATCAAAATTCTTTTCTTCAAGTTAATAACTTTAAGAATGGAAGTTGTTAGTTCAAAGTTCTGTACTTTAAGTTAAAATCAAAATTCTTTTCTTTAAGTTAATAACTTAAAGAATGGAAGTTGTTAGTTCAAAGTTCTGTATTTTAAGTTAAAATGAAAATTCTTTTTTTCAAGTTAATAACTTAGAGAATGGAAGTTATTAGTTTAAAGTTCTGTACTTATGTTAAAATCAAAATTCTTTTCTTCAAGTTAAAACTTTAAGAATGGAAGTTGTTAGTTCAAAGTTCTGTACTTTAAGTTAAAATCAAAATTCTTTTCTTCAAGTTAATAACTTAAAGAATGGAAGTTGTTACTTTAAAGTTCTGCACTTTAAGTTAAAATCAAAATTCTGTTCGTCAAGTAAATAACTTAATGAATGGAAGTAATTAGTTTAAAGTTCTGTACTTTAAGTTAAAATCAAAATTCTTTTCTTCAAGTTAATAAATTAAAGAATGGAAGTTGTTAGTTTAAAGTTCTGTACTTAAAGTTAAAATCAAAATTCTTTTCTTCAAGTTAATAACTTTAAGAATGGAAGTTGTTAGTTCAAAGGTTTGTACTTTAAGTTAAAATCAAAATTCTTTTCTTCAAGTTAATAACTTAAAGAATGGAAGTTGTTAGTTCAAAGTTCTGTACTTTAAGTTAAAATGAAAATTCTTTTCTTCAAGTAAATAACTTAGAGAATGGAAGTTATTAGTTTAAAGTTCTGTACTTTAAGTTAAAATCAAAATTCTTTTCTTCAAGTTAATAACTTTAAGAATGGAAGTTGTCAGTTCAAAGTTCTGTACTTTAAGTTAAAATCAAAATTCTTTTCTTCAAGTTAATAACTTAAAGAATGGAAGTTGTTAGTTCAAAGTTCTGTACTTTAAGTTAAAATGAAAATTCTTTTCTTCAAGTAAATAACTTAGAGAATGGAAGTTATTAGTTCAAAGTTCTGTACTTTAAGTTAAAATCAAAATTCATTTCTTCAAGTTAATAACTTAAAGAATGGAAGTTGTTAGTTCAAAGTTCTGTACTTTAAGTTAAAATCAAAATTCTTTTCTTCAAGTTAATAACTTAAAGAATGGAAGTTGTTAGTTCAAAGTTCTGTACTTTAAGTTAAAATCAAAATTCTTTTCTTCAAGTTAATAACTTAAAGAATGGAAGTTGTTAGTTTAAAGTTCTGTACTTTAAGTTAAAATCAAAATTCTTTTCTTCAATTAAATAACTTAAAGAATGGAAGTTATTAGTTTAAAGTTCTGTACTTTAAGTTAAAATCAAAATTCTTTTTTTCAAGTTAATAACTTAAAGAATGGAAGTTGTTAGTTTAAAGTTCTGTACTTTAAGTTAAAATCAAAATTCTTTTCTTCAAGTTAATAACTTAAAGAATGGAAGTTGTTAGTTTAAAGTTCTGTACTTTAAGTTAAAATCAAAATTCTTTTCTTCAAGTAAATAACTTAAAGAAAGGAAGTTATTAATTTAAAGTTCTGTACTTTAAGTTAAAATCAAAATTCTTTTTTTCAAGTTAATAACTTAAAGAATGGAAGTTGTTAGTTTAAAGTGCTGTACTTTAAGTTAAAATCAATATTCTTTTCTTCAAGTAAATAACTTAAAGAAAGGAAGTTATTAATTTAAAGTTCTGTACTTTAAGTTAAAATCAAAATTCTTTTATTTAAGTTAATAACTTAAAGAATGGAAGTTGTTAGTTTAAAGTTCTGTACTTTAAGTTAAAATCAAAATTCTTTTCTTCAAGTAATTCACTTAAAGAATGGAAGTTACAATTTTAAAGTTCTGTACTTTAAGTTAAAATCAAAATCCTTTTCTTCAAGTAAATAACTTATAGAATGGAAGTTATTAGTTTAAAGTTCTGTACTTTAAGCTAAAATCAAAATTCTTTTCGTCAAGTAAATAACATAATGAATGGAAGTAATTAGTTTAAAGTTCTGTACTTTAAGTTAAAATCAAAATTCTTTTCTTCAAGCTAATAACTTAAAGAATGGAAGTTGTTAGTTTAAAGTTCTGTACTTTAAGTTAAAATCAAAATTCTTTTCTTCAAGTTAATAACTTAAAGAATGGAAGTTGTTAGTTTAAAGTTCTGTACTTTAGGTTAAAATCAAAATTCTTTTCTTCTAGTTAATAACTTAAAGATTGGAAGTTATTAGTTTAAAGTTCTGTACTTTAAGTTAAAATCAAAATTCTTTTTTGCAAGTTAATAACTTAAAGAATGGAAGTTGTTAGTTTAAAGTTCTGTACTTTAAGTTAAAATCAAAATTCTGTTCTTCAAGTAAATAACTTAAAGAAAGGAAGTTATTAATTTAAAGTTCTGTACTTTAAGTTAAAATCAAAATTCTTTTCGTCAAGTAAATAACTTAATGAATGGAAGTAATTAGTTAAAAGTTCTGTACTTTAAGTTAAAATCAAAATTCTTTTCTTCAAGTTAATAACTTAAAGAATGGAAGTTGTTAGTTTAAAGTTCTGTACTTTAAGTTAAAATCAAAATTCTTTTCTTCTAGTTAATAACTTAAAGATTGGAAGTTATTAGTTTAAAGTTCTGTACTTTAAGTTAAAATCAAAATTCTTTTTTTCAAGTTAATAACTTAAAGAATGGAAGTTGTTAGTTTAAAGTTCTGTACTTTAAGTTAAATACAAAATTCTGTTCTTCAAGTAAATAACTTAAAGAAAGGAAGTTATTAATTTAAAGTTCTGTACTTTAAGTTAAAATCAAAATTCTTTTTGTCAAGTAAATAACTTAATGAATGGAAGTAATTAAATTAAAGTTTTGTACTTTAAGTTAAATACAAAATTCTGTTCTTCAAGTTAATAACTTAAAGAATGGAAGTTGTTAGTTCAAAGTTCTGTACTTTAAGTTAAAATGAAAATTCTTTTCTTCAAGTAAATAACTTAAAGAATGGAAGTTGTTAGTTCAACGTTCTGTACTTTAAGTTAAAATCAAAATTCTTTTCTTCAAGTTAATAACTTAAAGAATGGAAGTTGTTAGTTCAAAGTTCTGTACTTTAAGTTAAAATCAAAATTCTTTTCTTCAATTAAATAGGGTAAAGAATGGAAGTTGTTAGTTTAAAGTTCTGTACTTTAAGTTAAAATCAAAATTCTTTTCTTCAAGTTAATAACTTAAAGAATGGAAGTTGTTAGTTCAAAGTTCTGTACTTTAAGTTAAAATCAAAATTCTTTTCTTCAAGTTAATAACTTAAAGAATGGAAGTTGTTAGTTCAAAGTTCTGTACTTTAAGTTAAAATCAAAATTCTTTTCTTCAATTAAATAACTTAAAAAATGGAAGTTGTTAGTTTAAAGTTGTTACTTCTTTTTAACAAATTGCTCTGGGCTAGTTCATCGGATAGCTTGAAACCTGATCTTCCGCTTAACCTCAGGTGGTGAGTTCTACGACACTTATGAAAGCACAACACTGGAGTAAATAAAAGCCCTTTGGTTTTAAAAAATGAAATATAATAGACATGAATAAAAATTATTTGTACATTAAATTAAATAGAAAATATTTTAAATAATAAAAATAAAAATTATATTTATTAAAAATAGCTTTAAAATTTAAAAATTAATTATTAAGTACCTATTTATAGTCTGTAAATTTGTAATTTTTTATGTTGCGCACTATAATGTTTAAAATCTATTAGCTCACCCTTAATTGTTTATCACTATCCATAAAATGTGGTGCTGTTGATTATCTAAAGGTGGTTAATGAAGATTCACAATAAGTCCAGGACTGCACTTTTATTAATTATTAATTGCACTAACGCGCACTTTATTAAAATTTTTATTATTTGTATCTGTTTTTAATTCTCCACTATATTTAACTACAATTTTTGAAATATTTGCTTACAGTAATTTTGATGTCTGTAAATTGATTGTTTTATAAATGGCACTTTAATGATCAAAATTATCTAAAAACTCTATACTATCTATAACAATTTACTTTACTATATTCGCTTTACTATAAAAACTCTCGACCGTCTTGTCGTAAATTTGTAAGAGAACTTTCTAATTTTTGTAAAATAAAATCTAACTAACCCCTAAAAATCCCCTCTACTAATTATAATTTTAATATTTTCGTGGGAAGCAAACTTAATTTGTTTTTCTTAAAAATGATCCAAAAATAAATTATCTTAAGTTTGGAACCCGGTGCCTTTTGAAATTGTCACCTACAATACTTTACGACCACTTCTAATGGTCCGAAATGATCGAGGGCAGGCGGAATCGATAATGAACTTAACATGCATCCGCCGGTCTCTCCTATACAAGAATTAAAATATCATATTTAGTTTTCGGTTTGTTTAAATCAAAGAGATTTTACTCAAACTGAAACTATTTTCTAAGAATATTATGCAATAATTACAAGAAATTGTCAACTTCAATACTTTATGACTATTTTTAGTGATCCGAAATGATTGAGAACCGGCAGAATCGATACCGAACACATTAAAAAGCCGCCTCCCTTTCCTGCACTAGAATTAAAGTATTATATTTAACTTTTGGGTTGTTTATCATCAAAGTAGCTTTTGCCGAAATTAAAATTAAACATATTTCTAGTTACGGAAATCAACTTTTCGTAACACATTCCTAATAGTATACAAAAAACAAGAAAAAAATGAGGTGACGTGCAAAGAAAAAACTTAATTAGAATGTTGAGCGCCACTTATTTTATCAATAGGGCATTTGGGGAAAAATAAGAAACCCTGAAGCCTGTAGACCGATCATATATACAAGTTAGTGATTATGTGACTACTGTTTGGTTTTCGCGGAGGAGTAGAAAAATGTCGACCTAATTGGTTTGCAAGGAGGGCATAATAAAAATACTACGAGGGCTCCGTTTATCCATAATGTATCGCTATATAAGCTTACTGTTTTTTTTTTTTTTTTTTTTATTGGGAGAGCGCAGCACTCTCTTTCCGAGTCCAGAGACCACTGTTGATCGCACAACCATTTAAACAGCTTAAGCTGTATGCTAACAAAATTGGAACTAAACATGCACTCGTCTTAATGCTAAATAGACTTAAAATAAAAAGTTTCCCTTCTACTATTACATCAGATTTGTAATAGTGAAAACTTCAATTTCATCAATTTTGATGAAAAGTAGAACAAATTCCATCTAGTATACCGTATACTAAGACTATTAATCAGTTTTTTAACAATTTTAACATAAATACTCAAAGATTGCTCGTACGTTGACCACATAGGGCCTACCCAGCTTAGTGCTCTAACATGAACCACATCAGACTCTTGCACTCAGACTTTTTGAACTCTAGATCTCCAACAAAATCAAATACTATAACTTAAATACTCTAAGGTTGCTCGTAAGTAGACCACATAGGGCCTACCCAGCTTAGTGCTCTAAGATGAACCACATCGGACTCATCTAATCAGTTTTTTGAACTCTAATTCTCAAACGAAATCAAATACTATAACTTAAATACTCAAAAGTAAATTCTCAACAAAAGTTTTAATAAACTTAATTAGCAATAAATACTTGCAAAAAAAATTAGAACTTGTCGAACAGCAAGATAAGCTTGTTGAACGCAAGGGTTGCAGTTTATTCGGTCTTGCCCAGGACCGTACCAAATTTGAATTTAGGGCTTGTCGAACAGCAAGATAAGCTTGTTGAACGCAAGGGTTGCAGTTTATTCGGTCTTGCCCAGGACCGTACCAAATTTGAATTTAGGGCTTGTCGAACAGCAAGATAAGCTTGTTGAACGCAAGGGTTGCAGTTTATTCGGTCTTGCCCAGGACCGTACCAAATTTGAATTTAGGGCTTGTCGAACAGCAAGATAAGCTTGTTGAACGCAAGGGTTGCAGTTTATTCGGTCTTGCCCAGGACCGTACCAAATTTGAATTTAAAATTAAAGTCTGCTCTAAAATATATGAAGTTCTAGCAGTCACAAACATAATTAATTAACTTTTAACTTTAACTCAAAATAGTTCAATAATTTGAAACTGAATAACAGTAAACTAAAATCTAATATAAAAATTTCTCAAACTGCAAGAGGGGCATTACGGTTCGAGAATGCGCATTTACTAACTGGACCCCGAAATTCATCTTCTAAGCCTGATCAACGCCTAGAGTAATGAATTGAAAGTACATCCATCAAGTTCGTAACATATTCCTGAAACGGAATCACTCCTCTCACAACATAAAATTTTACCCTTACTACAATTATTGTAATTAATTAACCATATCAAATTTAGTTTTCAGGGTCACTGTCAGTGCCCTTATAAGGTTTTAGATCTTTAACGTGCCACACCCCAAGATTTTGACCTTGATTATTTCTTAGTTCGTATGAAAGATTTCCTAATTTTCTAATCACTGTACATAGAGTGTACTTAGGTGCCAATTTAGCCGCAAACTTTTTTGCCTTGTCAGACAAAAACATATTTTTCTTCCACACTTTATCATTTATTTGAAATGAAAGTGGCCTCTTTCGCAAATCGTATCGCTTTTTGCTAATTTCATAAGATTTTTTTAGCCTAGCTCGAACTTGTTGGTATAATTCCGGCAACGCACAGTGGTCATTATCATTCATTAATTTATCTTCAATTTCTAGAATATTCTCATCCGCCGGCGCTTTTCCATAAAAGTCTCCACTAATGGGAACGTAACGATTAAATACTAAATATGACGGTGAAAATTTACTTATTTCATGCTTCGCGGTTCGAATAGCCTGCGCGATTTTATGCACGTTCTCATCCCAACGAGTGTGGTCTTTATCTATAAAAGAAGACAAAGCAGTAACCAATACGCGATTAACTCGTTCCGTATGGTTCGGGCTGGCATGATAACGGGCTAAATAATTTACTTTAACTTTATATTCATTTGCTAATTGTTTAAATTCTTTAGAAGTAAACTGCACTCCATTGTCACAAATAATTATTTGAGGAGCGCCAAAAATCAGAAAAACTTGATTTTCCATAAATCTACAAACAGCTTTAGCTGTAGCATTAACCAAAGGCTGGACCAACACAAACTTCGTGAACCAATCAGTCACAACTAATAAATGCTGATTTCCTTTCTTCGATCTGGGCAGAGGTCCCAGTAAGTCTACTGATATTGATTGAAAAGGAAAAGATACTTTTTTATATTGACCCATTAATCCTGGTCGGGCTTGGTTGGGACTTTTTTGTGAACCACAAATGTTACAGTTAGCTACGTATTTTTTTACATCTTTCACTAACTTGGGCCAATAGTATAATTCAGTGATCCTAGCTACTGTTTTTGAAACACCAAAATGAGCTGAAGTAGGTTCATCGTGACATTTATTCATTATTTCCATTCGATTATCGGTGGGAATTACTAGCTTCCACTCTGGAACATTAGAGCGAATGGGTAATATTGATGGAACGAATTTATATAACTTGTCATCTTGAATTTTAAAATGAGGGTAACCATCGGGTTCCCTCCTGACAGAATCTAACATGTCGGAATACCATTGATCTGGTTTTAGAATTTCTAAGTTTAAAGCAGCTATATCACGGGAAAGAGCGTCTGGAACGATATTCAATTTTCCGGGTCTATGTCTAATTTCAAAATCATACTGTGCCAAGTACATAGCCCAACGGGACAGTCGACCTGATGGATTTGATATTCTATGTAACCATGCCAACGCACTACAATCACTAATTACTGTAAACTGTGTTCCTTCGATGTATCCTCTAAATTTATTCACCGCAAACATAACGGCTATAAGTTCTCTTTCGGTAGCAGAATATTTCTGTTCAGCCGACGTAAGGGCCCTACTCGCGTACGCCACTGGGTGCTCTAATTTGCCTTGTTCCTGAAATAATACTGCACCTACGCCTACTAGAGACGCATCGGTTTGAATAAAAAACGGTTTACTAAAGTCTGGGCTGATCAAAATAGGTGCCGTGGTTATGAGCCGCTTTATCTCTAAAAACGCCGCATCTGCTTCGGGTGACCATTGTATTGTATGACCCTTCTTTTTGTTTTTTATTAAAGCGGTAATCGGTGATGAAACCGTGGATAGATTGGGTAGGAATATTCTGTAGTAGCTAATCAAACCTATCAACCGCTTTACTTCGGTCGTAGTTTTAGGTGTTTTGAAGCGATTAATTGCATCTACCTTTTCAGGATCCGTACGCAAACCAAATTCATCTACTACAAAACCTAAAAACGTCAGGGACTTCCTACAAAATTCACATTTCTCTAAATTTATGCGAAATCCGGCAGCTTGTAATTTTTCAAATATTAAATTAAGAGTTGCGATATGTTCCTCGAATGTTTCCGAAATTACTATAATGTCGTCCAAATACACGAACGCGTCACCTTTATGTAATATTGCGCCTAAAATTTTTTCCATTATTCTCTGGAGTGTTTGAGGGGAATTTGACAAACCGAAAGGCATTACTAAAAATTCAAACAACCCCATTCCTGGCACGCAAAAAGCTGTCTTTGAGCGTGATGACTTTTCTAAAGGGATTTGCCAGAAAGCTTTCTTTAAATCAATAGAAGTTAGATATTTAGCATTCCGTAGGCGATTCAGTATACAATCTGGACGTGGTAAAGGATAGGAGTCCTTCACAGTTACTTTATTTAATTTGCGGCCATCAAAGCAGGTCCTTATTTCCCCATTTTTTTTACGCACTAAAACTAGTGGACTACACCACGGAGACTCTGATTCAATGATGACCCCGTCACGCTTCATTTTTTTTACTTCTTCGTGTAATTTAGATTGCATGGCCGGACTTAAAGGGTACTGCCTTTGTTTAATGGGTATAGCATCACCGGTATCAATTTTATGTTCTACTCCACGCACGCAACCGCTTCCCGGCTGAGCCAATGTTTTAAATTTATCTTTAATATTATCTAACTGAATTTCTTGTTGTTTATTTAATGTGGCAGAACCCGAAATACCCTCGCAAGTGGCAACCTTGCTTTCCATAGATTCGGATTGCCAAGAAAAATCTTTAAAATGTAGTGATAATTGAAATATCTTACAAAAATCTGCTCCCAATAGGAATTCGCATGATAAATCAGGGACTACTAAAAATTTGATAACCTTTTCTGTTTGACCTAATCTAATTCTTAATGATAATGTGCCCCGTACAGGACTGGAACCTCCGTTAGCAACCTTGATCTCAGTTATGTCTGTCCATTCAATTTGGCCATAACGATTTGAATTTAATAACTTTAAACCCTTTTTTCCAACAATAGAGTTCATCGCTCCTGTATCCAGAAGAGCCTTAATATTAACTTTATCTATAACTAAATCTAAATGGGGTCGATTATCAAATGGCTTTTTTGACATAATTGGTGCAGATTTAACAGATTTTCCCTTAACTTTAATTTTTTGTATTTTAATTTTATTTTCTTTAATTGAATTTACTTTATTTACATAAAAAAAATCTTGTACTTTAATTAGCCAAGATTTCCAATCGTTAGAATCAAAATAATAACTTAATTTCTTTCCGCTTGAGGGTCTCGTTGGTCGGAGATTCGCCCGCGGCTTCGCCAGTTTGGTCTCATCGATTGTTCTAAATTTGCATTGCTTGTTTCTGTTTGCGATGAGGTCGGGTAAAATACGCGTGTCGATCCTCGACCGTGATCTAGCGCTGTAGTGGGGGTTCGTATTTCTAATGTTTTTAAATCGTTTTCTAAAGGGCGTCTTGGTACAAAATGGTTGCTTGCACCCGGCATTGAAACAACCACCTTTCCGTTTTCCGAAAATTGAGACTCAATAGGAGAGCATTTAGGGCAATTACTGCTGATTACTTCCTTCATGCCACATCCGTAACAGAAAATATTGTTTTTCTTAATTTTACAATTGCTATATAAATGGCCCGTCATTCCGCAATTCCAACAAGTCAATGAAGGTGGCGTAGTGGGGTTATAGTTATTTATCGAGTCTATATTTGTATCGACGTTTACAGGGATAGATCTCCCTTGCGAATAGGTTAAATTTGGTTTAGAATTCCTATAGTTTTGAAAATTTAAGGGACGCTTCTCAAATGACGCATGAGGGTACTTGTCGCTTTTGCTTTTTAAATCCTGGACTCGTTTGCATCGGTCCTTTAAATCTTGAAGATTGTTGTAATCGCTTAAGGCAACATGGGAAGCAAAGAAAGGATTAAGGTTACGTACTATTTGCTCTACTATAATTTTTTCTGGGGTACGGGGGTTAAGTTTAGAATATAAAGATTCAATTGCCGTTATAAACAATAATACATTTTCATGAACACCTTGCGTACGATCTTGGAGTTGTTTTTGTAATTTGTATTCGTAATCGCGCGGTAGAAATTCTTTTTTTAATTGGGTTACTAAGCTATCCCAGGTTGTGACATTTTTTTTAATATTTCTAAGCCACAGGGTAGCACTACCAGTAAACAAATCGTGTGCGGCTAAAAACAAATCTTCGTCGGAAATCTGACGCGCTTCTTTAAGATCATCAATTTTAGATAAAAATTCAAAAACGTCCTGTTTATCTTCATGTCCGCTAAATTTTAAGTTCCATTTATAAACAGGAATGATTTTTTTTAACACGTTTCCACCTGTCAAATTACTAGGTTGATTTATATTATTTGTTAACTTTAATTTTTGATCGATCGTTTCATTCGGGATTTTTTCTAAAATTTGAACTAAAGTGGTTACCTCTTCTATAAAATTTGAGACCATATTTTTATCGGCCTCGTCAATAGATATTGCTTCCAATAAATTTAATCTGTTATTCAAATGATAAAATCGTGATTCTAATGTTTTTCGCGTTTCTAAATTAATTTGCCGCGAATTATTTTCTAGTATTTCTGAAATATTTAGTACTGAAATTAGCAAATCACTCTCCTGCTTGTTCCAATCTACTGTAGTTAAACCAGGGGGTATTTGTTTTTGTAATGCGTCATTTAGTTGTGCTCGTTTTGCTACTTGGGTTAATCTGGGGATCAAATTTCTGCACTTAAGTTCGAAACTTAATTCGGCAGGGGTAAGGTGCCGTGGTTCCATTTTTAAGATAACAAAATAACTATTAACTAATCAAATTAAACTAAATAAAAAATAATGATTCTATACGAAAACCCATAAGATAATTTTTTTTTTTTGTAGATAATTACTTCGAATTGGACCGAAAAAATTAAAAATTTGTAATGTAATATTACGTGCAATAACTTAGTCTAAAATGTATCCCAATTATGTAACTGTATAAATTAATTGTTTACAGAATTCAAATCAATTTTAAGAATAAAAATTCTTTTTTAAAAATTTTCTTTGTACTTATTGCGTTAAACTAAAATTCGTACTTCAAAACTAAAAAAATTATTGTAATTTTAATTAAATTAAATTTAGCGCTAAAAGATTTGAATAATTAAACTAAAATGAACGATAGCACAAATTCTATTTCACTTTCTTAAATGTTTTAGCCAATATTATTAAAGACTCCAATTTACTGTAAGCTCACAAAATAACTCTAAAATCACTTATTATATTTTTATACACAAAAATTAATTACTTTAGTATAGTTGAAATTACGTTCATTAAAATAAAAAATATTTTATTTCTCCAGCGTTTGTGAACCATAAGTGTAATTTATTAATTTCGTAGCCCGAAGTTAGGCGCCAAAATTTGTTACTTCTTTTTAACAAATTGCTCTGGGCTAGTTCATCGGAGAGCTTGAAACCTGATCTTCCGCTTAACCTCAGGTGGTGAGTTCTACGACACTTATGAAAGCACAACACTGGAGTAAATAAAAGCCCTTTGGTTTTAAAAAATGAAATATAATAGACATGAATAAAAATTATTTGTACATTAAATTAAATAGAAAATATTTTAAATAATAAAAATAAAAATTATATTTATTAAAAATAGCTTTAAAATTTAAAAATTAATTATTAAGTACCTATTTATAGTCTGTAAATTTGTAATTTTTTATGTTGCGCACTATAATGTTTAAAATCTATTAGCTCACCCTTAATTGTTTATCACTATCCATAAAATGTGGTGCTGTTGATTATCTAAAGGTGGTTAATGAAGATTCACAATAAGTCCAGGACTGCACTTTTATTAATTATTAATTGCACTAACGCGCACTTTATTAAAATTTTTATTATTTGTATCTGTTTTTAATTCTCCACTATATTTAACTACAATTTTTGAAATATTTGCTTACAGTAATTTTGATGTCTGTAAATTGATTGTTTTATAAATGGCACTTTAATGATCAAAATTATCTAAAAACTCTATACTATCTATAACAATTTACTTTACTATATTCGCTTTACTATAAAAACTCTCGACCGTCTTGTCGTAAATTTGTAAGAGAACTTTCTAATTTTTGTAAAATAAAATCTAACTAACCCCTAAAAATCCCCTCTACTAATTATAATTTTAATATTTTCGTGGGAAGCAAACTTAATTTGTTTTTCTTAAAAATGATCCAAAAATAAATTATCTTAAGTTTGGAACCCGGTGCCTTTTGAAATTGTCACCTACAATACTTTACGACCACTTCTAATGGTCCGAAATGATCGAGGGCAGGCGGAATCGATAATGAACTTAACATGCATCCGCCGGTCTCTCCTATACAAGAATTAAAATATCATATTTAGTTTTCGGTTTGTTTAAATCAAAGAGATTTTACTCAAACTGAAACTATTTTCTAAGAATATTATGCAATAATTACAAGAAATTGTCAACTTCAATACTTTATGACTATTTTTAGTGATCCGAAATGATTGAGAACCGGCAGAATCGATACCGAACACATTAAAAAGCCGCCTCCCCTTCCTGCACTAGAATTAAAGTATTATATTTAACTTTTGGGTTGTTTATCATCAAAGTAGCTTTTGCCGAAATTAAAATTAAACATATTTCTAGTTACGGAAATCAACTTTTCGTAACAAGTTGTTAGTTTAAAGTTCTGTACTTTAAGTTAAAATCAAAATTCTTCTCTTCAAGTAAATAACTTAAAGAAAGGAAGTTATTAATTTAAAGTTCTGTACTTTAAGTTAAAATCAAAATTCTTTTCTTCTAGTTAATAACTTAAAGAATGGAAGTTATTAGTTTAAAGTTCTGTACCTTAAGTTAAAATCAAAATTCTTTTTTTCAAGTTAATAACTTTAAGAATGGAAGTTGTTAGTTTAAAGTTCTGTACTTTAAGTTAAAATCAAAATTCTGTTCTTCAAGTAAATAACTTAAAGAAAGGAAGTTATTAATTTAAAGTTCTGTACTTTAGTTAAAATCAAAATTCTTTTCGTCAAGTAAATAACTTCATGAATGGAAGTAATTAGTTTAAAGTTCTGTACTTTAAGTTAAAATCAAAATTCTTTTCTTCAAGTTAATAAATTAAAGAATGGAAGTAGTTAGTTTAAAGTTCTGTACTTTAAATTAAAATCAAAATTCTTTTCTTCAAGTTAATAACTTAAAGAATGGAAGTGATTAGTTCAAAGTTCTGTACTTTAAGTTAAAATCAAAATTCTTCTCTTCAAGTTAATAACTTAAAGAATGGAAGTTGTTAGTTCAAAGTTCTGTACTTTAAGTTAAAATAAAAATTCTTTTCTTCAAGTTAATAACTTAAAGAATGGAAGTTGTTAGTTAAAAGTTCTGTACTTTAAGTTAAAATCAAAATTCTTTTCTTCAAGTTAATATCTTAAAGAATGGAAGTTGTCAGATTAAAGTTCGGTACTTTAAGTTAAAATCAAAATTCTTTTCTTCAATTAAATAACTTAAAGAATGGAAGTTATTAGTTTAACGTTCTGTAATTTAAGTTAAAATCAAAATTCTTTTCTTCAATTAAATAGCTTAAAGAAAGGAAGTTTTAATTTAAAGTTCTGTACTTTAAGTTGTAAATCAAAATTCTTTTTTTCAAATTAATAACTTAAAGAATGGAAGTTGTTAGTTTAAAGATCTGTACTTTAAGTTAAAATCAAAATTCTGTTCTTCAAGTATATAACTTAAAGAAAGGAAGTTATTAATTTAAAGTTCTGTACTTTAAGTTAAAATCAAAATTGTTTTCTTCAAGTTAATAACTTAAAGAATGGAAGTTCTTAGTTCAAAGTTCTGTACTTTAAGTTAAAATCAAAATTCTTTTCTTCAAGTTAAAAACTTAAAGAATGGAAGTTGTTAGTTCAAAGTTCTGTACTTTAAGTTAAAATCAAAATTCTTTTCTTCAAGTTAATAACTTAAAGAATGGAAGTTGTTAATTCAAAGTTCTGTACTTTAAGTTAAAATCAAAATTCTTTTATTCAAGTTAATAACTTAAAGAATGGAAGTTGTTAGTTTAAAGTTCTGTACTTTAAGTTAAAATCAAAATTCTTTGCTTCAAGTTAATAACTTAAAGAATGGAAGTTGGTAGTTTAAAGTTCTGTACTTTAAGTTAAAATAAAAATTCTTTTCTTCAAGTAAATAACTTAAAGAAAGGAAGTTATTAATTTAAAGTTCTGTACTTTAAGTTAAAATAAAAATTCTTTTCGTCAAGTAAATAACTTAATGAATGGAAGTAATTAGTTTAAAGTTCTGTACTTTAAGTTAAAATCAAAATTCTTTTCTTCAAGTAAATAACTTAAAGAATGAAAGTTATTAGTTTAAAGTTCTGTACTTTAAGTTAAAATCAAAATTCTTTTCTTCAAGTTAATAACTTAAAGAATGGAAGTTGGTAGTTTAAAGTTCTGTACTTTAAGTTAAAATAAAAATTCTTTTCTTCAAGTAAATAACTTAAAGAAAGGAAGTTATTAATTTAAAGTTCTGTACTTTAAGTTAAAATAAAAATTCTTTTCGTCAAGTAAATAACTTAATGAATGGAAGTAATTAGTTTAAAGTTCTGTACTTTAAGTTAAAATCAAAATTCTTTTCTTCAAGTAAATAACTTAAAGAATGAAAGTTATTAGTTTAAAGTTCTGTACTTTAAGTTAAAATCAAAATTCTTTTCTTCAAGTTAATAACTTAAAGAATGGAAGTTGTTAGTTCAAAGTTCTGTACTTTAAGTTAAAATCAAAATTCTTTTCGTCAAGTTAAAAACTTAAAGAATGGAAGTTATTAGTTTAAAGTTCTGTACTTTAAGTTAAAATCAAAATTCTTTTCTTCAAGTTAATAACTTAAAGAATGGAAGTTGTTAGTTTAAAGTTCTGTACTTTAAGTAAAAATCAAAATTCTTTTCTTCAAGTAAATAACTTAAAGAAAGGAAGTTATTAATTTAAAGTTCTGTACTTTAAGTTAAAATAAAAATTCTTTTCGTCAAGTAAATAACTTAATGAATGGAAGTAATTAGTTTAAAGTTCTGTACTTTAAGTTAAAATCAAAATTCTTCTCTTCAAGTAAATAACTTAAAGAATGGAAGTTATTAGTTTAAAGTTCTGTACTTTAAGTTAAAATCTAAATTCTTTTCTTCAAGTAAATAACTTAAAGAATGGAGGTTATTAGTTTAAAGTTCTGTACTTTAAGTTAAAATCAAAATTCTTTTCGTCAAGTTAAAAACTTAAAGAATGGAAGTTATTATTTTAAAGTTCTGTACTTTAAGTTAAAATCAAAATTCTTTTCGTCAAGTAAATAACTTAATGAATGGAAGTAATTAGTTTAAAGTTCTGTACTTTAAGTTAAAATCAAAATTCTTTTCTACAAGTTAATAACTGAAAGAATGGAAGTTGTTAGTTCAAAGTTCTGTACTTTAAGTTAAAATCAAAATTCTTTTCGTAAAGTTAAAAACTTAAAGAATGGAAGTAATTAGTTTAAAGTTCTGTACTTTAAGTTAAAATCAAAATTCTTTTTTTCAAGTTAATAACTTAAAGAATGGAAGTTGTTAGTTTAAAGTTCTGTACTTTAAGTAAAAATCAAAATTCTTTTCTTCAAGTAAATAACTTAAAGAATGGAAGTTATTAATTTAAAGTTCTGTACTTTAAGTTAAAATAAAAATTCTTTTCGTCAAGTAAATAACTTAATGAATGGAAGTAATTAGTTTAAAGTTCTGTACTTTAAGTTAAAATCAAAATTCTTCTCTTCAAGTAAATAACTTAAAGAATGGAAGTTATTAGTTTAAAGTTCTGTACTTTAAGTTAAAATCTAAATTCTTTTCTTCAAGTAAATAACTTAAAGAATGGAGGTTATTAGTTTAAAGTTCTGTACTTTAAGTTAAAATCAAAATTCTTTTCGTCAAGTTAAAAACTTAAAGAATGGAAGTTATTATTTTAAAGTTCTGTACTTTAAGTTAAAATCAAAATTCTTTTCGTCAAGTAAATAACTTAATGAATGGAAGTAATTAGTTTAAAGTTCTGTACTTTAAGTTAAAATCAAAATTCTTTTCTTCAAGTTAATAACTTAAAGAATGGAAGTTGTTAGTTTAAAGTTCTGTACTTTAAGTTAAAATCAAAATTCTTTTCTTCAAGTAATTAACTTAAAGAATGGAAGTTACAATTTTAAAGTTCTGTACTTTAAGTTAAAATCAAAATTCTTTTCTTCAAGTAAATAACTTATAGAATGGAAGTTATTAGTTTAAAGTTCTGTACTTTAAGTTAAAATAAAAATTCTTTTCGTCAAGTAAATAACTTAATGAATGGAAGTAATTAGTTTAAAGTTCTGTACTTTAAGTTAAAATCAAAATTCTTTTCTTCAAGTAAATAACTTATAGAATGGAAGTTATTAGTTTAAAGTTCTGTACTTTAAGCTAAAATCAAAATTCTTTTCTTCCAGTAAATATCTTAAAGAACGGACGTTATTAATGTATAGTTCTGTACTTTTAGTTAAAATCAATATTTATTTCTTCAAGTTGATAACTTATAAAATGGAAGTAATTAGTTTAAAGTTCTGTACTTTAAGTTAAAATAAAAATTCTTTTCGTCAAGTAAATAACTTAATGAATGGAAGTAATTAGTTTAAAGTTCTGTACTTTAAGTTAAAATCAAAATTCTTTTCTTCAAGTAAATAACTTAAAGAATGAAAGTTATTAGTTTAAAGTTCTGTACTTTAAGTTAAAATCAAAATTCTTTTCTTCAAGTTAATAACTTAAAGAATGGAAGTTGTTAGTTTAAAGTTTTGTACTTTAAGTTAAAATCAAAATTCTTTGCTTCAAGTTAATAACTTAAAGAATGGAAGTTGTTAGTTCAAAATTCTGTACTTTAAGTTAAAATCAAAATTCTTTTTTTCCAGTAAAGAACTTAAAGAATGGAAGTAATTAGTTTAAAGTTCTGTACTTTAAGTTAAAATCAAAATTCTTTTTTTCAAGTTAATAACTTAAAGAATGGAAGTTGTTAGTTTAAAGTTCTGTACTTTAAGTTAAAATCAAAATTCTTTTCTTCAAGTTAATAACTTAAAGAATGGAAGTTGTTAGTTTAAAGTTCTGTACTTTAAGTTAAAATCAAAATTCTTTTCTTCAAGTAAATAACTTAAAGAAAGGAAGTTATTATTTTAAAGTTCTGTACTTTAAGTTAAAATCAAAATTCTTTTCGTCAAGTAAATATCTTAATGAATGGAAGTAATTAGTTTAAAGTTCTGTACTTTAAGTTAAAATCTAAATTCTTTTCTTCAAGTAAATAACTTAAAGAATGGAGGTTATTAGTTTAAAGTTCTGTACTTTAAGTTAAAATCAAAATTCTTTTCGTCAAGTTAAAAACTTAAAGAATGGAAGTTATTATTTTAAAGTTCTGTACTTTAAGTTAAAATCAAAATTCTTTTCGTCAAGTAAATAACTTAATGAATGAAAGTAATTAGTTTAAAGTTCTTTACTTTAAGTTAAAATCAAAATTCTTTTCTACAAGTTAATAACTTAAAGTATGGAAGTTGTTAGTTCAAAGTTCTGTACTTTAAGTTAAAATCAAAATTCTTTTCGTCAAGTTAAAAACTTAAAGAATGGAAGTAATTAGTTTAAAGTTCTGTACTTTAAGTTAAAATCAAAATTCTTCTCTTCAAGTAAATAACTTAAAGAATGGAAGTTATTAGTTTAAAGTTCTGTACTTTAAGTTAAAATCAAAATTCTTTTCTTCAAGTTAATAACTTAAAGAATCGAAGTTGTTAGTTTAAAGTTTTGTACTTTAAGTTAAAATCAAAATTCTTTTCTTAAAGTTAATAACTTAAAGAATGGAAGTTGTTAGTTCAAAATTCTGTACTTTAAGTTAAAATCAAAATTCTTTTTTTCAAGTAACGTACTTAAAGAATGGAAGTAATTAGTTTAAAGTTCTGTACTTTAAGTTAAAATCAAAATTCTTTTCTTCAAGTAAATAACTTAAAGAATGGAAGTTATTAGTTTAAAGTTCTGTACTTTAAGTTTAAATCAAAATTCTTTTCGTCAAGTAAATAACTTAATGAATGGAAGTAATTAGTTTAAAGTTCTGTACTTTAAGTTAAAATCAAAATTCTTCTCTTCAAGTAAATAACTTAAAGAATGGAAGTTATTAGTTTAAAGTTCTGTACTTTAAGTTAAAATCTAAATTCTTTTCTTCAAGTAAATAACTTAAAGAATGGAGGTTATTAGTTTAAAGTTCTGTACTTTAAGTTAAAATCAAAATTCTTTTCGTCAAGTTCAAAACTTAAAGAATGGAAGTTATTATTTTAAAGTTCTGTACTTTAAGTTAAAATCAAAATTCTTTTCGTCAAGTAAATAACTTAATGAATGGAAGTAATTAGTTTAAAGTTCTGTACTTTAAGTTAAAATCAAAATTCTTTTCTTCAAGTTAATAACTTAAAGAATGGAAGTTGTTAGTTTAAAGTTCTGTACTTTAAGTTAAAATCAAAATTCTTTTCTTCAAGTAATTAACTTAAAGAATGGAAGTTACAATTTTAAAGTTCTGTACTTTAAGTTAAAATCAAAATTCTTTTCTTCAAGTAAATAACTTATAGAATGGAAGTTATTAGTTTAAAGTTCTGTACTTTAAGCTAAAATCAAAATTCTTTTCTTCAAGTAAATATCTTAAAGAACGGACGTTATTAATGTATAGTTCTGTACTTTTAGTTAAAATCAATATTTATTTCTTCAAGTTGATAACTTATAAAATGGAAGTAATTAGTTTAAAGTTCTGTACTTTAAGTTAAAATCAAAATTCTTTTCTTCAAGTTAATAACTTAAAGAATGGAAGTTGTTAGTTTAAAGTTTTGTACTTTAAGTTAAAATCAAAATTCTTTGCTTCAAGTTAATAATTTAAAGAATGGAAGTTGGTAGTTTAAAGTTCTGTACTTTAAGTTAAAATAAAAATTCTTTTCTTCAAGTAAATAACTTAAAGAAAGGAAGTTATTATTTTAAAGTTCTGTACTTTAAGTTAAAATAAAAATTCTTTTCGTCAAGTAAATAACTTAATGAATGGAAGTAATTAGTTTAAAGTTCTGTACTTTAAGTTAAAATCAAAATTCTTTTCTTCAAGTAAATAACTTAAAGAATGAAAGTTATTAGTTTAAAGTTCTGTACTTTAAGTTAAAATCAAAATTCTTTTCTTCAAGTTAATAACTTAAAGAATGGAAGTTGTTAGTTTAAAGTTTTGTACTTTAAGTTAAAATCAAAATTCTTTGCTTCAAGTTAATAACTTAAAGAATGGAAGTTGTTAGTTCAAAATTCTGTACTTTAAGTTAAAATCAAAATTCTTTTTTTCCAGTAAAGAACTTAAAGAATGGAAGTAATTAGTTTAAAGTTCTGTACTTTAAGTTAAAATCAAAATTCTTTTTTTCAAGTTAATAACTTAAAGAATGGAAGTTGTTAGTTTAAAGTTCTGTACTTTAAGTTAAAATCAAAATTCTTTTCTTCAAGTTAATAACTTAAAGAATAGAAGTTGTTTGTTTAAAGTTCTGTACTTTAAGTTAAAATCAAAATTCTTTTCTTCAAGTAAATAACTTAAAGAAAGGAAGTTATTATTTTAAAGTTCTGTACTTTAAGTTAAAATCAAAATTCTTTTCGTCAAGTAAATATCTTAATGAATGGAAGTAATTAGTTTAAAGTTCTGTACTTTAAGTTAAAATCTAAATTCTTTTCTTCAAGTAAATAACTTAAAGAATGGAGGTTATTAGTTTAAAGTTTTGTACTTTAAGTTAAAATCAAAATTCTTTTCGTCAAGTTAAAAACTTAAAGAATGGAAGTTATTATTTTAAAGTTCTGTACTTTAAGTTAAAATCAAAATTCTTTTCGTCAAGTAAAGTACTTAAAGAATGGAAGTAATTAGTTTAAAGTTCTGTACTTTAAGTTAAAATCAAAATTCTTTTCTTCAAGTAAATAACTTAAAGAATGGAAGTTATTAGTTTAAAGTTCTGTACTTTAAGTTAAAATCAAAATTCTTTTCTTCAAGTTAATAACTTAAAGAATCGAAGTTGTTAGTTTAAAGTTTTGTACTTTAAGTTAAAATCAAAATTCTTTTCTTAAAGTTAATAACTTAAAGAATGGAAGTTGTTAGTTCAAAATTCTGTACTTTAAGTTAAAATCAAAATTCTTTTTTTCAAGTAAAGTACTTAAAGAATGGAAGTAATTAGTTTAAAGTTCTGTACTTTAAGTTAAAATCAAAATTCTTTTCTTCAAGTAAATAACTTAAAGAATGGAAGTTATTAGTTTAAAGTTCTGTACTTTAAGTTTAAATCAAAATTCTTTTCGTCAAGTAAATAACTTAATGAATGGAAGTAATTAGTTTAAAGTTCTGTACTTTAAGTTAAAATCAAAATTCTTCTCTTCAAGTAAATAACTTAAAGAATGGAAGTTATTAGTTTAAAGTTCTGTACTTTAAGTTAAAATCTAAATTCTTTTCTTCAAGTAAATAACTTAAAGAATGGAGGTTATTAGTTTAAAGTTCCTTACTTTAAGTTAAAATCAAAATTCTTTTCGTCAAGTTCAAAACTTAAAGAATGGAAGTTATTATTTTAAAGTTCTGTACTTTAAGTTAAAATCAAAATTCTTTTCGTCAAGTAAATAACTTAATGAATGGAAGTAATTAGTTTAAAGTTCTGTACTTTAAGTTAAAATCAAAATTCTTTTCTTCAAGTTAATAACTTAAAGAATGGAAGTTGTTAGTTTAAAGTTCTGTACTTTAAGTTAAAATCAAAATTCTTTTCTTCAAGTAATTAACTTAAAGAATGGAAGTTACAATTTTAAAGTTCTGTACTTTAAGTTAAAATCAAAATTCTTTTCTTCAAGTAAATAACTTATAGAATGGAAGTTATTAGTTTAAAGTTCTGTACTTTAAGCTAAAATCAAAATTCTTTTCTTCAAGTAAATATCTTAAAGAACGGACGTTATTAATGTATAGTTCTGTACTTTTAGTTAAAATCAATATTTATTTCTTCAAGTTGATAACTTATAAAATGGAAGTAATTAGTTTAAAGTTCTGTACTTTAAGTTAAAATCAAAATTCTTTTCTTCAAGTTAATAACTTAAAGAATGGAAGTTGTTAGTTTAAAGTTTTGTACTTTAAGTTAAAATCAAAATTCTTTGCTTCAAGTTAATAACTTAAAGAATGGAAGTTGGTAGTTTAAAGTTCTGTACTTTAAGTTAAAATAAAAATTCTTTTCTTCAAGTAAATAACTTAAAGAAAGGAAGTTATTAATTTAAAGTTCTGTACTTTAAGTTAAAATAAAAATTCTTTTCGTCAAGTAAATAACTTAATGAATGGAAGTAATTAGTTTAAAGTTCTGTACTTTAAGTTAAAATCAAAATTCTTTTCTTCAAGTAAATAACTTAAAGAATGAAAGTTATTAGTTTAAAGTTCTGTACTTTAAGTTAAAATCAAAATTCTTTTCTTCAAGTTAATAACTTAAAGAATGGAAGTTGTTAGTTTAAAGTTTTGTACTTTAAGTTAAAATCAAAATTCTTTGCTTCAAGTTAATAACTTAAAGAATGGAAGTTGTTAGTTCAAAATTCTGTACTTTAAGTTAAAATCAAAATTCTTTTTTTCCAGTAAAGAACTTAAAGTATGGAAGTAATTAGTTTAAAGTTCTGTACTTTAAGTTAAAATCAAAATTCTTTTTTTCAAGTTAATAACTTAAAGAATGGAAGTTGTTAGTTTAAAGTTCTGTACTTTAAGTTAAAATCAAAATTCTTTTCTTCAAGTTAATAACTTAAAGAATAGAAGTTGTTTGTTTAAAGTTCTGTACTTTAAGTTAAAATCAAAATTCTTTTCTTCAAGTAAATAACTTAAAGAAAGGAAGTTATTATTTTAAAGTTCTGTACTTTAAGTTAAAATCAAAATTCTTTTCGTCAAGTAAATATCTTAATGAATGGAAGTAATTAGTTTAAAGTTCTGTACTTTAAGTTAAAATCTAAATTCTTTTCTTCAAGTAAATAACTTAAAGAATGGAGGTTATTAGTTTAAAGTTCTGTACTTTAAGTTAAAATCAAAATTCTTTTCGTCAAGTTAAAAACTTAAAGAATGGAAGTTATTATTTTAAAGTTCTGTACTTTAAGTTAAAATCAAAATTCTTTTCGTCAAGTAAATAACTTAATGAATGGAAGTAATTAGTTTAAAGTTCTGTACTTTAAGTTAAAATCAAAATTCTTTTCTACAAGTTAATAACTTAAAGAATGGAAGTTGTTAGTTCAAAGTTCTGTACTTTAAGTTAAAATCAAAATTCTTTTCGTCAAGTTAAAAACTTAAAGAATGGAAGTAATTAGTTTAAAGTTCTGTACTTTAAGTTAAAATCAAAATTCTTCTCTTCAAGTAAATAACTTAAAGAATGGAAGTTATTAGTTTAAAGTTCTGTACTTTAAGTTAAAATCAAAATTCTTTTCTTCAAGTTAATAACTTAAAGAATGGAAGTTGTTAGTTTAAAGTTTTGTACTTTAAGTTAAAATCAAAATTCTTTTCTTAAAGTTAATAACTTAAAGAATGGAAGTTGTTAGTTCAAAATTCTGTACTTTAAGTTAAAATCAAAATTCTTTTTTTCAAGTAAAGTACTTAAAGAATGGAAGTAATTAGTTTAAAGTTCTGTACTTTAAGTTAAAATCAAAATTCTTTTCTTCAAGTAAATAACTTAAAGAATGGAAGTTATTAGTTTAAAGTTCTGTACTTTAAGTTTAAATCAAAATTCTTTTCGTCAAGTAAATAACTTAATGAATGGAAGTAATTAGTTTAAAGTTCTGTACTTTAAGTTAAAATCAAAATTATTTTCTTCAAGTTAATAACTTAAAGAATGGAAGTTGTTAGTTCAAAGTTCTGTACTTTAAGTTAAAATCGAAATTCTATTCTTCAAGTTAATAACTTAAAGAATGGAAGTTGTTACTTTAAAGTTCTGTACTTTAAGTTAAAATCAAAATTCTTTTCTTCAAGTTAATAACTTAAAGAACGGAAGTTGTTAGTTTAAAGTTCTGTACTTTAAGTGAAAATCAAAATTCTTTTCTTCAAGTTATTAACTTAAAGAATGGAATTTGTTAGTTCAAAGTTCTGTACTTTAAGTTAAAATCAAAATTCTTTTCTTCAAGTAAATAACTTATAGAATGGAAGTTATTAGATTAAAGTTCTGTACTTTAAGCTAAAATCAAAATTCTTTTCTTCAAGTAAATATCTTAAAGAACGGACGTTATTAATGTATAGTTCTGTACTTTTAGTTAAAATCAATATTTATTTCTTTAAGTTGATAACTTATAAAATGGAAGTAATTAGTTTAAAGTTCTGTACTTTAAGTTAAAATCAAAATTCTTTTCTTCAAGTAAATATTTAAAGAATGGAAGTTATTAGTTTAAAGTTCTGTACTTTAAGTTAAAATCAAAATTTTTTTCTTCAAGTTAATAACTTAAAGAATGGAAGTTGTTAGTTTAAAGTTTTGTACTTTAAGTTAAAATCAAAATTCTTTGCTTCAAGTTAATAACTTAAAGAATGGAAGTTGGTAGTTTAAAGTTCTGTACTTTAAGTTAAAATAAAAATTCTTTTCTTCAAGTAAATAACTTAAAGAAAGGAAGTTATTAATTTAAAGTTCTGTACTTTAAGTTAAAATAAAAATTCTTTTCGTCAAGTAAATAACTTAATGAATGGAAGTAATTAGTTTAAAGTTCTGTACTTTAAGTTAAAATCAAAATTCTTTTCTTCAAGTAAATAACTTAAAGAATGAAAGTTATTAGTTTAAAGTTCTGTACTTTAAGTTAAAATCAAAATTCTTTTCTTCAAGTTAATAACTTAAAGAATGGAAGTTGTTAGTTTAAAGTTTTGTACTTTAAGTTAAAATCAAAATTCTTTGCTTCAAGTTAATAACTTAAAGAATGGAAGTTGTTAGTTCAAAATTCTGTACTTTAAGTTAAAATCAAAATTCTTTTTTTCAAGTAAAGAACTTAAAGAATGGAAGTAATTAGTTTAAAGTTCTGTACTTTAAGTTAAAATCAAAATTCTTTTTTTCAAGTTAATAACTTAAAGAATGGAAGTTGTTAGTTTAAAGTTCTGTACTTTAAGTTAAAATCAAAATTCTTTTTTTCAAGTTAATAACTTAAAGAATAGAAGTTGTTAGTTTAAAGTTCTGTACTTTAAGTTAAAATCAAAATTCTTTTCTTCAAGTAAATAACTTAAAGAAAGGAAGTTATTATTTTAAAGTTCTGTACTTTAAGTTAAAATCAAAATTCTTTTCGTCAAGTAAATAACTTAATGAATGGAAGTAATTAGTTTAAAGTTCGGTACTTTAAGTTAAAATCTAAATTCTTTTCTTCAAGTAAATAACTTAAAGAATGGAGGTTATTAGTTTAAAGTTCTGTACTTTAAGTTAAAATCAAAATTCTTTTCGTCAAGTTAAAAACTTAAAGAATGGAAGTTATTATTTTAAAGTTCTGTACTTTAAGTTAAAATCAAAATTCTTTTCGTCAAGTAAATAACTTAATGAATGGAAGTAATTAGTTTAAAGTTCTGTACTTTAAGTTAAAATCAAAATTCTTTTCTACAAGTTAATAACTTAAAGAATGGAAGTTGTTAGTTCAAAGCTCTGTACTTTAAGTTAAAATCAAAATTCTTTTCGTCAAGTTAAAAACTTAAAGAATGGAAGTTATTAGTTTAAAGTTCTGTACTTTAAGTTAAAATCAAAATTCTTTTCTTCAAGTTAATAACTTAAAGAATGGAAGTTGTTAGTTTGAAGTTCTGTACTTTAAGTTAAAATCAAAATTCTTTTCTTCAAGTAAATAACTTAAAGAAAGGAAGTTATTAATTTAAAGTTCTGTACTTTAAGTTAAAATAAAAATTCTTTTCGTCAAGTAAATAACTTAATGAATGGAAGTAATTAGTTTATAGTTCTGTACTTTAAGTTAAAATCAAAATTCTTCTCTTCAAGTAAATAACTTAAAGAATGGAAGTTATTAGTTTAAAGTTCTGTACTTTAAGTTAAAATCTAAATTCTTTTCTTCAAGTAAATAACTTAAAGAATGGAGGTTATTAGTTTAAAGTTCTGTACTTTAAGTTAAAATCAAAATTCTTTTCGTCAAGTTAAAAACTTAAAGAATGGAAGTTATTATTTTAAAGTTCTGTACTTTAAGTTAAAATCAAAATTCTTTTCGTCAAGTAAATAACTTAATGGATGGAAGTAATTAGTTTAAAGTTCTGTACTTTAAGTTAAAATCTAAATTCTTTTCTTCAAGTAAATAACTTAAAGAATGGAGGTTATTAGTTTAAAGTTCTGTACTTTAAGTTAAAATCAAAATTCTTTTCGTCAAGTTAAAAACTTAAAGAATGGAAGTTATTATTTTAAAGTTCTGTACTTTAAGTTAAAATCAAAATTCTTTTCGTCAAGTAAATAACTTAATGAATGGAAGTAATTAGTTTAAAGTTCTGTACTTTAAGTTAAAATCAAAATTCTTTTCTACAAGTTAATAACTTAAAGAATGGAAGTTGTTAGTTCAAAGTTCTGTACTTTAAGTTAAAATCAAAATTCTTTTCGTCAAGTTAAAAACTTAAAGAATGGAAGTTATTAGTTTAAAGTTCTGTACTTTAAGTTAAAATCAAAATTCTTTTTTTCCAGTAAAGAACTTAAAGAATGGAAGTAATTAGTTTAAAGTTCTGTACTTTAAGTTAAAATCAAAATTCTTTTTTTCAAGTTAATAACTTAAAGAATGGAAGTTGTTAGTTTAAAGTTCTGTACTTTAAGTTAAAATCAAAATTCTTTTCTTCAAGTTAATAACTTAAAGAATAGAAGTTGTTTGTTTAAAGTTCTGTACTTTAAGTTAAAATCAAAATTCTTTTCTTCAAGTAAATAACTTAAAGAAAGGAAGTTATTATTTAAAAGTTCTGTTCTTTAAGTTAAAATCAAAATTCTTTTCGTCAAGTAAATATCTTAATGAATGGAAGTAATTAGTTTAAAGTTCTGTACTTTAAGTAAAAATCTAAATTCTTTTCTTCAAGTAAATAACTTAAAGAATGGAGGTTATTAGTTTAAAGTTCTGTACTTTAAGTTAAAATCAAAATGCTTTTCGTCAAGTAAATAACTTAAAGAAAGGAAGTTGTTAGTTTAAAGTTCTGTACTTTAAGTTAAAATCAAAATTCTTTTCTTCAAGTAAATAACTTAAAGAAAGGAAGTTATTATTTTAAAGTTCTGTACTTTAAGTTAAAATCAAAATTCTTTTCGTCAAGTAAATATCTTAATGAATGGAAGTAATTAGTTTAAAGTTCTGTACTTTAAGTTAAAATCTAAATTCTTTTCTTCAAGTAAATAACTTAAAGAATGGAGGTTATTAGTTTAAAGTTCTGTACTTTAAGTTAAAATCAAAATTCTTTTCGTCAAGTTAAAAACTTAAAGAATGGAAGTTATTATTTTAAAGTTCTGTACTTTAAGTTAAAATCAAAATTCTTTTCGTCAAGTAAATAACTTAATGAATGGAAGTAATTAGTTTAAAGTTCTTTACTTTAAGTTAAAATCAAAATTCTTTTCTACAAGTTAATAACTTAAAGTATGGAAGTTGTTAGTTCAAAGTTCTGTACTTTAAGTTAAAATCAAAATTCTTTTCGTCAAGTTAAAAACTTAAAGAATGGAAGTAATTAGTTTAAAGTTCTGTACTTTAAGTTAAAATCAAAATTCTTCTCTTCAAGTAAATAACTTAAAGAATGGAAGTTATTAGTTTAAAGTTCTGTACTTTAAGTTAAAATCAAAATTCTTTTCTTCAAGTTAATAACTTAAAGAATCGAAGTTGTTAGTTTAAAGTTTTGTACTTTAAGTTAAAATCAAAATTCTTTTCTTAAAGTTAATAACTTAAAGAATGGAAGTTGTTAGTTCAAAATTCTGTACTTTAAGTTAAAATCAAAATTCTTTTTTTCAAGTAAAGTACTTAAAGAATGGAAGTAATTAGTTTAAAGTTCTGTACTTTAAGTTAAAATCAAAATTCTTTTCTTCAAGTAAATAACTTAAAGAATGGAAGTTATTAGTTTAAAGTTCTGTACTTTAAGTTTAAATCAAAATTCTTTTCGTCAAGTAAATAACTTAATGAATGGAAGTAATTAGTTTAAAGTTCTGTACTTTAAGTTAAAATCAAAATTCTTCTCTTCAAGTAAATAACTTAAAGAATGGAAGTTATTAGTTTAAAGTTCTGTACTTTAAGTTAAAATCTAAATTCTTTTCTTCAAGTAAATAACTTAAAGAATGGAGGTTATTAGTTTAAAGTTCTGTACTTTAAGTTAAAATCAAAATTCTTTTCGTCAAGTTCAAAACTTAAAGAATGGAAGTTATTATTTTAAAGTTCTGTACTTTAAGTTAAAATCAAAATTCTTTTCGTCAAGTAAATAACTTAATGAATGGAAGTAATTAGTTTAAAGTTCTGTACTTTAAGTTAAAATCAAAATTCTTTTCTTCAAGTTAATAACTTAAAGAATGGAAGTTGTTAGTTTAAATTTCTGTACTTTAAGTTAAAATCAAAATTCTTTTCTTCAAGTAATTAACTTAAAGAATGGAAGTTACAATTTTAAAGTTCTGTACTTTAAGTTAAAATCAAAATTCTTTTCTTCAAGTAAATAACTTATAGAATGGAAGTTATTAGTTTAAAGTTCTGTACTTTAAGCTAAAATCAAAATTCTTTTCTTCAAGTAAATATCTTAAAGAACGGACGTTATTAATGTATAGTTCTGTACTTTTAGTTAAAATCAATATTTATTTCTTCAAGTTGATAACTTATAAAATGGAAGTAATTAGTTTAAAGTTCTGTACTTTAAGTTAAAATCAAAATTCTTTTCTTCAAGTTAATAACTTAAAGAATGGAAGTTGTTAGTTTAAAGTTTTGTACTTTAAGTTAAAATCAAAATTCTTTGCTTCAAGTTAATAACTTAAAGAATGGAAGTTGGTAGTTTAAAGTTCTGTACTTTAAGTTAAAATAAATATTCTTTTCTTCAAGTAAATAACTTAAAGAAAGGAAGTTATTAATTTAAAGTTCTGTACTTTAAGTTAAAATAAAAATTCTTTTCGTCAAGTAAATAACTAAATGAATGGAAGTAATTAGTTTAAAGTTCTGTACTTTAAGTTAAAATCAAAATTCTTTTCTTCAAGTAAATAACTTAAAGAATGAAAGTTATTAGTTTAAAGTTCTGTACTTTAAGTTAAAATCAAAATTCTTTTCTTCAAGTTAATAACTTAAAGAATGGAAGTTGTTAGTTTAAAGTTTTGTACTTTAAGTTAAAATCAAAATTCTTTGCTTCAAGTTAATAACTTAAAGAATGGAAGTTGTTAGTTCAAAATTCTGTACTTTAAGTTAAAATCAAAATTTTTTTTTCCAGTAAAGAACTTAAAGAATGGAAGTAATTAGTTTAAAGTTCTGTACTTTAAGTTAAAATCAAAATTCTTTTTTTCAAGTTAATAACTTAAAGAATGGAAGTTGTTAGTTTAAAGTTCTGTACTTTAAGTTAAAATCAAAATTCTTTTCTTCAAGTTAATAACTTAAAGAATAGAAGTTGTTTGTTTAAAGTTCTGTACTTTAAGTTAAAATCAAAATTCTTTTCTTCAAGTAAATAACTTAAAGAAAGGAAGTTATTATTTTAAAGTTCTGTACTTTAAGTTAAAATCAAAATTCTTTTCGTCAAGTAAATATCTTAATGAATGGAAGTAATTAGTTTAAAGTTCTGTACTTTAAGTTAAAATCTAAATTCTTTTCTTCAAGTAAATAACTTAAAGAATGGAGGTTATTAGTTTAAAGTTCTGTACTTTAAGTTAAAATCAAAATTCTTTTCGTCAAGTTAAAAACTTAAAGAATGGAAGTTATTATTTTAAAGTTCTGTACTTTAAGTTAAAATCAAAATTCTTTTCGTCAAGTAAATAACTTAATGAATGGAAGTAATTAGTTTAAAGTTCTGTACTTTAAGTTAAAATCAAAATTCTTTTCTACAAGTTAATAACTTAAAGAATGGAAGTTGTTAGTTCAAAGTTCTGTACTTTAAGTTAAAATCAAAACTCTTTTCGTCAAGTTAAAAACTTAAAGAATGGAAGTAATTAGTTTAAAGTTCTGTACTTTAAGTTAAAATCAAAATTCTTCTCTTCAAGTAAATAACTTAAAGAATGGAAGTTATTAGTTTAAAGTTCTGTACTTTAAGTTAAAATCAAAATTCTTTTCTTCACGTTAATAACTTAAAGAATGGAAGTTGTTAGTTTAAAGTTTTGTACTTTAAGTTAAAATCAAAATTCTTTTCTTAAAGTTAATAACTTAAAGAATGGAAGTTGTTAGTTCAAAATTCTGTACTTTAAGTTAAAATCAAAATTCTTTTTTTCAAGTAAAGTACTTAAAGAATGGAAGTAATTAGTTTAAAGTTCTGTACTTTAAGTTAAAATCAAAATTCTTTTCTTCAAGTAAATAACTTAAAGAATGGAAGTTATTAGTTTAAAGTTCTGTACTTTAAGTTTAAATCAAAATTCTTTTCGTCAAGTAAATAACTTAATGAATGGAAGTAATTAGTTTAAAGTTCTGTACTTTAAGTTAAAATCAAAATTATTTTCTTCAAGTTAATAACTTAAAGAATGGAAGTTGTTAGTTCAAAGTTCTGTACTTTAAGTTAAAATCGAAATTCTATTCTTCAAGTTAATAACTTAAAGAATGGAAGTTGTTACTTTAAAGTTCTGTACTTTAAGTTAAAATCAAAATTCTTTTCTTCAAGTTAATAACTTAAAGAACGGAAGTTGTTAGTTTAAAGTTCTGTACTTTAAGTGAAAATCAAAATTCTTTTCTTCAAGTTAATAACTTAAAGAATGGAATTTGTTAGTTCAAAGTTCTGTACTTTAAGTTAAAATCAAAATTCTTTTCTTCAAGTAAATAACTTATAGAATGGAAGTTATTAGATTAAAGTTCTGTACTTTAAGCTAAAATCAAAATTCTTTTCTTCAAGTAAATATCTTAAAGAACGGACGTTATTAATGTATAGTTCTGTACTTTTAGTTAAAATCAATATTTATTTCTTTAAGTTGATAACTTACAAAATGGAAGTAATTAGTTTAAAGTTCTGTACTTTAAGTTAAAATCAAAATTCTTTTCTTCAAGTAAATAACTTAAAGAATGGAAGTTATTAGTTTAAAGTTCTGTACTTTAAGTTAAAATCAAAATTTTTTTCTTCAAGTTAATAACTTAAAGAATGGAAGTTGTTAGTTTAAAGTTTTGTACTTTAAGTTAAAATCAAAATTCTTTGCTTCAAGTTAATAACTTAAAGAATGGAAGTTGGTAGTTTAAAGTTCTGTACTTTAAGTTAAAATAAAAATTCTTTTCTTCAAGTAAATAACTTAAAGAAAGGAAGTTATTAATTTAAAGTTCTGTACTTTAAGTTAAAATAAAAATTCTTTTCGTCAAGTAAATAACTTAATGAATGGAAGTAATTAGTTTAAAGTTCTGTACTTTAAGTTAAAATCAAAATTCTTTTCTTCAAGTAAATAACTTAAAGAATGAAAGTTATTAGTTTAAAGTTCTGTACTTTAAGTTAAAATCAAAATTCTTTTCTTCAAGTTAATAACTTAAAGAATGGAAGTTGTTAGTTTAAAGTTTTGTACTTTAAGTTAAAATCAAAATTCTTTGCTTCAAGTTAATAACTTAAAGAATGGAAGTTGTTAGTTCAAAATTCTGTACTTTAAGTTAAAATCAAAATTCTTTTTTTCTAGTAAAGAACTTAAAGAATGGAAGTAATTAGTTTAAAGTTCTGTACTTTAAGTTAAAATCAAAATTCTTTTTTTCAAGTTAATAACTTAAAGAATGGAAGTTGTTAGTTTAAAGTTCTGTACTTTAAGTTAAAATCAAAATTCTTTTTTTCAAGTTAATAACTTAAAGAATAGAAGTTGTTAGTTTAAAGTTCTGTACTTTAAGTTAAAATCAAAATTCTTTTCGTCAAGTAAATAACTTAATGAATGGAAGTAATTAGTTTAAAGTTCGGTACTTTAAGTTAAAATCTAAATTCTTTTCTTCAAGTAAATAACTTAAAGAATGGAGGTTATTAGTTTAAAGTTCTGTACTTTAAGTTAAAATCAAAATTCTTTTCGTCAAGTTAAAAACTTAAAGAATGGAAGTTATTATTTTAAAGTTCTGTACTTTAAGTTAAAATCAAAATTCTTTTCGTCAAGTAAATAACTTAATGAATGGAAGTAATTAGTTTAAAGTTCTGTACTTTAAGTTAAAATCAAAATTCTTTTCTACAAGTTAATAACTTAAAGAATGGAAGTTGTTAGTTCAAAGCTCTGTACTTTAAGTTAAAATCAAAATTCTTTTCGTCAAGTTAAAAACTTAAAGAATGGAAGTTATTAGTTTAAAGTTCTGTACTTTAAGTTAAAATCAAAATTCTTTTCTTCAAGTTAATAACTTAAAGAATGGAAGTTGTTAGTTTAAAGTTCTGTACTTTAAGTTAAAATCAAAATTCTTTTCTTCAAGTAAATAACTTAAAGAACGGAAGTTATTAATTTAAAGTTCTGTACTTTAAGTTAAAATAAAAATTCTTTTCGTCAAGTAAATAACTTAATGAATGGAAGTAATTAGTTTAAAGTTCTGTACTTTAAGTTAAAATCAAAATTCTTCTCTTCAAGTAAATAACTTAAAGAATGGAAGTTATTAGTTTAAAGTTCTGTACTTTAAGTTAAAATCTAAATTCTTTTCTTCAAGTTAATAACTTAAAGAATGGAATTTGTTAGTTCAAAGTTCTGTACTTTAAGTTAAAATCAAAATTCTTTTCTTCAAGTAAATAACTTATAGAATGGAAGTTATTAGATTAAAGTTCTGTACTTTAAGCTAAAATCAAAATTCTTTTCTTCAAGTAAATATCTTAAAAAACGGACGTTATTAATGTATAGTTCTGTACTTTTAGTTAAAATCAATATTTATTTCTTTAAGTTGATAACTTATAAAATGGAAGTAATTAGTTTAAAGTTCTGTACTTTGAGTTAAAATCAAAATTCTTTTCTTCAAGTAAATAACTTAAAGAATGGAAGTTATTAGTTTAAAGTTCTGTACTTTAAGTTAAAATCAAAATTTTTTTCTTCAAGTTAATAACTTAAAGAATGGAAGTTGTTAGTTTAAAGTTTTGTACTTTAAGTTAAAATCAAAATTCTTTGCTTCAAGTTAATAACTTAAAGAATGGAAGTTGGTAGTTTAAAGTTCTGTACTTTAAGTTAAAATAAAAATTCTTTTCTTCAAGTAAATAACTTAAAGAAAGGAAGTTATTAATTTAAAGTTCTGTACTTTAAGTTAAAATAAAAATTCTTTTCTTCAAGTAAATAACTTAAAGAATGAAAGTTATTAGTTTAAAGTTCTGTACTTTAAGTTAAAATCAAAATTCTTTTCTTCAAGTAAATATCTTAAAAAACGGACGTTATTAATGTATAGTTCTGTACTTTTAGTTAAAATCAATATTTATTTCTTTAAGTTGATAACTTATAAAATGGAAGTAATTAGTTTAAAGTTCTGTACTTTAAGTTAAAATCAAAATTCTTTTCTTCAAGTAAATAACTTAAAGAATGAAAGTTATTAGTTTAAAGTTCTGTACTTTAAGTTAAAATCAAAATTCTTTTCGTCAAGTAAATATCTTAATGAATGGAAGTAATTAGTTTAAAGTTCTGTACTTTAAGTTAAAATCTAAATTCTTTTCTTCAAGTAAATAACTTAAAGAATGGAGGTTATTAGTTTAAAGTTCTGTACTTTAAGTTAAAATAAAAATTCTTTTCTTCAAGTAAATAACTTAAAGAAAGGAAGTTATTAATTTAAAGTTCTGTACTTTAAGTTAAAATAAAAATTCTTTTCTTCAAGTAAATAACTTAAAGAATGAAAGTTATTAGTTTAAAGTTCTGTACTTTAAGTTAAAATCAAAATTCTTTTCTTCAAGTAAATATCTTAAAAAACGGACGTTATTAATGTATAGTTCTGTACTTTTAGTTAAAATCAATATTTATTTCTTTAAGTTGATAACTTATAAAATGGAAGTAATTAGTTTAAAGTTCTGTACTTTAAGTTAAAATCAAAATTCTTTTCTTCAAGTAAATAACTTAAAGAAAGGAAGTTATTATTTTAAAGTTCTGTACTTTAAGTTAAAATCAAAATTCTTTTCGTCAAGTAAATATCTTAATGAATGGAAGTAATTAGTTTAAAGTTCTGTACTTTAAGTTAAAATCTAAATTCTTTTCTTCAAGTAAATAACTTAAAGAATGGAGGTTATTAGTTTAAAGTTCTGTACTTTAAGTTAAAATCAAAATTCTTTTCGTCAAGTTAAAAACTTAAAGAATGGAAGTTATTATTTTAAAGTTCTGTACTTTAAGTTAAAATCAAAATTCTTTTCGTCAAGTAAATAACTTAATGAATGGAAGTAATTAGTTTAAAGTTCTGTACTTTAAGTTAAAATCAAAATTCTTTTCTACAAGTTAATAACTTAAAGAATGGAAGTTGTTAGTTCAAAGTTCTGTACTTTAAGTTAAAATCAAAATTCTTTTCGTCAAGTTAAAAACTTAAAGAATGGAAGTAATTAGTTTAAAGTTCTGTACTTTAAGTTAAAATCAAAATTCTTCTCTTCAAGTAAATAACTTAAAGAATGGAAGTTATTAGTTTAAAGTTCTGTACTTTAAGTTAAAATCAAAATTCTTTTCTTCAAGTTAATAACTTAAAGAATGGAAGTTGTTAGTTTAAAGTTTTGTACTTTAAGTTAAAATCAAAATTCTTTTCTTAAAGTTAATAACTTAAAGAATAGAAGTTGTTAGTTCAAAATTCTGTACTTTAAGTTAAAATCAAAATTCTTTTTTTCAAGTAAAGTACTTAAAGAATGGAAGTAATTAGTTTAAAGTTCTGTACTTTAAGTTAAAATCAAAATTATTTACTTCAAGTTAATAACTTAAAGAATGGAAGTTGTTAGTTCAAAGTTCTGTACTTTAAGTTAAAATCGAAATTCTATTCTTCAAGTTAATAACTTAAAGAATGGAAGTTGTTACTTTAAAGTTCTGTACTTTAAGTTAAAATCAAAATTCTTTTCTTCAAGTTAATAACTTAAAGAACGGAAGTTGTTAGTTTAAAGTTCTGTACTTTAAGTGAAAATCAAAATTCTTTTCTTCAAGTTAATAACTTAAAGAATGGAATTTGTTAGTTCAAAGTTCTGTACTTTAAGTTAAAATCAAAATTCTTTTCTTCAAGTAAATAACTTATAGAATGGAAGTTATTAGATTAAAGTTCTGTACTTTAAGCTAAAATCAAAATTCTTTTCTTCAAGTAAATATCTTAAAAAACGGACGTTATTAATGTATAGTTCTGTACTTTTAGTTAAAATCAATATTTATTTCTTTAAGTTGATAACTTATAAAATGGAAGTAATTAGTTTAAAGTTCTGTACTTTGAGTTAAAATCAAAATTCTTTTCTTCAAGTAAATAACTTAAAGAATGGAAGTTATTAGTTTAAAGTTCTGTACTTTAAGTTAAAATCAAAATTTTTTTCTTCAAGTTAATAACTTAAAGAATGGAAGTTGTTAGTTTAAAGTTTTGTACTTTAAGTTAAAATCAAAATTCTTTGCTTCAAGTTAATAACTTAAAGAATGGAAGTTGGTAGTTTAAAGTTCTGTACTTTAAGTTAAAATAAAAATTCTTTTCTTCAAGTAAATAACTTAAAGAAAGGAAGTTATTAATTTAAAGTTCTGTACTTTAAGTTAAAATAAAAATTCTTTTCTTCAAGTAAATAACTTAAAGAATGAAAGTTATTAGTTTAAAGTTCTGTACTTTAAGTTAAAATCAAAATTCTTTTCTTCAAGTAAATATCTTAAAAAACGGACGTTATTAATGTATAGTTCTGTACTTTTAGTTAAAATCAATATTTATTTCTTTAAGTTGATAACTTATAAAATGGAAGTAATTAGTTTAAAGTTCTGTACTTTAAGTTAAAATCAAAATTCTTTTCTTCAAGTAAATAACTTAAAGAATGAAAGTTATTAGTTTAAAGTTCTGTACTTTAAGTTAAAATCAAAATTCTTTTCTTCAAGTTAATAACTTAAAGAATGGAAGTTGTTAGTTTAAAGTTCTGTACTTTAAGTTAAAATCAAAATTCTTTTTTTCAAGTTAATAACTTAAAGAATAGAAGTTGTTAGTTTAAAGTTCTGTACTTTAAGTTAAAATCAAAATTCTTTTCTTCAAGTAAATAACTTAAAGAAAGGAAGTTATTATTTTAAAGTTCTGTACTTTAAGTTAAAATCAAAATTCTTTTCGTCAAGTAAATAACTTAATGAATGGAAGTAATTAGTTTAAAGTTCGGTACTTTAAGTTAAAATCTAAATTCTTTTCTTCAAGTAAATAACTTAAAGAATGGAGGTTATTAGTTTAAAGTTCTGTACTTTAAGTTAAAATCAAAATTCTTTTCGTCAAGTTAAAAACTTAAAGAATGGAAGTTGTTAGTTCAAAGTTCTGTACTTTAAGTTAAAATAAAAATTCTTTTCGTCAAGTAAATAACTTAATGAATGGAAGTAATTAGTTTAAAGTTTTGTACTTTAAGTTAAAATCAAAATTCTTTTCTACAAGTTAATAACTTAAAGAATGGAAGTTGTTAGTTCAAAGCTCTGTACTTTAAGTTAAAATCAAAATTCTTTTCGTCAAGTTAAAAACTTAAAGAATGGAAGTTATTAGTTTAAAGTTCTGTACTTTAAGTTAAAATCAAAATTCTTTTCTTCAAGTTAATAACTTAAAGAATGGAAGTTGTTAGTTTAAAGTTCTGTACTTTAAGTTAAAATCAAAATTCTTTTCTTCAAGTAAATAACTTAAAGAAAGGAAGTTATTAATTTAAAGTTCTGTACTTTAAGTTAAAATAAAAATTCTTTTCGTCAAGTAAATAACTTAATGAATGGAAGTAATTAGTTTAAAGTTCTGTACTTTAAGTTAAAATCAAAATTCTTCTCTTCAAGTAAATAACTTAAAGAATGGAAGTTATTAGTTTAAAGTTCTGTACTTTAAGTTAAAATCTAAATTCTTTTCTTCAAGTAAATAACTTAAAGAATGGAGGTTATTAGTTTAAAGTTCTGTACTTTAAGTTAAAATCAAAATTCTTTTCGTCAAGTTAAAAACTTAATGAATGGAAGTAATCAGTTTAAAGTTCTGTACTTTAAGTTAAAATCAAAATTCTTTTCTTCAAGGTAATAACTTAAAGAATGGAAGTTGTTAGTTTAAAGTTCTGTACTTTAAGTTAAAATCAAAATTATTTTCTTCAAGTTAATAACTTAAAGAATGGAAGTTGTTAGTTTAAAGTTCTGTACTTTAAGTTAAAATCAAAATTCTTTTCTTCAAGTAAATAACTTAAAGAAAGGACGTTATTAATTTATAGTTCTGTACTTTAAGTTTTAATCAAAATTCTTTTCTTCAAGTAAATAACTTAAAGAATGGAAGTTGTTAGTTTAAAATTCTGTACTTTAAGTTAAAATCAAAATTCGTTTCTTCAAGTTAATAACTTAAAGAATGGAAGTTGTTAGTTTAAAGTTCTGTACTTTAAGTTAAAATCAAAATTCTTTTCTTCAAGTTCTTAACTTATAGAATGGAAGTTGTTAGTTTAAAGTTCTGTACTTTAAGTTAAAATCAAAATTCTTTTCTTCAAGTAAATAACTTAAAGAAAAGACGTTATTAATTTATAGTTCTGTACTTTAAGTTAAAATCAAAATTCTTTTCTTCAAGTAAATAACTTAAAGAAAGGAAGTTATTAATTTAAAGTTATGCACTTTAAGGTAAAATCAAAATTCTTTTCGTCAAGTAAATAACTTAAAGAATGGAAGTAATTAGTCTAAAGTTCTGCACTTTCAGTTAAAATCAAAATTCTTTTCTTCAAGTTAATAACTTAAAGAATGGAAGTTGTTAGTTTAAAGTTCTGTACTTTTAGTTAAAATCAAAATTCTATTCTTCAAGTTAATAACTTAAAGAATGGAAGTTGTTAGTTTAAAGTTCTGTACTTGAAGTTAAAATCAAAATTCTATCCTTCAAGTTAATAACTGAAGGAATGGAAGTTGTTAGTTTAAAGTTCTGTACTTTAAGTTAAAATCAAAATTCTTTTCTTCAAGTAAATAACTTAAAGAAAGGAAGTTATTAATTTAAAGTTCTGTACTTTAAGTTAAAATCAAAATTTTTTTCGTCAAGTAAATAACTTAATGAATGGACGTAATCAATTTAAAGTTCTGTACTTTAAGTTAAAATCAAAATTCTTTTCTTCAAGTAAATAACTTAAAGAAAGGAAGTTATTAATTTAAAGTTCTGTACTTTAAGTTAAAATCAAAATTTTTTTCGTCAAGTAAATAACTTAATGAATGGACGTAATCAGTTTAAAGTTCTGTACTTTAAGTTAAAATCAAAATTCTTTTCTTCAAGTTAATAACTTAAAGAATGGAAGTTGTTAGTTTAAAGTTCTGTACTTTAAGTTAAAATCAAAATTCTTTTCTTCAAGTTAATAACTTAAAGAATGGAAGTTGTTAGTTTAAAGTTCTGTACTTTAAGTTAAAATCAAAATTTTTTTCTTCAAGTAAATAACTTATAGAAAGGAAGTTATTAATTTAAAGTTATGCACTTTAAGGTAAAATCAAAATTCTTTTCGTCAAGTAAATAACTTAAAGAATGGAAGTAATTAGTTTAAAGTTCTGTACTTTAAGTTAAAATCCAAATTCTTTTCTTCAAGTTAATAACTTCAAGAATGGAAGTAATTTGTTTAAAGTTCTGTACTTTAAGTTAAAATCAAAATTCTTTTTTTCAAGTTAATAACTTAAAGAATGGAAGTTGTTAGTTTAAAGTTCTGTACTTTAAGTTAAAATCAAAATTCTTTTCTTCAAGTAAATAACTTAAAGAAAGGAAGTTATTAATTTAAAGTTCTGTACTTTAAGTTAAAATCAAAATTCTTTTGGTCAAGTAAATAACTTAATGAATGGAAGTAATCAGTTTAAAGTTCTGTACTTTAAGTTAAAATCAAAATTCTTTTTTTCAAGTTAATAACTTAAAGAATGGAAGTTGTTAGTTTAAAGTTCTGTACTATAAGTTAAAATCAAAATTCTTTTCTTCATGTTAATAACTTAAAGAATGGAAGTTGTTAGTTTAAAGTTCTGTACTTTAAGGTAAAATCAAAATTCTTTTCTTCAAGTAAATAACTTAAAGAAAAGACGTTAATAATTTATAGTTCTGTACTTTAAGTTAAAATCAAAATTCTTTTCTTCAAGTAAATAACTTAAAGAAATGAAGTTATTAATTTAAAGTTATGCACTTTAAGGTAAAATCAAAATTCTTTTCGTCAAGTAAATAACTTAAAGAATGGAAGTAATTAGTTTAAAGTTCTGCACTTTAAGTTAAAATCAAAATTCTATCCTTCAAGTTAATAACTGAAAGAATGGAAGTTGTTAGTTTAAAGTTCTGTACTTTAAGTTAAAATCAAAATTCTATCCTTCAAGTTAATAACTGAAAGAATGGAAGTTGTTAGTTTAAAGTTCTGTACTTTAAGTTAATATCAAAATTCTTTTCTTCAAGTTAATAACTTAAAGAATGGAAGTTATTAGTTTAAAGTTCTGTACTTTAAGTTAAAATCAAAATTCTCTTCTTCAAGTAATTAACTTAAAGAATGGAAGTTACAATTTTAAAGTTCTGTACTTTAAGTTAAAATCAAAATTCTTTTCTTCAAGTTAATAACTGAAGGAATGGAAGCTGTTAGTTTAAAGTTCTGTACTTTAAGTTAAAATCAAAATTCTTTTCTTCAAGTTAATAACTTAAAGAATGGAAGTTGTTAGTTTAAAGTTCTGTACTTTAAGTTAAAATCAAAATTCTTTTCTTCAAGTTAATAACTTAAAGAATGGAAGTAATTAATTTAAAGTTCTGTACATTAAGTTAAAATCAAAATTCTTTTCTTCAAGTTAATAACTTAAAGAATGGAAGTTGTTAGTTTAAAGTTCTGTACTTTAAGTTAAAATCAAAATTCTTTTCTTCAAGTTAATAACTTAAAGAATGGAAGTTGTTAGTTTAAAGTTCTGTATTTTAAGTTAAAATCAAAATTGTCTTCTTCAAGTAATTAACTTAAAGAATGGAAGTTACAATTTTAAAGTTCTGTACTTTAAGTTAAAATCAAAATTCTTTTCTTCAAGTTAATAACTTAAAGAATGGAAGTTGTTAGTTCAAAGTTCTGTACTTAAAGTTAAAATCAAAATTCTTTTCTTCAAGTTAATAACTTAAAGAATGGAAGTTGTTAGTTCAAAGTTCTGTACTTTAAGTTAACATCAAAATTCTTTTCTTCAAGGAAATAACTTAAAGAAAGGACGTTATTAATTTATAGTTCTGTACTTTAAGTTAAAATCAAAATTCTTTTCGTCAAGTAAATAACTTAAAGAATGGAAGTAATTAGTTTAAAGTTCTGTACTTTAAGTTAAAATCAAAATTCTTTTCTTCAAGTTAATAACTTAAAGAATGGAAGTTGTTAGTTTAAAGTTCTGTACTTTAAGTTAAAATCAAAATTCTCTTCTTCAAGTAATTAACTTAAAGAATGGAAGTTACAATTTTAAAGTTCTGTACTTTAAGTTAAAATCAAAATTCTTTTCTTCAAGTAAATAACTTAACGAATGGAAGTAATTAGTTTAAAGTTCTGTACTTTAAGTTAAAATCAAAATTCTTTTCTTCAAGTTAATAACTTAAAGAATGGAATTGTTAGTTTAAAGTTCTGTACTTTAAGTTAAAATCAAAATTTTTTTCTTCAAGTTAGTAACTTAAAGAATGGAAGTTGTTAGTTCAAAATTCTGTACTTTAAGTTAAAATCAAAATTCTTTTTGTCAAGTTAATAACTTAAAGAATGGAAGTTATTAGTTTAAAGTTCAGTACTTTAAGTTAAAATAAAAATTCTTTTCTTCAAGTTAATAACTTAAAGAAAGGAAGTTATTAATTTAAAGTTATGCACTTTAAGGTAAAATCAAAATTCTTTTCGTCAAGTAAATAACTTAAAGAATGGAAGTAATTAGTTTAATGCTCTGTACTTTAAGTTAAAATCAAAATTCTCTTCTTCAAGTATTTAACTTAAGGAATGGAAGTTACAATTTTAAAGTTCTGTACTTTAAGTTAAAATCAAAATTATTTTCTTCAAGAAAATAACTTAAAGCGTAGAAGTTATTAGTTTAAAGTTCTGTACTTTAAGTTAAAATCAAAATTCTTTTCTTCAAGTTAATAACTTAAAAAATGGAATTGTTAGTTTAAAGTTCTGTACTTTAAGTTAAAATCAAAATTCTTTTCTTCAAGTTAATAACTTAAAAAATGGAATTGTTAGTTTAAAGTTCTGTACTTTAAGTTAAAATCAAAATTCTTTTCTTCAAGTTAGTAACTTAAAGAATGGAAGTTGTTAGTTCAAAGTTCTGTACTTTAAGTTAAAATCAAAATTCTTTTCGTCAAGTTAAAAACTTAATGAATGGAAGTAATCAGTTTAAAGTTCTGTACTTTAAGTTAAAATCAAAATTCTTTTCTTCAAGGTAATAACTTAAAGAATGGAAGTTGTTAGTTTAAAGTTCTGTACTTTAAGTTAAAATCAAAATTATTTTCTTCAAGTTAATAACTTAAAGAATGGAAGTTGTTAGTTTAAAGTTCTGTACTTTAAGTTAAAATCAAAATTCTTTTCTTCAAGTAAATAACTTAAAGAAAGGACGTTATTAATTTATAGTTCTGTACTTTAAGTTTTAATCAAAATTCTTTTCTTCAAGTAAATAACTTAAAGAATGGAAGTTGTTAGTTTAAAATTCTGTACTTTAAGTTAAAATCAAAATTCGTTTCTTCAAGTTAATAACTTAAAGAATGGAAGTTGTTAGTTTAAAGTTCTGTACTTTAAGTTAAAATCAAAATTCTTTTCTTCAAGTTCTTAACTTATAGAATGGAAGTTGTTAGTTTAAAGTTCTGTACTTTAAGTTAAAATCAAAATTCTTTTCTTCAAGTAAATAACTTAAAGAAAAGACGTTATTAATTTATAGTTCTGTACTTTAAGTTAAAATCAAAATTCTTTTCTTCAAGTAAATAACTTAAAGAAAGGAAGTTATTAATTTAAAGTTATGCACTTTAAGGTAAAATCAAAATTCTTTTCGTCAAGTAAATAACTTAAAGAATGGAAGTAATTAGTCTAAAGTTCTGCACTTTCAGTTAAAATCAAAATTCTTTTCTTCAAGTTAATAACTTAAAGAATGGAAGTTGTTAGTTTAAAGTTCTGTACTTTTAGTTAAAATCAAAATTCTATTCTTCAAGTTAATAACTTAAAGAATGGAAGTTGTTAGTTTAAAGTTCTGTACTTGAAGTTAAAATCAAAATTCTATCCTTCAAGTTAATAACTGAAGGAATGGAAGTTGTTAGTTTAAAGTTCTGTACTTTAAGTTAAAATCAAAATTCTTTTCTTCAAGTAAATAACTTAAAGAAAGGAAGTTATTAATTTAAAGTTCTGTACTTTAAGTTAAAATCAAAATTTTTTTCGTCAAGTAAATAACTTAATGAATGGACGTAATCAATTTAAAGTTCTGTACTTTAAGTTAAAATCAAAATTCTTTTCTTCAAGTAAATAACTTAAAGAAAGGAAGTTATTAATTTAAAGTTCTGTACTTTAAGTTAAAATCAAAATTTTTTTCGTCAAGTAAATAACTTAATGAATGGACGTAATCAGTTTAAAGTTCTGTACTTTAAGTTAAAATCAAAATTCTTTTCTTCAAGTTAATAACTTAAAGAATGGAAGTTGTTAGTTTAAAGTTCTGTACTTTAAGTTAAAATCAAAATTCTTTTCTTCAAGTTAATAACTTAAAGAATGGAAGTTGTTAGTTTAAAGTTCTGTACTTTAAGTTAAAATCAAAATTTTTTTCTTCAAGTAAATAACTTATAGAAAGGAAGTTATTAATTTAAAGTTATGCACTTTAAGGTAAAATCAAAATTCTTTTCGTCAAGTAAATAACTTAAAGAATGGAAGTAATTAGTTTAAAGTTCTGTACTTTAAGTTAAAATCCAAATTCTTTTCTTCAAGTTAATAACTTCAAGAATGGAAGTAATTTGTTTAAAGTTCTGTACTTTAAGTTAAAATCAAAATTCTTTTTTTCAAGTTAATAACTTAAAGAATGGAAGTTGTTAGTTTAAAGTTCTGTACTTTAAGTTAAAATCAAAATTCTTTTCTTCAAGTAAATAACTTAAAGAAAGGAAGTTATTAATTTAAAGTTCTGTACTTTAAGTTAAAATCAAAATTCTTTTGGTCAAGTAAATAACTTAATGAATGGAAGTAATCAGTTTAAAGTTCTGTACTTTAAGTTAAAATCAAAATTCTTTTTTTCAAGTTAATAACTTAAAGAATGGAAGTTGTTAGTTTAAAGTTCTGTACTATAAGTTAAAATCAAAATTCTTTTCTTCATGTTAATAACTTAAAGAATGGAAGTTGTTAGTTTAAAGTTCTGTACTTTAAGGTAAAATCAAAATTCTTTTCTTCAAGTAAATAACTTAAAGAAAAGACGTTAATAATTTATAGTTCTGTACTTTAAGTTAAAATCAAAATTCTTTTCTTCAAGTAAATAACTTAAAGAAATGAAGTTATTAATTTAAAGTTATGCACTTTAAGGTAAAATCAAAATTCTTTTCGTCAAGTAAATAACTTAAAGAATGGAAGTAATTAGTTTAAAGTTCTGCACTTTAAGTTAAAATCAAAATTCTTTTCTTCAAGTTAATAACTTAAAGAATGGAAGTTGTTAGTTTAAAGTTCTGTACTTTTAGTTAAAATCAAAATTCTATTCTTCAAGTTAATAACTTAAAGAATGGAAGTTGTTAGTTTAAAGTTCTGTACTTTAAGTTAAAATCAAAATTCTATCCTTCAAGTTAATAACTGAAAGAATGGAAGTTGTTAGTTTAAAGTTCTGTACTTTAAGTTAATATCAAAATTCTTTTCTTCAAGTTAATAACTTAAAGAATGGAAGTTATTAGTTTAAAGTTCTGTACTTTAAGTTAAAATCAAAATTCTCTTCTTCAAGTAATTAACTTAAAGAATGGAAGTTACAATTTTAAAGTTCTGTACTTTAAGTTAAAATCAAAATTCTTTTCTTCAAGTTAATAACTGAAGGAATGGAAGCTGTTAGTTTAAAGTTCTGTACTTTAAGTTAAAATCAAAATTCTTTTCTTCAAGTTAATAACTTAAAGAATGGAAGTTGTTAGTTTAAAGTTCTGTACTTTAAGTTAAAATCAAAATTCTTTTCTTCAAGTTAATAACTTAAAGAATGGAAGTAATTAATTTAAAGTTCTGTACATTAAGTTAAAATCAAAATTCTTTTCTTCAAGTTAATAACTTAAAGAATGGAAGTTGTTAGTTTAAAGTTCTGTACTTTAAGTTAAAATCAAAATTCTTTTCTTCAAGTTAATAACTTAAAGAATGGAAGTTGTTAGTTTAAAGTTCTGTATTTTAAGTTAAAATCAAAATTGTCTTCTTCAAGTAATTAACTTAAAGAATGGAAGTTACAATTTTAAAGTTCTGTACTTTAAGTTAAAATCAAAATTCTTTTCTTCAAGTTAATAACTTAAAGAATGGAAGTTGTTAGTTCAAAGTTCTGTACTTAAAGTTAAAATCAAAATTCTTTTCTTCAAGTTAATAACTTAAAGAATGGAAGTTGTTAGTTCAAAGTTCTGTACTTTAAGTTAACATCAAAATTCTTTTCTTCAAGGAAATAACTTAAAGAAAGGACGTTATTAATTTATAGTTCTGTACTTTAAGTTAAAATCAAAATTCTTTTCGTCAAGTAAATAACTTAAAGAATGGAAGTAATTAGTTTAAAGTTCTGTACTTTAAGTTAAAATCAAAATTCTTTTCTTCAAGTTAATAACTTAAAGAATGGAAGTTGTTAGTTTAAAGTTCTGTACTTTAAGTTAAAATCAAAATTCTCTTCTTCAAGTAATTAACTTAAAGAATGGAAGTTACAATTTTAAAGTTCTGTACTTTAAGTTAAAATCAAAATTCTTTTCTTCAAGTAAATAACTTAACGAATGGAAGTAATTAGTTTAAAGTTCTGTACTTTAAGTTAAAATCAAAATTCTTTTCTTCAAGTTAATAACTTAAAGAATGGAATTGTTAGTTTAAAGTTCTGTACTTTAAGTTAAAATCAAAATTTTTTTCTTCAAGTTAGTAACTTAAAGAATGGAAGTTGTTAGTTCAAAATTCTGTACTTTAAGTTAAAATCAAAATTCTTTTTGTCAAGTTAATAACTTAAAGAATGGAAGTTATTAGTTTAAAGTTCAGTACTTTAAGTTAAAATAAAAATTCTTTTCTTCAAGTTAATAACTTAAAGAAAGGAAGTTATTAATTTAAAGTTATGCACTTTAAGGTAAAATCAAAATTCTTTTCGTCAAGTAAATAACTTAAAGAATGGAAGTAATTAGTTTAATGCTCTGTACTTTAAGTTAAAATCAAAATTCTCTTCTTCAAGTATTTAACTTAAAGAATGGAAGTTACAATTTTAAAGTTCTGTACTTTAAGTTAAAATCAAAATTATTTTCTTCAAGAAATAAACTTAAAGCGTAGAAGTTATTAGTTTAAAGTTCTGTACTTTAAGTTAAAATCAAAATTCTTTTCTTCAAGTTAATAACTTAAAAAATGGAATTGTTAGTTTAAAGTTCTGTACTTTAAGTTAAAATCAAAATTCTTTTCTTCAAGTTAGTAACTTAAAGAATGGAAGTTGTTAGTTCAAAGTTCTGTACTTTAAGTTAAAATCAAAATTCTTTTCGTCAAGTTAATAACTTAACGAATGGAAGTTATTAGTTTAAAGTTCAGTACTTTAAGTTAAAATCAAAATTCTTTTCTTCAAGTAAATAACTTAAAGAAAGGAAGTTGTTAGTTTAAAGTTCTGTACTTTAAGTTAAAATCAAAATTCTTTTCTTCAAGTTAATAACTTAAAGAATGGAAGTTGTTAGTTTAAAGTTCTGTACTTTAAGTTAAAATCAAAATTCTTTTCTTCAAGTTAATAACTTAAAGAATGGAAGTTGTTAGTTTAAAGTTCTGTACTTTAAGTTAAAATCAAAATTCTTTTCTTCAAGTAATTAACTTAAAGAATGGAAGTTACAATTTTAAAGTTCTGTACTTTAAGTTAAAATCAAAATTCTTTTCTTCAAGTAAATAACTTAAAGAATGGAAGTTATTAGTTTAAAGTTCTGTACTTTAAGTTAAAATCAAAATTCTTTTCTTCAAGTTAATAACTTAAAGAATGGAATTGTTATTTTAAAGTTCTGTACTTTAAGTTAAAATCAAAATTCTTTTCTTCAAGTTAATAACTTAAAGAATGGAAGTTGTTAGTTTAAAGTTCTGTACTTTAAGTTAAAATCAAAATTCTTTTCGTCAAGTTAATAACTTAAAGAATGGAAGTTATTAGTTTAAAGTTCTGTACTTTAAGTTAAAATCAAAATTCTTTTCTTCAAGTTAATAACTTAAAGAATGGAAGTTGTTAGTTTAAAGTTCTGTACTTTAAGTTAAAATCAAAATTCTTTTCTTCAAGTTAATAACTGAAGGAATGGAAGTTGTTAGTTTAAAGCTCTGTAATTTAAGTTAAAATCAAAATTCTTTTCTTCAAGTTAATAACTTAAAGAATGGAAGTTGTTAGTTAAAAGTTCTGTACTTTAAGTTAAAATCAAAATTCTTTTCGTCAAGTTAATAACTTAAAGAATGGAAGTTGTTAGTTTAAAGTTCTGTACTTTAAGTTAAAATCAAAATTCTTTTCGTCAAGTTAATAACTTAAAGAACGGAAGTTATTAGTTTAAAGTTCTGTACTTTAAGTTAAAATCAAAATTCTTTTCTTCAAGTTAATAACTTAAAGAATGGAAGTTGTTAGTTAAAAGTTCTGTACTTTAAGTTAAAATCAAAATTCTTTTCTTCAAGTTAATAACTTAAAGAATGGAATTGTTAGTTTAAAGTTCTGTACTTTAAGTTAAAATCAAAATTCTTTTCTTCAAGTTAGTAACTTAAAGAATGGAAGTTGTTCGTTCAAAGTTCTGTACTTTAAGTTAAAATCAAAATCCTTTTCGTCAAGTTAATAACTTAAAGAATGGAAGTTATTAGTTTAACGTTCAGTACTTTAAGTTAAAATCAAAATTCTTTTCTTCAAGTTAATAACTTAAAGAAAGGAAGTTATTAATTTAAAGTTATGCACTTTAAGGTAAAATCAAAATTCTTTTCGTCAAGTAAATAACTTAAAGAATGGAAGTTATTAGTTTAAAGTTCTGTACTTTAAGTTAAAATCAAAATTCTTTTCTTCAAGTTAATAACTTAAAAAATGGAATTGTTAGTTTAAAGTTCTGTACTTTAAGTTAAAATCAAAATTCTTTTCGTCAAGTTAATAACTTAACGAATGGAAGTTATTAGTTTAAAGTTCAGTACTTTAAGTTAAAATCAAAATTCTTTTCTTCAAGTAATTAACTTAAAGAATGGAAGTTACAATTTTAAAGTTCTGTACTTTAAGTTAAAATCAAAATTCTTTTCTTCAAGTTAATAACTTAAAAAATGGAATTGTTAGTTTAAAGTTCTGTACTTTAAGTTAAAATCAAAATTCTTTTCTTCAAGTTAGTAACTTAAAGAATGGAAGTTGTTAGTTCAAAGTTCTGTACTTTAAGTTAAAATCAAAATTCTTTTCGTCAAGTTAATAACTTAACGAATGGAAGTTATTAGTTTAAAGTTCAGTACTTTAAGTTAAAATCAAAATTCTTTTCTTCAAGTAATTAACATAAAGAATGGAAGTTACAATTTTAAAGTTCTGTACTTTAAGCTAAAATCAAAATTCTTTTCTTCAAGTAAATAACTTAAAGAATGGAAGTTGTTAGTTTAAAGTTCTGTACTTTAAGTTAAAATCAAAATTCTTTTCTTCAAGTTAATAACTTATAGAATGGAAGTTGTTAGTTTAAAGTTCTGTACTTTAAGTTAAAATCAAAATTCTTTTCTTCAAGTAAATAACTTAAAGAAAGGAAGTTATTAATTTAAAGTTATGCACTTTAAGGTAAAATCAAAATTCTTTTCGTCAAGTAAATAACTTAAAGAATGGAAGTAATTAGTTTAAAGCTCTGTACTTTAAGTTAAAATCAAAACTATTTTCTTCATGTTAATAACTTAAAGAATGGAAGTTGTTAGTTTAAAGTTCTGTACTTTAAGTTAAAATCAAAATTCTTTTCTTCAAGTTAATAACTTATAGAATGGAAGTTGTTAGTTTAAAGTTCTGTACTTTAAGTTAAAATCAAATTTCTTTTCTTCAAGTAAATAACTTAAAGAAAGGAAGTTATTAATTTAAAGTTATGCACTTTAAGTTAAAATCAAAATTCTTTTCTTCAAGTTAATAACTTAAAGAATGGAAGTTGTTAGTTTAAAGTTCTGTACTTTAAGTTAAAATCAAAATTCTTTTCTTCAAGTTAATAACTTAAAGAATGGAAGTTGTTAGTTTAAAGTTCTGTACTTTAAGTTAAAATCAAAATTCTCTTCTTCAAGTAATTAACTTAAAGAATGGAAGTTACAATTTTAAAGTTCTGTACTTTAAGTTAAAATCAAAATTCTTTTCTTCAAGTAAATAACTTAAAGAATGGAAGTTATTAGTTTAAAGTTCTGTACTTTAAGTTAAAATCAAAATTCTTTTCGTCAAGTTAATAACTTAAAGAATGGAAGTTGTTAGTTTAAAGTTCTGTACTTTAAGTTAAAATCAAAATGCTTTTCGTCAAGTTAATAACTTAAAGAACGGAAGTTATTAGTTTAAAGTTCTGTACTTTAAGTTAAAATCAAAATTCTTTTCTTCAAGTTAATAACTTAAAGAATGGAAGTTGTTAGTTAAAAGTTCTGTACTTTAAGTTAAAATCAAAATTCTTTTCTTCAAGTTAATAACTTAAAGAATGGAATTGTTAGTTTAAAGTTCTGTACTTTAAGTTAAAATCAAAATTCTTTTCTTCAAGTTAGTAACTTAAAGAATGGAAGTTGTTAGTTCAAAGTTCTGTACTTTAAGTTAAAATCAAAATTCTTTTCGTCAAGTTAATAACTTAACGAATGGAAGTTATTAGTTTAAAGTTCAGTACTTTAAGTTAAAATCAAAATTCTTTTCTTCAAGTAATTAACTTAAAGAATGGAAGTTACAATTTTAAAGTTCTGTACTTTAAGCTAAAATCAAAATTCTTTTCTTCAAGTTAATAACTTATAGAATGGAATTTGTTAGTTTAAAGTTCTGTACTTTAAGTTAAAATCAAAATTCTTTTCTTCAAGTAAATAACTTAAAGAAAGGAAGTTATTAATTTAAAGTTATGCACTTTAAGGTAAAATCAAAATTCTTTTCGTCAAGTAAATAACTTAAAGAATGGAAGTAATTAGTTTAAAGCTCTGTACTTTAAGTTAAAATCAAAACTATTTTCTTCATGTTAATAACTTAAAGAATGGAAGTTGTTAGTTTAAAGTTCTGTACTTTAAGTTAAAATCAAATTTCTTTTCTTCAAGTAAATAACTTAAAGAAAGGAAGTTATTAATTTAAAGTTATGCATTTTAAGTTAAAATCAAAATTCTTTTCTTCAAGTTAATAACTTAAAGAATGGAAGTTGTTAGTTTAAAGTTCTGTACTTTAAGTTAAAATCAAAATTCTTTTCTTCAAGTTAATAACTTAAAGAATGGAAGTTGTTAGTTTAAAGTTCTGTACTTTAAGTTAAAATCAAAATTCTTTTCTTCAAGTTAATAACTTAAAGAATGGAAGTTGTTAGTTAAAAGTTCTGTACTTTAAGTTAAAATCAAAATTCTTTTCTTCAAGTTAATAACTTAAAGAATGGAATTGTTAGTTTAAAGTTCTGTACTTTAAGTTAAAATCAAAATTCTTTTCTTCAAGTAAATAACTTAAAGAATGGAAGTTATTAGTTTAAAGTTCTGTACTTTAAGTTAAAATCAAAATTCTTTTCGTCAAGTTAATAACTTAAAGAATGGAAGTTGTTAGTTTAAAGTTCTGTACTTTAAGTTAATATCAAAATTCTTTTCTTCAAGTTAATAACTTAAAGAATGGAAGTTGTTAGTTTAAAGTTCTGTACTTTAAGTTAACATCAAAATTCTTTTCTTCAAGTTAATAACTGAAGGAATGGAAGTTGTTAGTTTAAAGCTCTGTAATTTAAGTTAAAATCAAAATTCTTTTCTTCAAGTTAATAACTTAAAGAATGGAAGTTGTTAGTTTAAAGTTCTGTACTTTAAGTTAAAATCAAAATTCTTTTCTTCAAGTTAATAACTTAAAGAATGGAAGTTGTTAGTTTAAAGTTCTGTACTTTAAGTTAAAATCAAAATTCTCTTCTTCAAGTAATTAACTTAAAGAATGGAAGTTACAATTTTAAAGTTCTGTACTTTAAGTTAAAATCAAAATTCTTTTCTTCAAGTAAATAACTTAAAGAATGGAAGTTATTAGTTTAAAGTTCTGTACTTTAAGTTAAAATCAAAATTCTTTTCGTCAAGTTAATAACTTAAAGAATGGAAGTTGTTAGTTTATAGTTCTGTACTTTAAGTTAAAAACAAAATTCTTTTCGTCAAGTTAATAACTTAAAGAACGGAAGTTATTAGTTTAAAGTTCTGTACTTTAAGTTAAAATCAAAATTCTTTTCGTCAAGTTAATAACTTAACGAATAGAAGTTATTAGTTTAAAGTTCTGTACTTTAAGTTAAAAGCAAAATTCTTTTCTTCAAGTTAGTAACTTAAAGAATGGAAGTTGTTAGCTCAAAGTTCTGTACTTTAAGTTAAAATCAAAATTCTTTTCGTCAAGTTAATAACTTAACGAATGGAAGTTATAAGTTTAAAGTTCTGTACTTTAAGTTAAAATCAAAATTCTTTTCGTCAAGTTAATAACTTAAAGAATGGAAGTTGTTAGTTTAAAGTTCTGTACTTTAAGTTAAAATCAAAATTCTTTTCGTCAAGTTAATAACTTAAAGAACGGAAGTTATTAGTTTAAAGTTCTGTACTTTAAGTTAAAATCAAAATTCTTTTCGTCAAGTTAATAACTTAACGAATGGAAGTTATAAGTTTAAAGTTCTGTACTTTAAGTTAAAATCAAAATTCTTTTCGTCAAGTTAATAACTTAAAGAATGGAAGTTGTTAGTTTAAAGTTCTGTACTTTAAGTTAAAATCAAAATTCTTTTCGACAAGTTAATAACTTAAAGAACGGAAGTTATTAGTTTAAAGTTCTGTACTTTAAGTTAAAATCAAAATTCTTTTCTTCAAGTTAATAACTTAAAGAATGGAAGTTGTTAGTTAAAAGTTCTGTACTTTAAGTTAAAATCAAAATTCTTTTCTTCAAGTTAATAACTTAAAGAATGGAATTGTTTGTTTAAAGTTCTGTACTTTAAGTTAAAATCAAAATTCTTTTCTTCAAGTTAGTAACTTAAAGAATGGAAGTTGTTCGTTCAAAGTTCTGTACTTTAAGTTAAAATCAAAATTCTTTTCTTCAAGTTAATAACTTAAAGAAAGGAAGTTATTAATTTAAAGTTATGCACTTTAAGGTAAAATCAAAATTCTTTTCGTCAAGTAAATAACTTAAAGAATGGAAGTTATTAGTTTAAAGTTCTGTACTTTAAGTTAAAATCAAAATTCTTTTCTTCAAGTTAATAACTTAAAAAATGGAATTGTTAGTTTAAAGTTCTGTACTTTAAGTTAAAATCAAAATTCTTTTCGTCAAGTTAATAACTTAACGAATGGAAGTTATTAGTTTAAAGTTCAGTACTTTAAGTTAAAATCAAAATTCTTTTCTTCAAGTAATTAACTTAAAGAATGGAAGTTACAATTTTAAAGTTCTGTACTTTAAGTTAAAATCAAAATTCTTTTCTTCAAGTAAATAACTTAAAGAATGGAAGTTATTAGTTTAAAGTTCTGTACTTTAAGTTAAAATCAAAATTCTTTTCTTCAAGTTAATAACTTAAAAAATGGAATTGTTAGTTTAAAGTTCTGTACTTTAAGTTAAAATCAAAATTCTTTTCTTCAAATTAGTAACTTAAAGAATGGAAGTTGTTAGTTCAAAGTTCTGTACTTTAAGTTAAAATCAAAATTTTTTTCGTCAAGTTAATAACTTAACGAATGGAAGTTATTAGTTTAAAGTTCAGTACTTTAAGTTAAAATCAAAATTCTTTTCTACAAGTAATTAACTTAAAGAATGGAAGTTACAATTTTAAAGTTCTGTACTTTAAGCTAAAATCAAAATTCTTTTCTTCAAGTAAATAACTTAAAGAATGGAAGTTGTTAGTTTAAAGTTCTGTACTTTAAGTTAAAATCAAAATTCTTTTCTTCAAGTTAATAACTTATAGAATGGAAGTTGTTAGTTTAAAGTTCTGTACTTTAAGTTAAAATCAAAATTCTTTTCTTCAAGTAAATAACTTAAAGAAAGGAAGTTATTAATTTAAAGTTATGCACTTTAAGGTAAAATCAAAATTCTTTTCGTCAAGTAAATAACTTAAAGAATGGAAGTAATTAGTTTAAAGCTCTGTACTTTAAGTTAAAATCAAAACTATTTTCTTCATGTTAATAACTTAAAGAATGGAAGTTGTTAGTTTAAAGTTCTGTACTTTAAGTTAAAATCAAAATTCTTTTCTTCAAGTTAATAACTTATAGAATGGAAGTTGTTAGTTTAAAGTTCTGTATTTTAAGTTAAAATCAAATTTCTTTTCTTCAAGTAAATAACTTAAAGAAAGGAAGTTATTAATTTAAAGTTATGCACTTTAAGTTAAAATCAAAATTCTTTTCTTCAATTTAATAACTTAAAGAATGGAAGTTGTTAGTTTAAAGTTCTGTACTTTAAGTTAAAATCAAAATTCTTTTCTTCAAGTTAATAACTTAAAGAATGGAAGTTGTTAGTTTAAAGTTCTGTACTTTAAGTTAAAATCAAAATTCTTTTCTTCAAGTTAATAACTTAAAGAATGGAAGTTGTTAGTTAAAAGTTCTGTACTTTAAGTTAAAATCAAAATTCTTTTCTTCAAGTTAATAACTTAAAGAATGGAATTGTTAGTTTAAAGTTCTGTACTTTAAGTTAAAATCAAAATTCTTTTCTTCAAGTAAATAACTTAAAGAATGGAAGTTATTAGTTTAAAGTTCTGTACTTTAAGTTAAAATCAAAATTCTTTTCGTCAAGTTAATAACTTAAAGAATGGAAGTTGTTAGTTTAAACTTCTGTACTTTAAGTTAATATCAAAATTCTTTTCTTCAAGTTAATACCTTAAAGAATGGAAGTTGTTAGTTTAAAGTTCTGTACTTTAAGTTAAAATCAAAATTCTTTTCTTCAAGTTAATAACTGAAGGAATGGAAGTTGTTAGTTAAAAAAGCTCTGTAATTTAAGTTAAAATCAAAATTCTTTTCTTCAAGTTAATAACTTAAAGAATGGAAGTTGTTAGTTTAAAGTTCTGTACTTTAAGTTAAAATCAAAATTCTTTTCTTCAAGTTAATAACTTAAAGAATGGAAGTTGTTAGTTTAAAGTTCTGTACTTTAAGTTAAAATCAAAATTCTCTTCTTCAAGTAATTAACTTAAAGAATGGAAGTTACAATTTTAAAGTTCTGTACTTTAAGTTAAAATCAAAATTCTTTTCGTCAAGTTAATAACTTAACGAATGGAAGTTATAAGTTTAAAGTTCTGTACTTTAAGTTAAAATCAAAATTCTTTTCGTCAAGTTAATAACTTAAAGAATGGAAGTTGTTAGTTTAAAGTTCTGTACTTTAAGTTAAAATCAAAATTCTTTTCGTCAAGTTAATAACTTAAAGAACGGAAGTTATTAGTTTAAAGTTCTGTACTTTAAGTTAAAATCAAAATTCTTTTCTTCAAGTTAATAACTTAAAGAATGGAAGTTGTTAGTTAAAAGTTCTGTACTTTAAGTTAAAATCAAAATTCTTTTCTTCAAGTTAATAACTTAAAGAATGGAATTGTTAGTTTAAAGTTCTGTACTTTAAGTTAAAATCAAAATTCTTTTCTTCAAGTTAGTAACTTAAAGAATGGAAGTTGTTCGTTCAAAGTTCTGTACTTTAAGTTAAAATCAAAATCCTTTTCGTCAAGTTAATAACTTAAAGAATGGAAGTTATTAGTTTAACGTTCAGTACTTTAAGTTAAAATCAAAATTCTTTTCTTCAAGTTAATAACTTAAAGAAAGGAAGTTATTAATTTAAAGTTATGCACTTTAAGGTAAAATCAAAATTCTTTTCGTCAAGTAAATAACTTAAAGAATGGAAGTTATTAGTTTAAAGTTCTGTACTTTAAGTTAAAATCAAAATTCTTTTCTTCAAGTTAATAACTTAAAAAATGGAATTGTTAGTTTAAAGTTCTGTACTTTAAGTTAAAATCAAAATTCTTTTCGTCAAGTTAATAACTTAACGAATGGAAGTTATTAGTTTAAAGTTCAGTACTTTAAGTTAAAATCAAAATTCTTTTCTTCAAGTAATTAACTTAAAGAATGGAAGTTACAATTTTAAAGTTCTGTACTTTAAGCTAAAATCAAAATTCTTTTCTTCAAGTAATTAACTTAAAGAATGGAAGTTACAATTTTAAAGTTCTGTACTTTAAGTTATAATCAAAATTCTTTTCTTCAAGTAAATAACTTAAAGAATGGAAGTTATTAGTTTAAAGTTCTGTACTTTAAGTTAAAATCAAAATTCTTTTCTTCAAGTTAATAACTTAAAAAATGGAATTGTTAGTTTAAAGTTCTGTACTTTAAGTTAAAATCAAAATTCTTTTCTTCAAGTTAGTAACTTAAAGAATGGAAGTTGTTAGTTCAAAGTTCTGTACTTTAAGTTAAAATCAAAATTCTTTTCGTCAAGTTAATAACTTAACGAATGGAAGTTATTAGTTTAAAGTTCAGTACTTTAAGTTAAAATCAAAATTCTTTTCTTCAAGTAATTAACTTAAAGAATGGAAGTTACAATTTTAAAGTTCTGTACTTTAAGCTAAAATCAAAATTCTTTTCTTCAAGTAAATAACTTAAAGAATGGAAGTTGTTAGTTTAAAGTTCTGTACTTTAAGTTAAAATCAAAATTCTTTTCTTCAAGTAAATAACTTAAAGAAAGGAAGTTATTAATTTAAAGTTATGCACTTTAAGGTAAAATCAAAATTCTTTTCGTCAAGTAAATAACTTAAAGAATGGAAGTAATTAGTTTAAAGCTCTGTACTTTAAGTTAAAATCAAAACTATTTTCTTCATGTTAATAACTTAAAGAATGGAAGTTGTTAGTTTAAAGTTCTGTACTTTAAGTTAAAATCAAAATTCTTTTCTTCAAGTTAATAACTTATAGAATGGAAGTTGTTAGTTTAAAGTTCTGTACTTTAAGTTAAAATCAAATTTCTTTTCTTCAAGTAAATAACTTAAAGAAAGGAAGTTATTAATTTAAAGTTATGCACTTTAAGTTAAAATCAAAATTCTTTTCTTCAAGTTAATAACTTAAAGAATGGAAGTTGTTAGTTTAAAGTTCTGTACTTTAAGTTAAAATCAAAATTTTTTTCTTCAAGTTAATAACTTAAAGAATGGAAGTTGTTAGTTTAAAGTTCTGTACTTTAAGTTAAAATCAAAATTCTCTTCTTCAAGTAATTAACTTAAAGAATGGAAGTTACAATTTTAAAGTTCTGTACTTTAAGTTAAAATCAAAATTCTTTTCTTCAAGTAAATAACTTAAAGAATGGAAGTTATTAGTTTAAAGTTCTGTACTTTAAGTTAAAATCAAAATTCTTTTCGTCAAGTTAATAACTTAAAGAATGGAAGTTGTTAGTTTAAAGTTCTGTACTTTAAGTTAAAATCAAAATTCTTTTCGTCAAGTTAATAACTTAAAGAACGGAAGTTATTAGTTTAAAGTTCTGTACTTTAAGTTAAAATCAAAATTCTTTTCTTCAAGTTAATAACTTAAAGAATGGAAGTTGTTAGTTAAAAGTTCTGTACTTTAAGTTAAAATCAAAATTCTTTTCTTCAAGTTAATAACTTAAAGAATGGAATTGTTAGTTTAAAGTTCTGTACTTTAAGTTAAAATCAAAATTCTTTTCTTCAAGTAAATAACTTAAAGAATGGAAGTTATTAGTTTAAAGTTCTGTACTTTAAGTTAAAATCAAAATTTTTTTCGTCAAGTTAATAACTTAAAGAATGGAAGTTGTTAGTTTAAAGTTCTGTACTTTAAGTTAATATCAAAATTCTTTTCTTCAAGTTAATAACTTAAAGAATGGAAGTTGTTATTTTAAAGTTCTGTACTTTAAGTTAAAATCAAAATTCTTTTCTTCAAGTTAATAACTGAAGGAATGGAAGTTGTTAGTTTAAAGCTCTGTAATTTAAGTTAAAATCAAAATTCTTTTCTTCAAGTTAATAACTTAAAGAATGGAAGTTGTTAGTTTAAAGTTCTGTACTTTAAGTTAAAATCAAAATTCTTTTCTTCAAGTTAATAACTTAAAGAATGGAAGTTGTTAGTTTAAAGTTCTGTACTTTAAGTTAAAATCAAAATTCTCTTCTTCAAGTAATTAACTTAAAGAATGGAAGTTACAATTTTAAAGTTCTGTACTTTAAGTTAAAATCAAAATTCTTTTCTTCAAGTAAATAACTTAAAGAATGGAAGTTATTAGTTTAAAGTTCTGTACTTTAAGTTAAAATCAAAATTCTTTTCGTCAAGTTAATAACTTAAAGAATGGAAGTTGTTAGTTTATAGTTCTGTACTTTAAGTTAAAAACAAAATTCTTTTCGTCAAGTTAATAACTTAAAGAACGGAAGTTATTAGTTTAAAGTTCTGTACTTTAAGTTAAAATCAAAATTCTTTTCGTCAAGTTAATAACTTAACGAATGGAAGTTATTAGTTTAAAGTTCTGTACTTTAAGTTAAAAGCAAAATTCTTTTCTTCAAGTTAGTAACTTAATGAATGGAAGTTGTTAGCTCAAAGTTCTGTACTTTAAGTTAAAATCAAAATTCTTTTCGTCAAGTTAATAACTTAACGAATGGAAGTTATAAGTTTAAAGTTCTGTACTTTAAGTTAAAATAAAAATTATTTTCTTCAAGTAAATATCTTAAAGAATGGAAGTAATTAATTTAAAGTTCTGTACTTTAAGTTAAAAACAAAATTCTTTTCTTCCAGTAAATAACTTAAAGAATGGAAGTTATAAGTTTAAAGTTCTGTACTTTAAGTTAAAATAAAAACTATTTTCTTCAAGTAAATATCTTAAAGAATGGAAGTAATTAGTTTAAAGTTCTGTACTTTATGTTAAAATCAAAATTCTTTTCTTCAAGTAAATAACTTAAAGAAAGGAAGTTATTAATTTATAGTTCTGTACTTTTAGTTAAAATCAAAATTCTTTTCTTCAAGTAAATAACTTAAAGAAAGGAATTTATTAGTATAAAGTTCTGTATTTTAAGTTCAAATCAAAATTCTTTTCTTCAAGTACATAACTTAAAGAAAGGAAGTTAATTTAAAGTTCTCTACTTTAAGTTAAAATCAAAATTCTTTTCGTCAAGTAAATAACTTAAAGAATGGAAGTAATTAGTTTAAAGTTCTGTACTTTAAGTTAAAATCAAAATTCTTTTCTTAAAGTTAATAACTTAAAGAATGGAAGTTGTTAGTTTAAAGTTCTGTTCTTTAAGTTAAAATGAAAATTCTTTTCTTCAAGTAAATAACTTAAAGAAAGGAAGTTATTAGTTTAAAGTTATGTACTTTAAGTTAAAATCAAATTTCTTTTCTTCAAGTAAGTAACTTAAAGAATGGAAGTTATTAGTTTAAAGTTCTGTACTTTAAGTTAAAATCAAAATTCTTTTCTTCAAGTAGATAACTTAAAGAATGGAAGTTCTTTTTTTAAAGTTCTGTACTTTAACTTAAAATCAAAATTCTTTTCTTCAAGTAAATAACTTAAGGAATGGAAGTAATTAGTTTAAAGTTCTGTACTTTGAGTTAGGATCAAAATATTCTTCTTCAAGTAAATAACTTAAAGATTGGAAGTTATTACTTTAAAGCTCAGTACTTTAAGTTAAAATCAAAATTCTTTTCTTCAAGTAAATAACTTAAAGAATGGAAGTAATTAGTTTAAAGTTCTCTACTTTAAGTTGAAATCAAAATTCTTTTCTTCAAGTTAATAACTTAAAGAATGGAAGTTGTTAGTTTAAAGTTCTGTACTTTAAGTTAAATTCAAAATTCTTTTCTTCAAGTAAATAACTTAAAGAATGGACGTTATTAATTTAAAGTTCTGTACTTTAAGTTAAATTCAAAATTCTTTTCTTCAAGTAAATAACTTAAAGAAAGGACGTTATTAATTTATAGTTCTGTACTTTAATTTAAAATCAAAATTCTTTTCTTCAAGTAAATAACTTAAGGATTGAAAGTTATTAGTTTAAAGTTCTGTACTTTAAGTTAAAATCAAAATTCTTTTCTTCAAGTAAATAACTTAAAGAATGGAAGTAATTAGTTTAAAGTTCTGTACTTTAAGTTAAAATCAAAATTCTCATCTTCAAGTTAATAACTTAAAGAATGGAAGTTGTTAGTTGAAAGTTCTGAACCTTAATTTAAAATCAAAATTCTTTTCTTCAAGTAAATAACTTAAAGAAAGGAAGTTAATTTAAAGTTCACTACTTTAAGTTAAAATCAAAATTCTTTTCGTCAAGTAAATAACTTAAAGAATGGAAGTAATTAGTTTAAAGTTCTGTACTTTAAGTTAAAATCAAAATTCTTTTCTTCAAGTTAATAACTTAAAGAATGGAAGTTGTTAGTTTAAAGTTCTGTACTTTAAGTTAAAATCAAAATTCTCTTCTTCAAGTAATTAACTTAAAGAATGGAAGTTACAATTTTAAAGTTCTGTACTTTAAGTTAAAATCAAAATTCTTTTCTTCAAGTATATAACTTAAAGAATGGAAGTTATTAGTTTAAAGTTCTGTACTTTAAGTTAAAATCAAAATTATTTTCGTCAAGTTAATAACTTAAAGAATGGAAGTTGTTAGTTTAAAGTTCTGTACTTTAAGTTAAAATCAAAATTCTCTTCTTCAAGTAATTAACTTAAAGAATGGAAGTTACAATTTTAAAGTTCTGTACTTTAAGTTAAAATCAAAATTCTCATCTTCAAGTTAATAACTTAAAGAATGGAAGTTGTTAGTTGAAAGTTCTGAACCTTAATTTAAAATCAAAATTCTTTTCTTCAAGTAAATAACTTAAAGAAAGGAAGTTAATTTAAAGTTCACTACTTTAAGTTAAAATCAAAATTCTTTTCGTCAAGTAAATAACTTAAAGAATGGAAGTAATTAGTTTAAAGTTCTGTACTTTAAGTTAAAATCAAAATTCTTTTCTTCAAGTTAATAACTTAAAGAATGGAAGTTGTTAGTTTAAAGTTCTGTACTTTAAGTTAAAATCAAAATTCTCTTCTTCAAGTAATTAACTTAAAGAATGGAAGTTACAATTTTAAAGTTCTGTACTTTAAGTTAAAATCAAAATTCTTTTCTTCAAGTATATAACTTAAAGAATGGAAGTTATTAGTTTAAAGTTCTGAACTTTAAGTTAAAATCAAAATTATTTTCGTCAAGTTAATAACTTAAAGAATGGAAGTTGTTAGTTTAAAGTTCTGTACTTTAAGTTAAAATCAAAATTCTCTTCTTCAAGTAATTAACTTAAAGAATGGAAGTTACAATTTTAAAGTTCTGTACTTTAAGTTAAAATCAAAATTCTTTTCTTCAAGTATATAACTTAAAGAATGGAAGTTATTAGTTTAAAGTTCTGTACTTTAAATTAAAATCAAAATTCTTTTCTTCAAGTTAATAACTTAAAGAATGGAAGTTGTTAGTTAAAAGTTCTGTACTTTAAGTTAAAATCAAAATTCTTTTCTTCAAGTTAATAACTTAAAGAATGGAATTGTTAGTTTAAAGTTCTGTACTTTAAGTTAAAATCAAAATTCTTTTCTTCAAGTAATTAACTTAAAGAATGGAAGTTGTTAGTTTAAAGTTCTGTACTTTAAGTTAAAATCAAAATTCTTTTCTTCAAGTTAATAACTTAAAGAATGGAAGTTGTTAGTTTAAAGTTCTGTACTTTAAGTTAAAATCAAAATTCTTTTCTTCAAGTAAATAACTTAAAGAATGGAAGTTATTAGTTTAAAGTTCTGTACTTTAAGTTAAAATCAAAATTCTTTTCGTCAAGTTAATAACTTAAAGAATGGAAGTTGTTAGTTTAAAGTTCTGTACTTTAAGTTAATATCTAAATTCTTTTCTTCAAGTTAATAACTTAAAGAATGGAAGTTGTTAGTTTAAAGTTCTGTACTTTAAGTTAAAATCAAAATTCTTTTCTTCAAGTTAATAACTGAAGGAATGGAAGTTGTTAGTTTAAAGCTCTGTAATTTAAGTTAAAATCAAAATTCTTTTCTTCAAGTTAATAACTTAAAGAATGGAAGTTGTTAGTTTAAAGTTCTGTACTTTAAGTTAAAATCAAAATTCTTTTCTTCAAGTTAATAACTTAAAGAATGGAAGTTGTTAGATTAAAGTTCTGTACTTTAAGTTAAAATCAAAATTCTCATCTTCAAGTAATTAACTTAAAGAATGGAAGTTACAATTTTAAAGTTCTGTACTTTAAGTTAAAATCAAAATTCTTTTCTTCAAGTAAATAACTTAAAGAATGGAAGTTATTAGTTTAAAGTTCTGTACTTTAAGTTAAAATCAAAATTCTTTTCGTCAAGTTAATAACTTAAAGAATGGAAGTTGTTAGTTTATAGTTCTGTACTTTAAGTTAAAAACAAAATTCTTTTCGTCAAGTTAATAACTTAAAGAACGGAAGTTATTAGTTTAAAGTTCTGTACTTTAAGTTAAAATCAAAATTCTTTTCTTCAAGTTAATAACTTAAAGAATGGAAGTTGTTAGTTAAAAGTTCTGTACTTTAAGTTAAAATCAAAATTCTTTTCGTCAAGTTAATAACTTAACGAATGGAAGTTATTAGTTTAAAGTTCTGTACTTTAAGTTAAAAGCAAAATTCTTTTCTTCAAGTTAGTAACTTAAAGAATGGAAGTTGTTAGCTCAAAGTTCTGTACTTTAAGTTAAAATCAAAATTCTTTTCGTCAAGTTAATAACTTAACGAATGGAAGTTATTAGTTTAAAGTTCTGTACTTTAAGTTAAAATCAAAATTCTTTTCTTCAAGTTAATAACTTAAAGAATGGAAGTTGTTAGTTTAAAGTTCTGTACTTTAAGTTAAAATCAAAATTTTTTTCGGCAAGTTAATAACTTAAAGAATGGAAGTTATTAGTTTAAAGTTCTGTACTTTAAGTTAAAATCAAAATTCTTTTCTTCAAGTTAATAACTTAAAGAATGGAAGTTGTTAGTTTAAAGTTCTGTACTTTAAGTTAAAATCAAAATTCTTTTCTTCAAGTTAATAACTGAAGGAATGGAAGTTGTTAGTTTAAAGCTCTGTAATTTAAGTTAAAATCAAAATTCTTTTCTTCAAGTTAATAACTTAAAGAATGGAAGTTGTTAGTTAAAGTTCTGTACTTTAAGTTAAAATCAATATTCTTTTCTTCAAGTTAATAACTGAAGGAATGGAAGTTGTTAGTTTAAAGCTCTGTAATTTAAGTTAAAATCAAAATTCTTTTCTTCAAGTAAATAACTAAAAGAATGTAAGAAATTAGTTTAAAGTTCTGTATTTGAAGTTAAAATCAAAATTCTCTTCTTCAAGTAAATAGCTTAAACAATGGAAGTTACAATTTTAAAGTTCTGTACTTTAAGTTAAAATAAAAATTATTTTCTTCAAGTAAATATCTTAAAGAATGGAAGTAATTAGTTTAAAGTTCTGTACTTTAAGTTAAAAACAAAATTCTTTTCTTCCAGTAAATAACTTAAAGAATGGAAGTTATAAGTTTAAAGTTCTGTACTTTAAGTTAAAATAAAAACTATTTTCTTCAAGTAAATATCTTAAAGAATGGAAGTAATTAGTTTAAAGTTCTGTACTTTATGTTAAAATCAAAACTCTTTTCTTCAAGTAAATAACTTAAAGAAAGGAACTTATTAATTTATAGTTCTGTACTTTTAGTTAAAATCAAAATTCTTTTCTTCAAGTAAATAACTTAAAGAAAGGAATTTATTAGTATGAAGTTCTGTATTTTAAGTTCAAATCAAAATTCTTTTCTTCAAGTACATAACTTAAAGAAAGGAAGTTAATTTAAAGTTCTCTACTTTAAGTTAAAATCAAAATTCTTTTCGTCAAGTAAATAACTTAAAGAATGGAAGTAATTAGTTTAAAGTTCTGTACTTTAAGTTAAAATCAAAATTCTTTTCTTAAAGTTAATAACTTAAAGAATGGAAGTTGTTAGTTTAAAGTTCTGTACTTTAAGTTAAAATCAAAATTCTTTTCTGTAAGTAAATAACTTAAAGAAATTAAGTTATTAATTTATAGTTCTGTACTTTAAGTTAAAATCAAAATTCTGTTCTTCAAGTAAATAACTTAAAGAATGGAAGTAATTAGTTTAAAGTTCTGTACTTTAAGTTAAAAACAAAATTCTTTTCTTTGAGTAAATAACTTAAAGAATGGAAGTTATAAGTTTAAAGTTCTGTACTTTAAGTTAAAATAAAAATTATTTTCTTCAAGTAAATATCTTAAAGAATCGAAGTAATTAGTTTAAAGTTCTGTACTTTAAGTTAAACTCAAAATTCTTTTCTTCAAGTAAATAACTTAAAGATTGGAAGTTATTAGTTTAAAGTTCTGTACTTTAAGTTAAAATCAAAATTCTTTTCTTCAAGTAAATAACTTAAAGAATGGAAGTAATTAGTTTAAAGTTCTGTACTTTAAGTTAAAATCAAAATTCTCTTCTTCAAGTAATTAAGTTAAAGAATGGAAGTTACAATTTTAAAGTTCTGTACTTTAAGTTAAAATCAAAATTCTTTTCTTCAAGTAAATAACTTAAAGAATGGAAGTTATTAGTTTAAAGTTCTGTACTTTAAGTTAAAATCAAAATTCTTTTCTTCAAGTAAATAACTTAAAGAAAGGAAGTTATTAATTTATAGTTCTGTACTTTAAGTTAAAATCAAAATTCTTTTCTTCAAGTAAATAACTTAAAGATTGGAAGTTGTTAGTTTAAAGTTCTGTACTTTAAGTTAAAATCAAAATTCTCTGCTTCAAGTAATTAAGTTATGAATGGAAGTTACAATTTTAAAGTTCTGTACTTTAAGTTAAAATCAAAATTCTTTTCTTCAAGTAAATAACTTAAAGAAAGGAAGTTATTGATTTATAGTTCTGTACTTTAAGTTAAAATCAAAATTCTTTTCTTCAAGTAAATAACTTAAAGATTGGAAGTTATTAGTTTAAAGTTCTGTACTTTAAGTTAAAAACAAAATTTTTTTCTACGAGTAAATAACTTAAAGAATGGAAGTTATAAGTATAAAATTCTGTACTGTTCTTAAAATCAAAATTCTTTTCTTCAAGTAATAAACTTAAAGAGTGAAAGTAATTAGTTTAAAGTTCTGTACTTTAAGTTAAAATCAAAATTCTCTTCTTCAAGTAAATAACTTAAAGAATGGAAGTTGTTAGTTTAAAGTTCTGTACTTTAAGTTAAAATCAAAATTCTTTTCTTCAAGTTAATAACTTAAAGAATGGAAGTTGTTAGTTTAAAGTTCTGTACTTTAAGTTAAAATCAAAATTTTTTTCTTCAAGTAAAAAACTTAAAGAAAGGAAGTTATTAATTTACAGTTCTGTACTTTTAGTTAAAATCAAAATTCTTTTCTTCAAGTAAAAAACTTAAAGAAAGGAAGTTTTTAATTTATAGTTCTGTCCTTTAAGTTAAAATCAAAATTCTTTTCTTCAAGTAAATAACTTATAGATTGGAAGTTATTAGTTTAAAGTTCTGTACTTTAAGTTAAAATCAAAATTCTTTTCTTAAAGTAAATAACTTGAAGAAAGGAAGTTATTAATTTATAGTTCTGTAGTTTAAGGTAATATCAAAATTCTTTTCTTCAAGTAAATAACTTAAAGATTGGAAGTTATTAGTTTAAAGTTCTGTACTTTAAGTTAAAATCAAAATTCTTTTCTTCAAGTAAATAACTTAAAGAATGGAAGTAATCAGTTTAAAGTTCTGTACTTTAAGTTCAAATCAAAATTCTCTTCTTCAAGTAATTAACTTAAAGAATGGAAGTTACAATTTTAAAGTTCTGTACTTTAAGTTAAAATCAAAATTCTTTTCGTCAAGTTAATAACTTAACGAATGGAAGTTATAAGTTTAAAGTTCTGTACTTTAAGTTAAAATCAAAATTCTTTTCGTCAAGTTAATAACTTAAAGAATGGAAGTTGTTAGTTTAAAGTTCTGTACTTTAAGTTAAAATCAAAATTCTTTTCGTCAAGTTAATAACTTAAAGAACGGAAGTTATTAGTTTAAAGTTCTGTACTTTAAGTTAAAATCAAAATTCTTTTCTTCAAGTTAATAACTTAAAGAATGGAAGTTGTTAGTTAAAAGTTCTGTACTTTAAGTTAAAATCAAAATTCTTTTCTTCAAGTTAATAACTTAAAGAATGGAATTGTTAGTTTAAAGTTCTGTACTTTAAGTTAAAATCAAAATTCTTTTCTTCAAGTTAGTAACTTAAAGAATGGAAGTTGTTCGTTCAAAGTTCTGTACTTTAAGTTAAAATCAAAATCCTTTTCGTCAAGTTAATAACTTAAAGAATGGAAGTTATTAGTTTAACGTTCAGTACTTTAAGTTAAAATCAAAATTCTTTTCTTCAAGTTAATAACTTAAAGAAAGGAAGTTATTAATTTAAAGTTATGCACTTTAAGGTAAAATCAAAATTCTTTTCGTCAAGTAAATAACTTAAAGAATGGAAGTTATTAGTTTAAAGTTCTGTACTTTAAGTTAAAATCAAAATTCTTTTCTTCAAGTTAATAACTTAAAAAATGGAATTGTTAGTTTAAAGTTCTGTACTTTAAGTTAAAATCAAAATTCTTTTCGTCAAGTTAATAACTTAACGAATGGAAGTTATTAGTTTAAAGTTCAGTACTTTAAGTTAAAATCAAAATTCTTTTCTTCAAGTAATTAACTTAAAGAATGGAAGTTACAATTTTAAAGTTCTGTACTTTAAGCTAAAATCAAAATTCTTTTCTTCAAGTAATTAACTTAAAGAATGGAAGTTACAATTTTAAAGTTCTGTACTTTAAGTTATAATCAAAATTCTTTTCTTCAAGTAAATAACTTAAAGAATGGAAGTTATTAGTTTAAAGTTCTGTACTTTAAGTTAAAATCAAAATTCTTTTCTTCAAGTTAATAACTTAAAAAATGGAATTGTTAGTTTAAAGTTCTGTACTTTAAGTTAAAATCAAAATTCTTTGCTTCAAGTTAGTAACTTAAAGAATGGAAGTTGTTAGTTCAAAGTTCTGTACTTTAAGTTAAAATCAAAATTCTTTTCGTCAAGTTAATAACTTAACGAATGGAAGTTATTAGTTTAAAGTTCAGTACTTTAAGTTAAAATCAAAATTCTTTTCTTCAAGTAATTAACTTAAAGAATGGAAGTTACAATTTTAAAGTTCTGTACTTTAAGCTAAAATCAAAATTCTTTTCTTCAAGTAAATAACTTAAAGAATGGAAGTTGTTAGTTTAAAGTTCTGTACTTTAAGTTAAAATCAAAATTCTTTTCTTCAAGTTAATAACTTATAGAATGGAAGTTGTTAGTTTAAAGTTCTGTACTTTAAGTTAAAATCAAAATTCTTTTCTTCAAGTAAATAACTTAAAGAAAGGAAGTTATTAATTTAAAGTTATGCACTTTAAGGTAAAATCAAAATTCTTTTCGTCAAGTAAATAACTTAAAGAATGGAAGTAATTAGTTTAAAGCTCTGTACTTTAAGTTAAAATCAAAACTATTTTCTTCATGTTAATAACTTAAAGAATGGAAGTTGTTAGTTTAAAGTTCTGTACTTTAAGTTAAAATCAAAATTCTTTTCTTCAAGTTAATAACTTATAGAATGGAAGTTGTTAGTTTAAAGTTCTGTACTTTAAGTTAAAATCAAATTTCTTTTCTTCAAGTAAATAACTTAAAGAAAGGAAGTTATTAATTTAAAGTTATGCACTTTAAGTTAAAATCAAAATTCTTTTCTTCAAGTTAATAACTTAAAGAATGGAAGTTGTTAGTTTAAAGTTCTGTACTTTAAGTTAAAATCAAAATTTTTTTCTTCAAGTTAATAACTTAAAGAATGGAAGTTGTTAGTTTAAAGTTCTGTACTTTAAGTTAAAATCAAAATTCTCTTCTTCAAGTAATTAACTTAAAGAATGGAAGTTACAATTTTAAAGTTCTGTACTTTAAGTTAAAATCAAAATTCTTTTCTTCAAGTAAATAACTTAAAGAATGGAAGTTATTAGTTTAAAGTTCTGTACTTTAAGTTAAAATCAAAATTCTTTTCGTCAAGTTAATAACTTAAAGAATGGAAGTTGTTAGTTTAAAGTTCTGTACTTTAAGTTAAAATCAAAATTCTTTTCGTCAAGTTAATAACTTAAAGAACGGAAGTTATTAGTTTAAAGTTCTGTACTTTAAGTTAAAATCAAAATTCTTTTCTTCAAGTTAATAACTTAAAGAATGGAAGTTGTTAGTTAAAAGTTCTGTACTTTAAGTTAAAATCAAAATTCTTTTCTTCAAGTTAATAACTTAAAGAATGGAATTGTTAGTTTAAAGTTCTGTACTTTAAGTTAAAATCAAAATTCTTTTCTTCAAGTAAATAACTTAAAGAATGGAAGTTATTAGTTTAAAGTTCTGTACTTTAAGTTAAAATCAAAATTTTTTTCGTCAAGTTAATAACTTAAAGAATGGAAGTTGTTAGTTTAAAGTTCTGTACTTTAAGTTAATATCAAAATTCTTTTCTTCAAGTTAATAACTTAAAGAATGGAAATTGTTATTTTAAAGTTCTGTACTTTAAGTTAAAATCAAAATTCTTTTCTTCAAGTTAATAACTGAAGGAATGGAAGTTGTTAGTTTAAAGCTCTGTAATTTAAGTTAAAATCAAAATTCTTTTCTTCAAGTTAATAACTTAAAGAATGGAAGTTGTTAGTTTAAAGTTCTGTACTTTAAGTTAAAATCAAAATTCTTTTCTTCAAGTTAATAACTTAAAGAATGGAAGTTGTTAGTTTAAAGTTCTGTACTTTAAGTTAAAATCAAAATTCTCTTCTTCAAGTAATTAACTTAAAGAATGGAAGTTACAATTTTAAAGTTCTGTACTTTAAGCTAAAATCAAAATTCTTTTCTTCAAGTAAATAACTTAAAGAATGGAAGTTATTAGTTTAAAGTTCTGTACTTTAAGTTAAAATCAAAATTCTTTTCTTCAAGTTAATAACTTAAAAAATGGAATTGTTAGTTTAAAGTTCTGTACTTTAAGTTAAAATCAAAATTCTTTTCGTCAAGTTAATAACTTAACGAATGGAAGCTATTAGTTTAAAGTTCAGTACTTTAAGTTAAAATCAAAATTCTTTTCTTCAAGTAATTAACTTAAAGAATGGAAGTTACAATTTTAAAGTTCTGTACTTTAAGCTAAAATCAAAATTCTTTTCTTCAAGTAATTAACTTAAAGAATGGAAGTTACAATTTTAAAGTTCTGTACTTTAAGTTATAATCAAAATTCTTTTCTTCAAGTAAATAACTTAAAGAATGGAAGTTATTAGTTTAAAGTTCTGTACTTTAAGTTAAAATCAAAATTCTTTTCTTCAAGTTAATAACTTAAAAAATGGAATTGTTAGTTTAAAGTTCTGTACTTTAAGTTAAAATCAAAATTCTTTGCTTCAAGTTAGTAACTTAAAGAATGGAAGTTGTTAGTTCAAAGTTCTGTACTTTAAGTTAAAATCAAAATTCTTTTCGTCAAGTTAATAACTTAACGAATGGAAGTTATTAGTTTAAAGTTCAGTACTTTAAGTTAAAATCAAAATTCTTTTCTTCAAGTAATTAACTTAAAGAATGGAAGTTACAATTTTAAAGTTCTGTACTTTAAGCTAAAATCAAAATTCTTTTCTTCAAGTAAATAACTTAAAGAATGGAAGTTGTTAGTTTAAAGTTCTGTACTTTAAGTTAAAATCAAAATTCTTTTCTTCAAGTTAATAACTTATAGAATGGAAGTTGTTAGTTTAAAGTTCTGTACTTTAAGTTAAAATCAAAATTCTTTTCTTCAAGTAAATAACTTAAAGAAAGGAAGTTATTAATTTAAAGTTATGCACTTTAAGGTAAAATCAAAATTCTTTTCGTCAAGTAAATAACTTAAAGAATGGAAGTAATTAGTTTAAAGCTCTGTACTTTAAGTTAAAATCAAAACTATTTTCTTCATGTTAATAACTTAAAGAATGGAAGTTGTTAGTTTAAAGTTCTGTACTTTAAGTTAAAATCAAAATTCTTTTCTTCAAGTTAATAACTTATAGAATGGAAGTTGTTAGTTTAAAGTTCTGTACTTTAAGTTAAAATCAAATTTCTTTTCTTCAAGTAAATAACTTAAAGAAAGGAAGTTATTAATTTAAAGTTATGCACTTTAAGTTAAAATCAAAATTCTTTTCTTCAAGTTAATAACTTAAAGAATGGAAGTTGTTAGTTTAAAGTTCTGTACTTTAAGTTAAAATCAAAATTTTTTTCTTCAAGTTAATAACTTAAAGAATGGAAGTTGTTAGTTTAAAGTTCTGTACTTTAAGTTAAAATCAAAATTCTCTTCTTCAAGTAATTAACTTAAAGAATGGAAGTTACAATTTTAAAGTTCTGTACTTTAAGTTAAAATCAAAATTCTTTTCTTCAAGTAAATAACTTAAAGAATGGAAGTTATTAGTTTAAAGTTCTGTACTTTAAGTTAAAATCAAAATTCTTTTCGTCAAGTTAATAACTTAAAGAATGGAAGTTGTTAGTTTAAAGTTCTGTACTTTAAGTTAAAATCAAAATTCTTTTCGTCAAGTTAATAACTTAAAGAACGGAAGTTATTAGTTTAAAGTTCTGTACTTTAAGTTAAAATCAAAATTCTTTTCTTCAAGTTAATAACTTAAAGAATGGAAGTTGTTAGTTAAAAGTTCTGTACTTTAAGTTAAAATCAAAATTCTTTTCTTCAAGTTAATAACTTAAAGAATGGAATTGTTAGTTTAAAGTTCTGTACTTTAAGTTAAAATCAAAATTCTTTTCTTCAAGTAAATAACTTAAAGAATGGAAGTTATTAGTTTAAAGTTCTGTACTTTAAGTTAAAATCAAAATTTTTTTCGTCAAGTTAATAACTTAAAGAATGGAAGTTGTTAGTTTAAAGTTCTGTACTTTAAGTTAATATCAAAATTCTTTTCTTCAAGTTAATAACTTAAAGAATGGAAGTTGTTATTTTAAAGTTCTGTACTTTAAGTTAAAATCAAAATTCTTTTCTTCAAGTTAATAACTGAAGGAATGGAAGTTGTTAGTTTAAAGCTCTGTAATTTAAGTTAAAATCAAAATTCTTTTCTTCAAGTTAATAACTTAAAGAATGGAAGTTGTTAGTTTAAAGTTCTGTACTTTAAGTTAAAATCAAAATTCTTTTCTTCAAGTTAATAACTTAAAGAATGGAAGTTGTTAGTTTAAAGTTCTGTACTTTAAGTTAAAATCAAAATTCTCTTCTTCAAGTAATTAACTTAAAGAATGGAAGTTACAATTTTAAAGTTCTGTACTTTAAGTTAAAATCAAAATTCTTTTCTTCAAGTAAATAACTTAAAGAATGGAAGTTATTAGTTTAAAGTTCTGTACTTTAAGTTAAAATCAAAATTCTTTTCGTCAAGTTAATAACTTAAAGAATGGAAGTTGTTAGTTTATAGTTCTGTACTTTAAGTTAAAAACAAAATTCTTTTCGTCAAGTTAATAACTTAAAGAACGGAAGTTATTAGTTTAAAGTTCTGTACTTTAAGTTAAAATCAAAATTCTTTTCGTCAAGTTAATAACTTAACGAATGGAAGTTATTAGTTTAAAGTTCTGTACTTTAAGTTAAAAGCAAAATTCTTTTCTTCAAGTTAGTAACTTAAAGAATGGAAGTTGTTAGCTCAAAGTTCTGTACTTAAAGTTAAAATCAAAATTCTTTTCGTCAAGTTAATAACTTAACGAATGGAAGTTATAAGTTTAAAGTTCTGTACTTTAAGTTAAAATAAAAATTATTTTCTTCAAGTAAATATCTTAAAGAATGGAAGTAATTAATTTAAAGTTCTGTACTTTAAGTTAAAAACAAAATTCTTTTCTTCCAGTAAATAACTTAAAGAATGGAAGTTATAAGTTTAAAGTTCTGTACTTTAAGTTAAAATAAAAACTATTTTCTTCAAGTAAATATCTTAAAGAATGGAAGTAATTAGTTTAAAGTTCTGTACTTTATGTTAAAATCAAAATTCTTTTCTTCAAGTAAATAACTTAAAGAAAGGAAGTTATTAATTTATAGTTCTGTACTTTTAGTTAAAATCAAAATTCTTTTCTTCAAGTAAATAACTTAAAGAAAGGAATTTATTAGTATAAAGTTCTGTATTTTAAGTTCAAATCAAAATTCTTTTCTTCAAGTACATAACTTAAAGAAAGGAAGTTAATTTAAAGTTCTCTACTTTAAGTTAAAATCAAAATTCTTTTCGTCAAGTAAATAACTTAAAGAATGGAAGTAATTAGTTTAAAGTTCTGTACTTTAAGTTAAAATCAAAATTCTTTTCTTAAAGTTAATAACTTAAAGAATGGAAGTTGTTAGTTTAAAGTTCTGTACTTTAAGTTAAAATGAAAATTCTTTTCTTCAAGTAAATAACTTAAAGAAAGGAAGTTATTAGTTTAAAGTTATGTACTTTAAGTTAAAATCAAATTTCTTTTCTTCAAGTAAGTAACTTAAAGAATGGAAGTTATTAGTTTAAAGTTCTGTACTTTAAGTTAAAATCAAAATTCTTTTCTTCAAGTAGATAACTTAAAGAATGGAAGTTCTTTTTTTAAAGTTCTGTACTTTAACTTAAAATCAAAATTCTTTTCTTCAAGTAAATAACTTAAGGAATGGAAGTAATTAGTTTAAAGTTCTGTACTTTGAGTTAGGATCAAAATATTCTTCTTCAAGTAAATAACTTAAAGATTGGAAGTTATTACTTTAAAGCTCAGTACTTTAAGTTAAAATCAAAATTCTTTTCTTCAAGTAAATAACTTAAAGAATGGAAGTAATTAGTTTAAAGTTCTCTACTTTAAGTTGAAATCAAAATTCTTTTCTTCAAGTTAATAACTTAAAGAATGGAAGTTGTTAGTTTAAAGTTCTGTACTTTAAGTTAAATTCAAAATTCTTTTCTTCAAGTAAATAACTTAAAGAATGGACGTTATTAATTTAAAGTTCTGTACTTTAAGTTAAATTCAAAATTCTTTTCTTCAAGTAAATAACTTAAAGAAAGGACGTTATTAATTTATAGTTCTGTACTTTAATTTAAAATCAAAATTCTTTTCTTCAAGTAAATAACTTAAAGATTGAAAGTTATTAGTTTAAAGTTCTGTACTTTAAGTTAAAATCAAAATTCTTTTCTTCAAGTAAATAACTTAAAGAATGGAAGTAATTAGTTTAAAGTTCTGTACTTTAAGTTAAAATCAAAATTCTCATCTTCAAGTTAATAACTTAAAGAATGGAAGTTGTTAGTTGAAAGTTCTGAACCTTAATTTAAAATCAAAATTCTTTTCTTCAAGTAAATAACTTAAAGAAAGGAAGTTAATTTAAAGTTCACTACTTTAAGTTAAAATCAAAATTCTTTTCGTCAAGTAAATAACTTAAAGAATGGAAGTAATTAGTTTAAAGTTCTGTACTTTAAGTTAAAATCAAAATTCTTTTCTTCAAGTTAATAACTTAAAGAATGGAAGTTGTTAGTTTAAAGTTCTGTACTTTAAGTTAAAATCAAAATTCTCTTCTTCAAGTAATTAACTTAAAGAATGGAAGTTACAATTTTAAAGTTCTGTACTTTAAGTTAAAATCAAAATTCTTTTCTTCAAGTAATTAACTTAAAGAATGGAAGTTGTTAGTTTAAAGTTCTGTACTTTAAGTTAAAATCAAAATTCTTTTCTTCAAGTTAATAACTTAAAGAATGGAAGTTGTTAGTTTAAAGTTCTGTACTTTAAGTTAAAATCAAAATTCTTTTCTTCAAGTAAATAACCTAAAGAATGGAAGTTATTAGTTTAAAGTTCTGTACTTTAAGTTAAAATCAAAATTCTTTTCGTCAAGTTAATAACTTAAAGAATGGAAGTTGTTAGTTTAAAGTTCTGTACTTTAAGTTAATATCAAAATTCTTTTCTTCAAGTTAATAACTTAAAGAATGGAAGTTGTTAGTTTAAAGTTCTGTACTTTAAGTTAAAATCAAAATTCTTTTCTTCAAGTTAATAACTGAAGGAATGGAAGTTGTTAGTTTAAAGCTCTGTAATTTAAGTTAAAATCAAAATTCTTTTCTTCAAGTTAATAACTTAAAGAATGGAAGTTGTTAGTTTAAAGTTCTGTACTTTAAGTTAAAATCAAAATTCTTTTCTTCAAGTTAATAACTTAAAGAATGGAAGTTGTTAGATTAAAGTTCTGTACTTTAAGTTAAAATCAAAATTCTCATCTTCAAGTAATTAACTTAAAGAATGGAAGTTACAATTTTAAAGTTCTGTACTTTAAGTTAAAATCAAAATTCTTTTCTTCAAGTAAATAACTTAAAGAATGGAAGTTATTAGTTTAAAGTTCTGTACTTTAAGTTAAAATCAAAATTCTTTTCGTCAAGTTAATAACTTAAAGAATGGAAGTTGTTAGTTTATAGTTCTGTACTTTAAGTTAAAAACAAAATTCTTTTCGTCAAGTTAATAACTTAAAGAACGGAAGTTATTAGTTTAAAGTTCTGTACTTTAAGTTAAAATCAAAATTCTTTTCTTCAAGTTAATAACTTAAAGAATGGAAGTTGTTAGTTAAAAGTTCTGTACTTTAAGTTAAAATCAAAATTCTTTTCGTCAAGTTAATAACTTAACGAATGGAAGTTATTAGTTTAAAGTTCTGTACTTTAAGTTAAAAGCAAAATTCTTTTCTTCAAGTTAGTAACTTAAAGAATGGAAGTTGTTAGCTCAAAGTTCTGTACTTTAAGTTAAAATCAAAATTCTTTTCGTCAAGTTAATAACTTAACGAATGGAAGTTATTAGTTTAAAGTTCTGTACTTTAAGTTAAAATCAAAATTCTTTTCTTCAAGTTAATAACTTAAAGAATGGAAGTTGTTAGTTTAAAGTTCTGTACTTTAAGTTAAAATCAAAATTCTTTTCGTCAAGTTAATAACTTAAAGAATGGAAGTTATTAGTTTAAAGTTCTGTACTTTAAGTTAAAATCAAAATTCTTTTCTTCAAGTTAATAACTTAAAGAATGGAAGTTGTTAGTTTAAAGTTCTGTACTTTAAGTTAAAATCAAAATTCTTTTCTTCAAGTTAATAACTGAAGGAATGGAAGTTGTTAGTTTAAAGCTCTGTAATTTAAGTTAAAATCAAAATTCTTTTCTTCAAGTTAATAACTTAAAGAATGGAAGTTGTTAGTTAAAGTTCTGTACTTTAAGTTAAAATCAAAATTCTTTTCTTCAAGTTAATAACTGAAGGAATGGAAGTTGTTAGTTTAAAGCTCTGTAATTTAAGTTAAAATCAAAATTCTTTTCTTCAAGTAAATAACTAAAAGAATGTAAGAAATTAGTTTAAAGTTCTGTATTTGAAGTTAAAATCAAAATTCTCTTCTTCAAGTAAATAGCTTAAACAATGGAAGTTACAATTTTAAAGTTCTGTACTTTAAGTTAAAATAAAAATTATTTTCTTCAAGTAAATATCTTAAAGAATGGAAGTAATTAGTTTAAAGTTCTGTACTTCAAGTTAAAAACAAAATTCTTTTCTTCCAGTAAATAACTTAAAGAATGGAAGTTATAAGTTTAAAGTTCTGTACTTTAAGTTAAAATAAAAACTATTTTCTTCAAGTAAATATCTTAAAGAATGGAAGTAATTAGTTTAAAGTTCTGTACTTTATGTTAAAATCAAAACTCTTTTCTTCAAGTAAATAACTTAAAGAAAGGAACTTATTAATTTATAGTTCTGTACTTTTAGTTAAAATCAAAATTCTTTTCTTCAAGTAAATAACTTAAAGAAAGGAATTTATTAGTATGAAGTTCTGTATTTTAAGTTCAAATCAAAATTCTTTTCTTCAAGTACATAACTTAAAGAAAGGAAGTTAATTTAAAGTTCTCTACTTTAAGTTAAAATCAAAATTCTTTTCGTCAAGTAAATAACTTAAAGAATGGAAGTAATTAGTTTAAAGTTCTGTACTTTAAGTTAAAATCAAAATTCTTTTCTTAAAGTTAATAACTTAAAGAATGGAAGTTGTTAGTTTAAAGTTCTGTACTTTAAGTTAAAATCAAAATTCTTTTCTGTAAGTAAATAACTTAAAGAAATTAAGTTATTAATTTATAGTTCTGTACTTTAAGTTAAAATCAAAATTCTGTTCTTCAAGTAAATAACTTAAAGAATGGAAGTAATTAGTTTAAAGTTCTGTACTTTAAGTTAAAAACAAAATTCTTTTCTTTGAGTAAATAACTTAAAGAATGGAAGTTATAAGTTTAAAGTTCTGTACTTTAAGTTAAAATAAAAATTATTTTCTTCAAGTAAATATCTTAAAGAATCGAAGTAATTAGTTTAAAGTTCTGTACTTTAAGTTAAACTCAAAATTCTTTTCTTCAAGTAAATAACTTAAAGATTGGAAGTTATTAGTTTAAAGTTCTGTACTTTAAGTTAAAATCAAAATTCTTTTCTTCAAGTAAATAACTTAAAGAATGGAAGTAATTAGTTTAAAGTTCTGTACTTTAAGTTAAAATCAAAATTCTCTTCTTCAAGTAATTAAGTTAAAGAATGGAAGTTACAATTTTAAAGTTCTGTACTTTAAGTTAAAATCAAAATTCTTTTCTTCAAGTAATTAACTTAAAGAATGGAAGTTATTAGTTTAAAGTTCTGTACTTTAAGTTAAAATCAAAATTCTTTTCTTCAAGTAAATAACTTAAAGAAAGGAAGTTATTAATTTATAGTTCTGTACTTTAAGTTAAAATCAAAATTCTTTTCTTCAAGTAAATAACTTAAAGAAAGGAAGTTATTAATTTATAGTTCTGTACTTTAAGTTAAAATCAAAATTCTCTGCTTCAAGTAATTAAGTTATGAATGGAAGTTACAATTTTAAAGTTCTGTACTTTAAGTTAAAATCAAAATTCTTTTCTTCAAGTAAATAACTTAAAGAAAGGAAGTTATTGATTTATAGTTCTGTACTTTAAGTTAAAATCAAAATTCTTTTCTTCAAGTAAATAACTTAAAGATTGGAAGTTATTAGTTTAAAGTTCTGTACTTTAAGTTAAAAACAAAATTTTTTTCTACGAGTAAATAACTTAAAGAATGGAAGTTATAAGTATAAAATTCTGTACTGTTCTTAAAATCAAAATTCTTTTCTTCAAGTAATAAACTTAAAGAGTGAAAGTAATTAGTTTAAAGTTCTGTACTTTAAGTTAAAATCAAAATTCTCTTCTTCAAGTAAATAACTTAAAGAATGGAAGTTGTTAGTTTAAAGTTCTGTACTTTAAGTTAAAATCAAAATTCTTTTCTTCAAGTTAATAACTTAAAGAATGGAAGTTGTTAGTTTAAAGTTCTGTACTTTAAGTTAAAATCAAAATTTTTTTCTTCAAGTAAAAAACTTAAAGAAAGGAAGTTATTAATTTACAGTTCTGTACTTTTAGTTAAAATCAAAATTCTTTTCTTCAAGTAAAAAACTTAAAGAAAGGAAGTTTTTAATTTATAGTTCTGTCCTTTAAGTTAAAATCAAAATTCTTTTCTTCAAGTAAATAACTTAAAGAGAGGAAGTTATTACTTTATAGTTCTGTATTTTAAGTTAAATTCAAAATTCTTTTCTTCAAGTAAATAACTTGAAGAAAGGAAGGTATTAATTTATAGTTCTGTACTTTAAGGTAATATCAAAATTCTTTTCTTCAAGTAAATAACTTAAAGATTGGAAGTTATTAGTTTAAAGTTCTGTACTTTAAGTTAAAATCAAAATTCTTTTCTTCAAGTAAATAACTTAAAGAATGGAAGTAATTAGTTTAAAGTTCTGTACTTTAAGTTAAAATCAAAATTCTCTTCTTCAAGTAAGTAATTAAAGAATGGAAGTTACAATTTTAAAGTTCTGTACTTTAAGTTAAAATCAAAATTCTTTTCTTTAAGTAAATAACTTAAAGAAATTAAGTTATTAATTTATAGTTCTGTACTTTAAGTTAAAATCAAAATTCTGTTCTTCAAGTAAATAACTTAAAGAATGGAAGTAATTAGTTTAAAGTTCTGTACTTTAAGTTAAAAACAAAATTCTTTTCTTTGAGTAAAAGAGTTACTTACTTTAAGTAAGTAACTTAAAAAAAAGAAGTTATTAGTTTAAAGTTCTGTACTTTAAGTTAAAATCAAAATTCTCATCTTCAAGTAAATAACTTAAGGAATAGAAGTTACTTTTTTAAAGTTCTGAACTGTTAGTTAAAATCAAAATTCTTTTCTTCAAGTAAATAACTTAAAGAGAGGAAGTTATTACTTTAAAGTTCTGTATTTTAAGTTAAACTCAAAATTCTTTTCTTCAAGTAAATAACTTGAAGAAAGGAAGGTATTAATTTATAGTTCTGTACTTTAAGGTAATATCAAAATTCTTTTCTTCAAGTAAATAACTTAAAGATTGGAAGTTATTAGTTTAAAGTTCTGTACTTTAAGTTAAAATCAAAATTCTTTTCTTCAAGTAAATAACTTAAAGAATGGAAGTAATTAGTTTAAAGTTCTGTACTTTAAGTTAAAATCAAAATTCTCTTCTTCAAGTAAGTAATTAAAGAAGGGAAGTTACAATTTTAAAGTTCTGTACTTTAAGTTAAAATCAAAATTCTTTTCTTTAAGTAAATAACTTAAAGAAATTAAGTTATTAATTTATAGTTCTGTACTTTAAGTTAAAATCAAAATTCTGTTCTTCAAGTAAATAACTTAAAGAATGGAAGTAATTAGTTTAAAGTTCTGTACTTTAAGTTAAAAACAAAATTCTTTTCTTTGAGTAAATAACTTAAAGAATGGAAGTTATAAGTTTAAAGTTCTGTACTTTAAGTTAAAATAAAAATTATTTTCTTCAAGTAAATATCTTAAAGAATCGAAGTAATTAGTTTAAAGTTCTGTACTTTAAGTTAAACTCAAAATTCTTTTCTTCAAGTAAATAACTTAAAGATTGGAAGTTATTAGTTTAAAGTTCTGTACTTTAAGTTAAAATCAAAATTCTTTTCTTCAAGTAAATAACTTAAAGAATGGAAGTAATTAGTTTAAAGTTCTGTACTTTAAGTTAAAATCAAAATTCTCTTCTTCAAGTAATTAAGTTAAAGAATGGAAGTTACAATTTTAAAGTTCTGTTCTTTAAGTTAAAATCAAAATTCTTTTCTTCAAGTAAATAACTTAAAGAATGGAAGTTATTAGTTTAAAGTTCTGTACTTTAAGTTAAAATCAAAATTCTTTTCTTCAAGTAAATAACTTAAAGAAAGGAAGTTATTAATTTATAGTTCTGTACTTTAAGTTAAAATCAAAATTCTTTTCTTCAAGTAAATAACTTAAAGATTGGAAGTTGTTAGTTTAAAGTTCTGTACTTTAAGTTAAAATCAAAATTCTCTGCTTCAAGTAATTAAGTTATGAATGGAAGTTACAATTTTAAAGTTCTGTACTTTAAGTTAAAATCAAAATTCTTTTCTTCAAGTAAATAACTTAAAGAAAGGAAGTTATTGATTTATAGTTCTGTACTTTAAGTTAAAATCAAAATTCTTTTCTTCAAGTAAATAACTTAAAGATTGGAAGTTATTAGTTTAAAGTTCTGTACTTTAAGTTAAAAACAAAATTTTTTTCTACGAGTAAATAACTTAAAGAATGGAAGTTATAAGTATAAAATTCTGTACTGTTCTTAAAATCAAAATTCTTTTCTTCAAGTAAATAACTTAAAGAGTGAAAGTAATTAGTTTAAAGTTCTGTACTTTAAGTTAAAATCAAAATTCTCTTCTTCAAGTAAATAACTTAAAGAATGGAAGTTGTTAGTTTAAAGTTCTGTACTTTAAGTTAAAATCAAAATTCTTTTCTTCAAGTTAATAACTTAAAGAATGGAAGTTGTTAGTTTAAAGTTCTGTACTTTAAGTTAAAATCAAAATTTTTTTCTTCAAGTAAAAAACTTAAAGAAAGGAAGTTTTTAATTTATAGTTCTGTCCTTTAAGTTAAAATCAAAATTCTTTTCTTCAAGTAAATAACTTAAACATTGGAAGTTATTAGTTTAAAGTTCTGAACTTTAAGTTAAAATCAAAATTCTTTTCTTCAAGTAAATAACTTAAAGATTGGAAGTTGTTAGTTTAAAGTTCTGTACTTTAAGTTAAAATCAAAATTCTCTTCTTCAAGTAATTAAGTTAACGAATGGGAGTTACAATTTTAAAGTTCTGTAGTTTAAGTTAAAATCAAAATTCTGTTCTTTAAGTTAATAACTTAAAAAATGGAAGTAATTAGTTTAAAGTTCTGTACTTTAAGTTAAAAACAAAATTCTTTTCTTCGAGTAAATAACTTAAAGAATGGAAGTTATAAGTTTAAAGTTCTGTACTTTAAGTTAAAATAAAAATTATTTTCTTCAAAAAAATATCTTAAAGAATGGAAGTAATTAGTTTAAAGTTCTGTACTTTAAGTTAAACTCAAAATTCTTTTCTTAAAGTAAATAACTTGAAGAAAGGAAGTTATTAATTTATAGTTCTGTAGTTTAAGGTAATATCAAAATTCTTTTCTTCAAGTAAATAACTTAAAGATTGGAAGTTATTAGTTTAAAGTTCTGTACTTTAAGTTAAAATCAAAATTCTTTTCTTCAAGTAAATAACTTAAAGAATGGAAGTAATCAGTTTAAAGTTCTGTACTTTAAGTTCAAATCAAAATTCTCTTCTTCAAGTAATTAAGTTAAAGAATGGAAGTTACAATTTTAAAGTTCTGTACTTTAAGTTAAAATCAAAATTCTTTTCTTCAAGTAAATAACTTAAAGAATGGAAGTTATTAGTTTAAAGTTCTGTACTTTAAGTTAAAATCAAAATTCTTTTCTTCAAGTAAATAACTTAAAGATTGGAAGTTGTTAGTTTAAAGTTCTGTACTTTAAGTTAAAATCAAAATTCTTTTCGTCAAGTTAATAACTTAAAGAATGGAAGTTGTTAGTTTAAAGTTCTGTACTTTAAGTTAATATCAAAATTCTTTTCTTCAAGTTAATAACTTAAAGAATGGAAGTTGATAGTTTAAAGTTCTGTACTTTAAGTTAAAATCAAAATTCTTTTCTTCAAGTTAATAACTGAAGGAATGGAAGTTGTTAGTTTAAAGCTCTGTAATTTAAGTTAAAATCAAAATTCTTTTCTTCAAGTTAATAACTTAAAGAATGGAAGTTGTTAGTTTAAAGTTCTGTACTTTAAGTTAAAATCAAAATTCTTTTCTTCAAGTTAATAACTTAAAGAATGGAAGTTGTTAGTTTAAAGTTCTGTACTTTAAGTTAAAATCAAAATTCTCTTCTTCAAGTAATTAACTAACAGAATGGAAGTTACAATTTTAAAGTTCTGTACTTTAAGTTAAAATCAAAATTCTTTTCTTCAAGTAAATAACTTAAAGAATGGAAGTTATTAGTTTAAAGTTCTGTACTTTAAGTTAAAATCAAAATTCTTTTCTTCAAGTAAATAACTTAAAGAAAGGAAGTTATTAATTTATAGTTCTGTACTTTAAGTTAAAATCAAAATTCTTTTCTTCAAGTAAATAACTTAAAGATTGGAAGTTGTTAGTTTAAAGTTCTGTACTTTAAGTTAAAATCAAAATTCTCTGCTTCAAGTAATTAAGTTATGAATGGAAGTTACAATTTTAAAGTTCTGTACTTTAAGTTAAAATCAAAATTCTTTTCTTCAAGTAAATAACTTAAAGAAAGGAAGTTATTGATTTATAGTTCTGTACTTTAAGTTAAAATCAAAATTCTTTTCTTTAAGTAAATAACTTAAAGATTGGAAGTTATTAGTTTAAAGTTCTGTACTTAAAGTTAAAAACAAAATTTTTTTCTACGAGTAAATAACTTAAAGAATGGAAGTTATAAGTATAAAATTCTGTACTGTTCTTAAAATCAAAATTCTTTTCTTCAAGTAAATAACTTAAAAAGTGAAAGTAATTAGTTTAAAGTTCTGTACTTTAAGTTAAAATCAAAATTCTCTTCTTCAAGTAAATAACTTAAAGAATGGAAGTTGTTAGTTTAAAGTTCTGTACTATAAGTTAAAATCAAAATTCTTTTCTTCAAGTTAATAACTCAAAGAATGGAAGTTGTTAGTTTAAAGTTCTGTACTTTAAGTTAAAATCAAAATTTTTTTCTTCAAGTAAAAAACTTAAAGAAAGGAAGTTATTAATTTACAGTTCTGTACTTTTAGTTAAAATCAAAATTCTTTTCTTCAAGTAAAAAACTTAAAGAAAGGAAGTTTTTAATTTATAGTTCTGTCCTTTAAGTTAAAATCAAAATTCTTTTCTTCAAGTAAATAACTTAAAGATTGGAAGTTATTAGTTTAAAGTTCTGTACTTTAAGTTAAAATCAAAATTCTTTTCTTCAAGTAAATAACTTAAAGATTGGAAGTTGTTAGTTTAAAGTTCTGTACTTTAAGTTAAAATCAAAATTCTCTTCTTCAAGTAATTAAGTTAACGAATGGGAGTTACAATTTTAAAGTTCTGTAGTTTAAGTTAAAATCAAAATTCTGTTCTTTAAGTTAATAACTTAAAAAATGGAAGTTATTACTTTAAAGTTCTGTACTTTAAGTTAAAATCAAAATTCTGTTCTTCAAGTAAATAACTTAAAGATTGGAAATTATTACTTTAAAGTTCTGTACTTTAAGTTAAAATCAAAATTCTTTTCGTCAAGTAAATAACTTAAAGAATGGAAGTAATTAGTTTAAAGTTCTGTACTTTAAGTTAAAATCAAAATTCTTTTCTTCAAGTTAATAACTTAAAGAATGGAAGTTGTTAGTTTAAAGTTTTGTACTGTTCTTAAAATCAAAATTCTTTTCTTCAAGTTAATAACTTAAAGAATGGAAGTTGTTAGTTTAAAGTTCTGTACTTTAAGTTAAAAACAAAATTCTTTTCTTCGAGTAAATAACTTAAAGAATGGAAGTTATAAGTTTAAAGTTCTGTACTTTAAGTTAAAATCAAAATTCTTTTCTTCAAGTAAATAACTTGAAGAAAGGAAGTTATTAATTTATAGTTCTGTACTTTAAGGTAATATCAAAATTCTTTTCTTCAAGTAAATAACTTAAAGATTGGAAGTTATCAGTTTAAAGTTCTGTACTTTAAGTTAAAATCAAAATTCTTTTCTTCAAGTAAATAACTTAAAGATTGGAAGTTGTTAGTTTAAAGTTCTGTACTTTAAGTTAAAATCAAAATTCTCTGCTTCAAGTAAATAACTTAAAGAAAGGAAGTTATTGATTTATAGTTCTGTACTTTAAGTTAAAATCAAAATTCTTTTCTTCAAGTAAATAACTTAAAGATTGGAAGTTATTAGTTTAAAGTTCTGTACTTTAAGTTAAAAACAAAATTCTTTTCTACGAGAAAATAACTTAAAGAATGGAAGTTATAAGTTTAAAATTCTGTATTGTTCTTAAAATCAAAATTCTTTTCTTCAAGTAAATAACTTAAAGAGTGGAAGTAATTAGTTTAAAGTTCTGTACTTTAAGTTAAAATCAAAATTCTCTTCTTCAAGTAAATAACTTAAAGAATGGAAGTTGTTAGTTTAAAGTTCTGTACTTTAAGTTAAAATCAAAATTCTGTTCTTTAAGTTAATAACTTAAAAAATGGAAGTTATTACTTTAAAGTTCTGTACTTTAAGTTAAAATCAAAATTCTGTTCTTCAAGTAAATAACTTAAAGATTGGAAATTATTACTTCAAAGTTCTGTACTTTAAGTTAAAATCAAAATTCTTTTCGTCAAGTAAATAACTTAAAGAATGGAAGTAATTAGTTTAAAGTTCTGTACTTTAAGTTAAAATCAAAATTCTTTTCTTCAAGTTAATAACTTAAAGAATGGAAGTTGTTAGTTTAAAGTTTTGTACTGTTCTTAAAATCAAAATTCTTTTCTTCAAGTTAATAACTTAAAGAATGGAAGTTGTTAGTTTAAAGTTCTGTACTTTAAGTTAAAAACAAAATTCTTTTCTTCGAGTAAATAACTTAAAGAATGGAAGTTATAAGTTTAAAGTTCTGTACTTTAAGTTAAAATAAAAATTATTATCTTCAAGTAAATATCTTAAAGAAGGGAAGTAATTAGTTTAAAGTTCTGTACTTTAAGTTAAAATCAAAATTCTTTTCTTCAAGTAAATAACTTGAAGAAAGGAAGTTATTAATTTATAGTTCTGTACTTTAAGGTAATATCAAAATTCTTTTCTTCAAGTAAATAACTTAAAGATTGGAAGTTATTAGTTTAAAGTTCTGTACTTTAAGTTAAAATCAAAATTCTTTTCTTCAAGTAAATAACTTAAAGATTGGAAGTTGTTAGTTTAAAGTTCTGTACTTTAAGTTAAAATCAAAATTCTCTGCTTCAAGTAAATAACTTAAAGAAAGGAAGTTATTGATTTATAGTTCTGTACTTTAAGTTAAAATCAAAATTCTTTTCTTCAAGTAAATAACTTAAAGATTGGAAGTTATTAGTTTAAAGTTCTGTACTTTAAGTTAAAAACAAAATTCTTTTCTACGAGAAAATAACTTAAAGAATGGAAGTTATAAGTTTAAAATTCTGTATTGTTCTTAAAATCAAAATTCTTTTCTTCAAGTAAATAACTTAAAGAGTGGAAGTAATTAGTTTAAAGTTCTGTACTTTAAGTTAAAATCAAAATTCTCTTCTTCAAGTAAATAACTTAAAGAATGGAAGTTGTTAGTTTAAAGTTCTGTACTTTAAGTTAAAATCAAAATTCTTTTCTTCAAGTTAATAACTTAAAGAATGGAAGTTGTTAGTTCAAAGTTCTGTACTTTAAGTTAAAATCAAAATTCTATTCTTCAAGTAAATAACTTAAAGAAAGGAAGTAATTAGTTCAAAGTTCTGTACTTTAAGTTAAAATCAAAATTCTATTCTTCAAGTAAATAACTTAAAGAAAGGAAGTAATTAGTTTAAAGTTCTGTACTTTAAGTTAAAATCAAAATTCTTTTCTTCAAGTTAACAACTTAAAGAATGGAAGTTGTTAGTTCAAAGTTCTGTACTTTAAGTTAAAATCAAAATTATTATCTTCAAGTAAATATCTTAAAGAAGGGAAGTAATTAGTTTAAAGTTCTGGACTTTAAGTTAAAATCAAAATTCTCTTCTTCAAGTAATTAACTTAAAGAATGGCAATTTCATATTTAAAGTTCTGCACTTTAAGTTAAAATCAAAATTCTTTTCTTCAAGTAAAAAGCTTAAAGAATGGAAGCTATTAGTTTAAAGTTCTGTACTTTAAGTTAAAATCAATATTCTTTTCTTCAAGTAAATAACTTAAAGAAAGGAAGATATTAATTTATAGTTCTGTACTTTAAGTTAAAATCAAAATTCTTCTCTTCAAGTAAATAACTTAAAATATGGAAGTTCATTTTTGAAAAGTTCTGTACTTTAAGTTAAATTCAAAATTCTTTTCTTCAGGTAAATAACTTAAAGATTGGAAGTTATTAGGTTAAGGTTCTGTACTTTAAGTTAAAATCAAAATTCTTTTCTTCAAGTAAATAACCTAAAGAAAGGAATTTATTAGTTTAAAGTTCTGTACTTTTAGATAAAATGAAAATTCTTTTCTTCAAATTCATAACTTAAAGAATGGAAGTTATTAGTTTAAAGTTCTGGACTTTATGTTAAAATGAAAATTCTCTTCTTCAAGTAAATAACTTAAAGAATGGAAGTTATTAGTTTAAAGTTTTGTACTATAAGTTAAAATAAAAATTCATTTCTTCAAGTAAATAACTTAAAGTTAGGAAGTTATTAATTTGTAGTTCTGTACTTTAAGTTAAAATCAAAATTCTTTTCTTCAAGTAAATAATTTAAAGAATGGAAGTAATTAGTTTAAAGTTCTGTACTTTAAGTTAAAATCAAAATTATTTTCTTCAAATTAATAACTTAAAGAATGGAAGTTGTTAATTTATAGTTCTGTACTATAAGTTAAAATATAATTTCTTTTCTTCAAGTTATTAACTTAAAGAATGGAAGTTATTAGTTTAAAGTTCTGTACTTTAAGTTAAAATAAAAATTCTTTTCTTCAAGTAAATAACTTAAAGAATGGAAGTAATTAGTTTAAAGTTCTGTACTTTAAGTTAAAATCAAAATTCTTTTCTTCAAGTTAATAACTTAAAGAATGGAAGTTGTTAGTTTAAAGTTCTGTACCTTAAGTTAAAATCAAAATTCTTTTCTTCAAGTAATTAACTTAAAGAATGGAAGTTACAATTTTAAAGTTCTGTATTTGAAGGTAAAATCAAAATTCTTTTCTTCAAGTTAAAAACTTAAAGAATGGAAGTTGTTAGTTTAAACTTCTGTACTTTAAGTTAAAATCAAAATTCTATTCTTAAAGTTAATAACTTAAAGAATGGAAGTTGTTAGTTTAAATATCTGTACTTTAAGTTAAAATCAAAATTCTTTTCTTCAAGTAAATAACGTAAAGAATGGAAGTTGTTAGTTTAAAGTTCTGTACTTTAAGTTAAAATCAAAATTCTTTTCTTCAAGTTAATAACTTAAAGAATGGAAGTAATTAGTTTAAAGTTCTGTACTTTAAGTTAAAATCACAATTCTATTCTTAAAGTTAATAACTTAAAGAATGGAAGTTGTTAATTTATAGTTCTGTAATTTAAGTTAAAATATAAATTCTTTTCTTCAAGTTATAAACTTAAAGAATGGAAGTTATTAGTTTAAAGTTGTGTACTTTAAGTTAAAATAAAAATTCATTTCTTCAAGTAAATAACTTAAAGTAAGGAAGTTATTAATTTGTAGTTCTGTACTTTAAGTTAAAATCAAAATTCTATTCTTAAAGTTAATAACTTAAAGAATGGAAGTTATTAGTTTAAAGTTCTGTACTTTAAGTTAAAATAAAAATTCTTTTCTTCAAGTAAATAACTTAAAGAATGGAAGTAATTAGTTTAAAGTTCTGTACCTTATGTTAAAATCAAAATTCTCTTCTTCAAGTAATTAACTTAAAAAATGGAAGTTACAATTTTAAAGTTCTGTATTTGAAGGTAAAATCAAAATTCTTTTCTTCAAGTTAATAACTTAAAGAATGGAAAGTTCTGTACTTTAAGTTAAAATCAAAATTCTATTCTTAAAGTTAATAACTTAAAGAATGGAAGTTGTTAATTTATAGTTCTGTACTTTAAGTTAAAATCAAAATTCTTTTCTTCAAGTTAATAACTTAAAGAATGGAAGTAATTAGTTTAAAGTTCTGTACTTTAAGTTAAAATCAAAATTCTTTTCTTCAAGTTAATGGAAGTTGCTATTTTAAAGTTCTGTACCTTAAGTTAAAATCAAAATTCTCTTCTTCAAGTAATTAACTTAAAGAATGGAAGTTACAATTTTAAAGTTCTGTATTTGAAGGTAAAATCAAAATTCTTTTCTTCAAGTTAATAACTTAGAGAATGGAAGTTGTTAATTTATAGTTCTGTAATTTAAGTTAAAATATAAATTCTTTTCTTCAAGTTAATAACTTAAAGAATGGAAGTTATTAGTTTAAAGTTCTGTACTTTAAGTTAACATCAAAATTCTTTTCTTCAAGTTAATGGAAGTTGCTATTTTAAAGTTCTGTACCTTAAGTTAAAATCAAAATTCTCTTCTTCAAGTGAGTAACTTAAGGAATAGAAGTTACGATTTTAAAGTTCTGTACTTTAAGTTAAAATCAAAATTCTTTTCTTCAAGTATATAACTTAAAGAAAGGAAGTTATTAGTTTAAAGTTCTGGACTTTAAGTTAAAATCAAAATTCTCTTCTTCAAGTAATTAACTTAAAGAATGGAAGTTACAATTTTAAAGTTCTGTATTTGAAGGTAAAATCAAAATTCTTTTCTTCAAGTTAATAACTTGAAGAATGGAAGTAATTAGTTTAAAGTTCTGTACTTTAAGTTAAAATCAAAATTCTTTTCTTCAAGTTAATAACTTAAAGAATGGAAGTTGTTAATTTATAGTTCTGTAATTTAAGTTAAAATATAAATTCTTTTCTTCAAGTTAATAACTTAAAGAATGGAAGTTATTAGTTTAAAGTTGTGTACTTTAAGTTAAAATAAAAATTCATTTCTTCAAGTAAATAACTTAAAGAATGGAAGTTGTTAATTTATAGTTCTGTAATTTAAGTTAAAATAAAAATTCATTTCTTCAAGTAAATAACTTAAAGTAAGGAAGTTATTAATTTGTAGTTCTGTACTTTAAGTTAAAATCAAAATTCTATTCTTAAAGTTAATAACTTAAAGAATGGAAGTTATTAGTTTAAAGTTCTGTACTTTAAGTTAAAATAAAAATTCTTTTCTTCAAGTAAATAACTTAAAGAATGGAAGTAATTAGTTTAAAGTTCTGTACCTTATGTTAAAATCAAAATTCTCTTCTTCAAGTAATTAACTTAAAAAATGGAAGTTACAATTTTAAAGTTCTGTATTTGAAGGTAAAATCAAAATTCTTTTCTTCAAGTTAATAACTTAAAGAATGGAAGTAATTAGTTTAAAGTTCTGTACTTTAAGTTAAAATCAAAATTCTATTCTTAAAGTTAATAACTTAAAGAATGGAAGTTGTTAATTTATAGTTCTGTACTTTAAGTTAAAATCAAAATTCTTTTCTTCAAGTTAATAACTTAAAGAATGGAAGTAATTAGTTTAAAGTTCTGTACTTTAAGTTAAAATCAAAATTCTTTTCTTCAAGTTAATGGAAGTTGCTATTTTAAAGTTCTGTACCTTAAGTTAAAATCAAAATTCTCTTCTTCAAGTAATTAACTTAAAGAATGGAAGTTACAATTTTAAAGTTCTGTATTTGAAGGTAAAATCAAAATTCTTTTCTTCAAGTTAATAACTTAGAGAATGGAAGTTGTTAATTTATAGTTCTGTAATTTAAGTTAAAATATAAATTCTTTTCTTCAAGTTAATAACTTAAAGAATGGAAGTTATTAGTTTAAAGTTCTGTACTTTAAGTTAACATCAAAATTCTTTTCTTCAAGTTAATGGAAGTTGCTATTTTAAAGTTCTGTACCTTAAGTTAAAATCAAAATTCTCTTCTTCAAGTGAGTAACTTAAGGAATAGAAGTTACGATTTTAAAGTTCTGTACTTTAAGTTAAAATCAAAATTCTTTTCTTCAAGTATATAACTTAAAGAAAGGAAGTTATTAGTTTAAAGTTCTGGACTTTAAGTTAAAATCAAAATTCTCTTCTTCAAGTAATTAACTTAAAGAATGGAAGTTACAATTTTAAAGTTCTGTATTTGAAGGTAAAATCAAAATTCTTTTCTTCAAGTTAATAACTTAATAAGTTAAATAAGTTAAAATATAAATTCTTTTCTTCAAGTTAATAACTTAAAGAATGGAAGTTATTAGTTTAAAGTTGTGTACTTTAAGTTAAAATAAAAATTCATTTCTTCAAGTAAATAACTTAAAGAATGGAAGTTGTTAATTTATAGTTCTGTAATTTAAGTTAAAATAAAAATTCATTTCTTCAAGTAAATAACTTAAAGAATGGAAGTTATTAGTTTAAAGTTTTGTACTTTAAGTTAAAATAAAAATTCATTTCTTCAAGTAAATAACTTAAAGTTAGGAAGTTATTAATTTGTAGTTCTGTACTTTAAGTTAAAATCAAAATTCTTTTCTTCAAGTAATTAACTTAAAGAATGGAAGTAATTAGTTTAAAGTTCTGTACTTTAAGTTAAAATATAAATTCTTTTCTTCAAGTTAATAACTTAAAGAATGGAAGTTATTAGTTTAAAGTTCTGTACTTTAAGTTAAAATCAAAATTCTTTTCTTCAAGTTAATAACTTAAAGAATGGAAGTTGCTATTTTAAAGTTCTGTACCTTAAGTTAAAATCAAAATTCTCTTCTTCAAGTAATTAACTTAAAGAATGGAAGTAATTAGTTTAAAGTTCTGTACTTTAAGTTAAAATCAAAATTATTTTCTTCAAATTAATAACTTAAAGAATGGAAGTTGTTAATTTATAGTTCTGTACTATAAGTTAAAATATAAATTCTTTTCTTCAAGTTATTAACTTAAAGAATGGAAGTTATTAGTTTAAAGTTCTGTACTTTAAGTTAAAATAAAAATTCTTTTCTTCAAGTAAATAACTTAAAGAATGGAAGTAATTAGTTTAAAGTTCTGTACTTTAAGTTAAAATCAAAATTCTTTTCTTCAAGTTAATAACTTAAAGAATGGAAGTTGTTAGTTTAAAGTTCTGTACCTTAAGTTAAAATCAAAATTCTCTTCTTCAAGTAATTAACTTAAAGAATGGAAGTTACAATTTTAAAGTTCTGTATTTGAAGGTAAAATCAAAATTCTTTTCTTCAAGTTAATAACTTAAAGAATGGAAGTTGTTAGTTTAAACTTCTGTACTTTAAGTTAAAATCAAAATTCTATTCTTAAAGGTAATAACTTAAAGAATGGAAGTTGTTAGTTTAAAGTTCTGTACTTTAAGTTAAAATCAAAATTCTTTTCTTCAAGTAAATAACTTAAAGAATGGAAGTTGTTAGTTTAAAGTTCTGTACTTTAAGTTAAAATCAAAATTCTTTTCTTCAAGTAAATAACTTAAAGAATGGAAGTTATTAGTTTAAAGTTTTGTACTTTAAGTTAAAATAAAAATTCATTTCTTCAAGTATATAACTTAAAGTAAGGAAGTTATTAATTTGTAGTTCTGTACTTTAAGTTAAAATCAAAATTCTATTCTTAAAGTTAATAACTTAAAAAATGGAAGTTATTAGTTTAAAGTTCTGTACTTTAAGTTAAAATCAAAATTCTTTTCTTCAAGTAAATAACTTAAAGAATGGAAGTAATTAGTTTAAAGTTCTGTACCTTATGTTGAAATCAAAATTCTCTTCTTCAAGTAATTAACTTAAAGAATGGAAGTTACAATTTTAAAGTTCTGTATTTGAAGGTAAAATCAAAATTCTTTTCTTCAAGTTAATAACTTAAAGAATGGAAGTAATTAGTTTAAAGTTCTGTACTTTAAGTTAAAATCAAAATTCTTTTCTTCAAATTAATAACTTAAAGAATGGAAGTTGTTAATTTATAGTTCTGTACTTTAAGTTAAAATATAAATTCTTTTCTTCAAGTTATTAACTTAAAGAATGGAAGTTATTAGTTTAAAGTTCTGTACTTTAAGTTAAAATAAAAATTATTTTCTTCAAGTAAATAACTTAAAGAATGGAAGTAATTAGTTTAAAGTTCTGTACTTTAAGTTAAAATCAAAATTCTTTTCTTCAAGTTAATAACTTAAAGAATGGAAGTTGTTAGTTTAAAGTTCTGTACCTTAAGTTAAAATCAAAATTCTCTTCTTCAAGTAATTAACTTAAAGAATGGAAGTTACAATTTTAAAGTTCTGTATTTGAAGGTAAAATCAAAATTCTTTTCTTCAAGTTAATAACTTAAAGAATGGAAGTTATTAGTTTAAAGTTCTGTACTTTAAGTTAAAATAAAAATTATTTTCTTCAAGTAAATAACTTAAAGAATGGAAGTAATTAGTTTAAAGTTCTGTACTTTAAGTTAAAATCAAAATTCTATTCATCAAGTTAATAACTTAAAGAATGGAAGTTGTTAGTTTAAAGTTCTGTACTTTAAGTTAAAATCAAAATTCTTTTCTTCAAGTAAATAACTTAAAGAATGGAAGTTGTTAGTTTAAAGTTCTGTACTTTAAGTTAAAATCAAAATTCTTTTCTTCAAGTAAATAACTTAAAGAATGGAAGTTATTAGTTTAAAGTTTTGTACTTTAAGTTAAAATAAAAATTCATTTCTTCAAGTATATAACTTAAAGTAAGGAAGTTATTAATTTGTAGTTCTGTACTTTAAGTTAAAATCAAAATTCTATTCTTAAAGTTAATAACTTAAAGAATGGAAGTTATTAGTTTAAAGTTCTGTACTTTAAGTTAAAATCAAAATTCTTTTCTTCAAGTAAATAACTTAAAGAATGGAAGTAATTAGTTTAAAGTTCTGTACCTTATGTTGAAATCAAAATTCTCTTCTTCAAGTAATTAACTTAAAGAATGGAAGTTACAATTTTAAAGTTCTGTATTTGAAGGTAAAATCAAAATTCTTTTCTTCAAGTTAATAACTTAAAGAATGGAAGTAATTAGTTTAAAGTTCTGTACTTTAAGTTAAAATCAAAATTCTTTTCTTCAAATTAATAACTTAAAGAATGGAAGTTGTTAATTTATAGTTCTGTACTTTAAGTTAAAATATAAATTCTTTTCTTCAAGTTAGTAACTTAAAGAATGGAAGTTATTAGTTTAAAGTTCTGTACTTTAAGTTAAAATAAAAATTATTTTCTTCAAGTAAATAACTTAAAGAATGGAAGTAATTAGTTTAAAGTTCTGTACTTTAAGTTAAAATCAAAATTCTTTTCTTCAAGTTAATAACTTAAAGAATGGAAGTTGTTAGTTTAAAGTTCTGTACCTTAAGTTAAAATCAAAATTCTCTTCTTCAAGTAATTAACTTAAAGAATGGAAGTTACAATTTTAAAGTTCTGTATTTGAAGGTAAAATCAAAATTCTTTTCTTCAAGTTAATAACTTAAAGAATGGAAGTTATTAGTTTAAAGTTCTGTACTTTAAGTTAAAATAAAAATTATTTTCTTCAAGTAAATAACTTAAAGAATGGAAGTAATTAGTTCAAAGTTCTGTACTTTAAGTTAAAATCAAAATTCTATTCATAAAGTTAATAACTTAAAGAATGGAAGTTGTTAGTTTAAAGTTCTGTACTTTAAGTTAAAATCAAAATTCTTTTCTTCAAGTAAATAACTTAAAGAATGGAAGTTGTTAGTTTAAAGTTCTGTACTTTAAGTTAAAATCAAAATTCTTTTCTTCAAGTAAATAACTTAAAGAATGGAAGTTATTAGTTTAAAGTTTTGTACTTTAAGTTAAAATAAAAATTCATTTCTTCAAGTAAATAACTTAAAGTAAGGAAGTTATTAATTTGTAGTTCTGTACTTTAAGTTAAAATCAAAATTCTATTCTTAAAGTTAATAACTTAAAGAATGGAAGTTATTAGTTTAAAGTTCTGTACTTTAAGTTAAAATCAAAATTCTTTTCTTCAAGTAAATAACTTAAAGAATGGAAGTAATTAGTTTAAAGTTCTGTACTTTAAGTTAAAATCAAAATTCTATTCTTAAAGTTAATAACTTAAAGAATGGAAGTTGTTAATTTATAGTTCTGTACTTTAAGTTAAAATCAAAATTCTTTTCTTCAAGTTAATAACTTAAAGAATGGAAGTAATTAGTTTAAAGTTCTGTACTTTAAGTTAAAATATAAATTCTTTTCTTCAAGTTAATAACTTAAAGAATGGAAGTTATTAGTTTAAAGTTCTGTACTTTAAGTTAAAATCAAAATTCTTTTCTTCAAGTTAATAACTTAAAGAATGGAAGTTGCTATTTTAAAGTTCTGTACCTTAAGTTAAAATCAAAATTCTCTTCTTCAAGTAATTAACTTAAAGAATGGAAGTTACAATTTTAAAGTTCTGTATTTGAAGGTAAAATCAAAATTCTTTTCTTCAAGTTAATAACTTGAAGAATGGAAGTAATTAGTTTAAAGTTCTGTACTTTAAGTTAAAATCAAAATTCTTTTCTTCAAGTTAATAACTTAAAGAATGGAAGTTGTTAATTTATAGTTCTGTAATTTAAGTTAAAATATAAATTCTTTTCTTCAAGTTAATAACTTAAAGAATGGAAGTTATTAGTTTAAAGTTGTGTACTTTAAGTTAAAATAAAAATTCATTTCTTCAAGTAAATAACTTAAAGAATGGAAGTTGTTAATTTATAGTTCTGTAATTTAAGTTAAAATATAAATTCTTTTCTTCAAGTTAATAACTTAAAGAATGGAAGTTGTTAGTTTAAAGTTGTGTACTTTAAGTTAAAATAAAAATTCATTTCTTCAAGTAAATAACTTAAAGTAAGGAAGTTATTAATTTGTAGTTCTGTACTTTAAGTTAAAATCAAAATTCTATTCTTAAAGTTAATAACTTAAAGAATGGAAGTTATTAGTTTAAAGTTCTGTACTTTAAGTTAAAATCAAAATTCTTTTCTTCAAGTAAATAACTTAAAGAATGGAAGTAATTAGTTTAAAGTTCTGTACCTTATGTTAAAATCAAAATTCTCTTCTTCAAGTAATTAACTTAAAAAATGGAAGTTACAATTTTAAAGTTCTGTATTTGAAGGTAAAATCAAAATTCTTTTCTTCAAGTTAATAACTTAAAGAATGGAAGTAATTAGTTTAAAGTTCTGTACTTTAAGTTAAAATCAAAATTCTTATCTTCAAGTTAATAACTTAAAGAATGGAAGTTGTTAATTTATAGTTCTGTACTTTAAGTTAAAATATAAATTCTTTTCTTCAAGTTAATAACTTAAAGAATGGAAGTTATTAGTTTAAAGTTCTGTACTTTAAGTTAAAATCAAAATTCTTTTCTTCAAGTTAATGGAAGTTGCTATTTTAAAGTTCTGTACCTTAAGTTAAAATCAAAATTCTCTTCTTCAAGTAATTAACTTAAAGAATGGAGGTTACAATTTTAAAGTTCTGTATTTGAAGGTAAAATCAAAATTCTTTTCTTCAAGTTAATAACTTAGAGAATGGAAGTTGTTAATTTATAGTTCTGTAATTTAAGTTAAAATATAAATTCTTTTCTTCAAGTTAATAACTTAAAGAATGGAAGTTATTAGTTTAAAGTTCTTTACTTTAAGTTAAAATCAAAATTCTTTTCTTCAAGTTAATGGAAGTTGCTATTTTAAAGTTCTGTACCTTAAGTTAAAATCAAAATTCTCTTCTTCAAGTAATTAACTTAAAGAATAGAAGTTACAATTTTAAAGTTCTGTACTTTAAGTTAAAATCAAAATTCTTTTCTTCAAGTTAATAACTTAGAGAATGGAAGTTGTTAATTTATAGTTCTGTAATTTAAGTTAAAATATAAATTCTTTTCTTCAAGTTAATAACTTAAAGAACGGAAGTTATTAGTTTAAAGTTGTGTACTTTAAGTTAAAATAAAAATTCATTTCTTCAAGTAAATAACTTAAAGTAAGGAAGTTATTAATTTGTAGTTCTGTACTTTAAGTTAAAATCAAAATTCTATTCTTAAAGTTAATAACTTAAAGAATGGAAGTTATTAGTTTAAAGTTCTGTACTTTAAGTTAAAATCAAAATTCTTTTCTTCAAGTAAATAACTTAAAGAATGGAAGTAATTAGTTTAAAGTTCTGTACCTTATGTTAAAATCAAAATTCTCTTCTTCAAGTAATTAACTTAAAAAATGGAAGTTACAATTTTAAAGTTCTGTATTTGAAGGTAAAATCAAAATTCTTTTCTTCAAGTTAATAACTTAAAGAATGGAAGTTGTTTGTTTAAACTTCTGTACTTTAAGTTAAAATCAAAATTCTATTCTCAAAGTTAATAACTTAAAGAATGGAAGTTGTTAATTTAAAGTTCTGTAGTTTAAGTTAAAATAAAAATTCATTTCTTCAAGTAAATAACTTAAAGAAAGGAAGTTATTAATTTATAGTTCTGTACTTTAAGTTAAAATCAAAATTCTATTCTTAAAGTTAATAACTTAAAGAATGGAAGTTATTAGTTTAAAGTTCTGTACTTTAAGTTAAAATCAAAATTCTTTTCTTCAAGTAAATAACTTAAAGAATGGAAGTAATTAGTTTAAAGTTCTGTACTTTAAGTTAAAATCAAAATTCTTTTCTTCAAATTAATAACTTAAAGAATGGAAGTTGTTAATTTATAGTTCTGTACTTTAAGTTAAAATATAAATTCTTTTCTTCAAGTTAATAACTTAAAGAATGGAAGTTATTAGTTTAAAGTTCTGTACTTTAAGTTAAAATAAAAATTCTTTTCTTCAAGTAAATAACTTAAAGAATGGAAGTAATTAGTTTAAAGTTCTGTACTTTAAGTTAAAATCAAAATTCTTTTCTTTAAGTTAATAACTTAAAGAATGGAAGTTGTTAATTTAAAGTTCTGTACTTTAAGTTAAAATAAAAATTCTTTTTTTCAAGTAATTAACTTAAAGAATGGAAGTTGTTAGTTTAAAGTTCTGTACCTTAAGTTAAAATCAAAATTCTCTTCTTCAAGTAATTAACTTAAAGAATGGAAGTTACAATTTTAAAGTTCTGTACTTTAAGTTAAAATCAAAATTCTATTCTTAAAGTTAATAACTTAAAGAATGGAAGTTGTTAGTTTAAAGTTCTGTACTTTAAGTTAAAATCAAAATTCTTTTCTTCAAGTAAATAACTTAAAGAATGGAAGTTGTTAGTTTAAAGTTCTGTACTTTAAGTTAAAATCAAAATTCTTTTCTTCAAGTAAATAACTTAAAGAATGGAAGTTATTAGTTTAAAGTTTTGTACTTTAAGTTAAAATAAAAATTCATTTCTTCAAGTAAATAACTTAAAGTAAGGAAGTTATTAATTTGTAGTTCTGTACTTTAAGTTAAAATCAAAATTCTATTCTTAAAGTTAATAACTTAAAGAATGGAAGTAATTAGTTTAAAGTTCTGTACTTTAAGTTAAAATCAAAATTCTTTTCTTCAAGTAAATAACTTAAAGAATAGAAGTAATTAGTTTAAAGTTCTGTACTTTAAGTTAAAATCAAAATTCTTTTCTTCAAATTAATAACTTAAAGAATGGAAGTTGTTAATTTATAGTTCTGTACTTTAAGTTAAAATATAAATTCTTTTCTTCAAGTTAATAACTTAAAGAATGGAAGTTATTAGTTTAAAGTTCTGTACTTTAAGTTAAAATAAAAATTCTTTTCTTCAAGTAAATAACTTAAAGTAAGGAAGTTATTAATTTGTAGTTCTGTACTTTAAGTTAAAATCAAAATTCTATTCTTAAAGTTAATAACTTAAAGAATGGAAGTAATTAGTTTAAAGTTCTGTACTTTAAGTTAAAATCAAAATTCTTTTCTTCAAGTAAATAACTTAAAGAATAGAAGTAATTAGTTTAAAGTTCTGTACTTTAAGTTAAAATCAAAATTCTTTTCTTCAAATTAATAACTTAAAGAATGGAAGTTGTTAATTTATAGTTCTGTACTTTAAGTTAAAATATAAATTCTTTTCTTCAAGTTAATAACTTAAAGAATGGAAGTTTAAAGTTCTGTACTTTAAGTTAAAATAAAAATTCTTTTCTTCAAGTAAATAACTTAAAGAATGGAAGTAATTAGTTTAAAGTTCTGTACTTTAAGTTAAAATCAAAATTCTTTTCTTTAAGTTAATAACTTAAAGAATGGAAGTTGTTAATTTAAAGTTCTGTACTTTAAGTTAAAATCAAAATTCTTTTCTTTAAGTTAATAACTTAAAGAATGGAAGTTGTTAATTTAAAGTTCTGTACTTTAAATTAAAATAAAAATTCTTTTTTTCAAGTAATTAACTTAAAGAATGGAAGTTGTTAGTTTAAAGTTCTGTACCTTAATTTAAAATCAAAATTCTCTTCTTCAAGTAATTAACTTAAAGAATGGAAGTTACAATTTTAAAGTTCTGTACTTTAAGTTAAAATCAAAATTCTTTTCTTAAAGTAAATAACTTAAAGAATGGAAGTAATTAGTTTAAAGTTCTGTACCTTATGTTAAAATCAAAATTCTCTTCTTCAAGTAATTAACTTAAAGAATGGAAGTTACAATTTTAAAGTTCTATATTTGAAGGTAAAATCAAAATTCTTTTCTTCAAGTTAATAACTTAAAGAATGGAAGTTGTTTGTTTAAACTTCTGTACTTTAAGTTAAAATCAAAATTCTATTCTCAAAGTTAATAACTTAAAGAATGGAAGTTGTTAATTTAAAGTTCTGTAGTTTAAGTTAAAATAAAAATTCATTTCTTCAAGAAAATAACTTAAAGAAAGGAAGTTATTAATTTGTAGTTCTGTACTTTAAGTTAAAATCAAAATTCTATTCTTAAAGTTAATAACTTAAAGAATGGAAGTTGTTAATTTAAAGTTCTGTACTTTAAGTTAAAATCAAAATTCTTTTCTTCAAGTAAATAACTTAAAGAATGGAAGTTGTTAGTTTAAAGTTCTGTACTTTAAGTTAAAATCAAAATTCTTTTCTTCAAGTAAATAACTTAAAGAATGGAAGTTATTAGTTTAACGTTTTGTACTTTAAGTTAAAATAAAAATTCATTTCTTCAAGTAAATAACTTAAAGTAAGGAAGTTATTAATTTGTAGTTCTGTACTTTAAGTTAAAATCAAAATTCTATTCATAAAGTTAATAACTTAAAGAATGGAAGTTGTTAGTTTAAAGTTCTGTACTTTAAGTTAAAATCAAAATTCTTTTCTTCAAGTAAATAACTTAAAGAATGGAAGTTGTTAGTTTAAAGTTCTGTACTTTAAGTTAAAATCAAAATTCTTTTCTTCAAGTAAATAACTTAAAGAATGGAAGTTATTAGTTTAAAGTTTTGTACTTTAAGTTAAAATCAAAATTCTTTTCTTCAAGTAAATAACTTAAAGAATGGAAGTTGTTAGTTTAAAGTTCTGTACTTTAAGTTAAAATCAAAATTCTTTTCTTCAAGTAAATAACTTAAAGAATGGAAGTTATTAGTTTAAAGTTTTGTACTTTAAGTTAAAATAAAAATTCATTTCTTCAAGTAAATAACTTAAAGTAAGGAAGTTATTAATTTGTAGTTCTGTACTTTAAGTTAAAATCAAAATTCTATTCTTAAAGTTAATAACTTAAAGAATGGAAGTTATTAGTTTAAAGTTCTGTACTTTAAGTTAAAATCAAAATTCTTTTCTTCAAGTAAATAACTTAAAGAATGGAAGTAATTAGTTTAAAGTTCTGTACTTTAAGTTAAAATCAAAATTCTATTCTTAAAGTTAATAACTTAAAGAATGGAAGTTGTTAATTTATAGTTCTGTACTTTAAGTTAAAATCAAAATTCTTTTCTTCAAGTTAATAACTTAAAGAATGGAAGTAATTAGTTTAAAGTTCTGTACTTTAAGTTAAAATATAAATTCTTTTCTTCAAGTTAATAACTTAAAGAATGGAAGTTATTAGTTTAAAGTTCTGTACTTTAAGTTAAAATCAAAATTCTTTTCTTCAAGTTAATAACTTAAAGAATGGAAGTTGCTATTTTAAAGTTCTGTACCTTAAGTTAAAATCAAAATTCTCTTCTTCAAGTAATTAACTTAAAGAATGGAAGTTACAATTTTAAAGTTCTGTATTTGAAGGTAAAATCAAAATTCTTTTCTTCAAGTTAATAACTTGAAGAATGGAAGTAATTAGTTTAAAGTTCTGTACTTTAAGTTAAAATCAAAATTCTTTTCTTCAAGTTAATAACTTAAAGAATGGAAGTTGTTAATTTATAGTTCTGTAATTTAAGTTAAAATATAAATTCTTTTCTTCAAGTTAATAACTTAAAGAATGGAAGTTATTAGTTTAAAGTTGTGTACTTTAAGTTAAAATAAAAATTCATTTCTTCAAGTAAATAACTTAAAGAATGGAAGTTGTTAATTTATAGTTCTGTAATTTAAGTTAAAATATAAATTCTTTTCTTCAAGTTAATAACTTAAAGAATGGAAGTTGTTAGTTTAAAGTTGTGTACTTTAAGTTAAAATAAAAATTCATTTCTTCAAGTAAATAACTTAAAGTGAGGAAGTTATTAATTTGTAGTTCTGTACTTTAAGTTAAAATCAAAATTCTATTCTTAAAGTTAATAACTTAAAGAATGGAAGTTATTAGTTTAAAGTTCTGTACTTTAAGTTAAAATCAAAATTCTTTTCTTCAAGTAAATAACTTAAAGAATGGAAGTAATTAGTTTAAAGTTCTGTACCTTATGTTAAAATCAAAATTCTCTTCTTCAAGTAATTAACTTAAAAAATGGAAGTTACAATTTTAAAGTTCTGTATTGGAAGGTAAAATCAAAATTCTTTTCTTCAAGTTAATAACTTAAAGAATGGAAGTAATTAGTTTAAAGTTCTGTACTTTAAGTTAAAATCAAAATTCTTTTCTTCAAGTTAATAACTTAAAGAATGGAAGTTGTTAATTTATAGTTCTGTACTTTAAGTTAAAATATAAATTCTTTTCTTCAAGTTAATAACTTAAAGAATGGAAGTTATTAGTTTAAAGTTCTGTACTTTAAGTTAAAATCAAAATTCTTTTCTTCAAGTTAATGGAAGTTGCTATTTTAAAGTTCTGTACCTTAAGTTAAAATCAAAATTCTCTTCTTCAAGTAATTAACTTAAAGAATGGAGGTTACAATTTTAAAGTTCTGTATTTGAAGGTAAAATCAAAATTCTTTTCTTCAAGTTAATAACTTAGAGAATGGAAGTTGTTAATTTATAGTTCTGTAATTTAAGTTAAAATATAAATTCTTTTCTTCAAGTTAATAACTTAAAGAATGGAAGTTATTAGTTTAAAGTTCTTTACTTTAAGTTAAAATCAAAATTCTTTTCTTCAAGTTAATGGAAGTTGCTATTTTAAAGTTCTGTACCTTAAGTTAAAATCAAAATTCTCTTCTTCAAGTAATTAACTTAAAGAATAGAAGTTACAATTTTAAAGTTCTGTACTTTAAGTTAAAATCAAAATTCTTTTCTTCAAGTTAATAACTTAGAGAATGGAAGTTGTTAATTTATAGTTCTGTAATTTAAGTTAAAATATAAATTCTTTTCTTCAAGTTAATAACTTAAAGAACGGAAGTTATTAGTTTAAAGTTGTGTACTTTAAGTTAAAATAAAAATTCATTTCTTCAAGTAAATAACTTAAAGTAAGGAAGTTATTAATTTGTAGTTCTGTACTTTAAGTTAAAATCAAAATTCTATTCTTAAAGTTAATAACTTAAAGAATGGAAGTTATTAGTTTAAAGTTCTGTACTTTAAGTTAAAATCAAAATTCTTTTCTTCAAGTAAATAACTTAAAGAATGGAAGTAATTAGTTTAAAGTTCTGTACCTTATGTTAAAATCAAAATTCTCTTCTTCAAGTAATTAACTTAAAAAATGGAAGTTACAATTTTAAAGTTCTGTATTTGAAGGTAAAATCAAAATTCTTTTCTTCAAGTTAATAACTTAAAGAATGGAAGTTGTTTGTTTAAACTTCTGTACTTTAAGTTAAAATCAAAATTCTATTCTCAAAGTTAATAACTTAAAGAATGGAAGTTGTTAATTTAAAGTTCTGTAGTTTAAGTTAAAATAAAAATTCATTTCTTCAAGTAAATAACTTAAAGAAAGGAAGTTATTAATTTATAGTTCTGTACTTTAAGTTAAAATCAAAATTCTATTCTTAAAGTTAATAACTTAAAGAATGGAAGTTATTAGTTTAAAGTTCTGTACTTTAAGTTAAAATCAAAATTCTTTTCTTCAAATTAATAACTTAAAGAATGGAAGTTGTTAATTTATAGTTCTGTACTTTAAGTTAAAATATAAATTCTTTTCTTCAAGTTAATAACTTAAAGAATGGAAGTTATTAGTTTAAAGTTCTGTACTTTAAGTTAAAATAAAAATTCTTTTCTTCAAGTAAATAACTTAAAGAATGGAAGTAATTAGTTTAAAGTTCTGTACTTTAAGTTAAAATCAAAATTCTTTTCTTTAAGTTAATAACTTAAAGAATGGAAGTTGTTAATTTAAAGTTCTGTACTTTAAGTTAAAATAAAAATTCTTTTTTTCAAGTAATTAACTTAAAGAATGGAAGTTGTTAGTTTAAAGTTCTGTACCTTAAGTTAAAATCAAAATTCTCTTCTTCAAGTAATTAACTTAAAGAATGGAAGTTACAATTTTAAAGTTCTGTACTTTAAGTTAAAATCAAAATTCTATTCTTAAAGTTAATAACTTAAAGAATGGAAGTTGTTAGTTTAAAGTTCTGTACTTTAAGTTAAAATCAAAATTCTTTTCTTCAAGTAAATAACTTAAAGAATGGAAGTTGTTAGTTTAAAGTTCTGTACTTTAAGTTAAAATCAAAATTCTTTTCTTCAAGTAAATAACTTAAAGAATGGAAGTTATTAGTTTAAAGTTTTGTACTTTAAGTTAAAATAAAAATTCATTTCTTCAAGTAAATAACTTAAAGTAAGGAAGTTATTAATTTGTAGTTCTGTACTTTAAGTTAAAATCAAAATTCTATTCTTAAAGTTAATAACTTAAAGAATGGAAGTTGTTAGTTTAAAGTTCTGTACTTTAAGTTAAAATCAAAATTCTTTTCTTAAAGTAAATAACTTAAAGAATGGAAGTAATTCGTTTAATGTTCGGTACTTTAAGTTAAAATCAAAATTCTTTTCTTCAAGTTAATAACTTAAAGAAGGGAAGTTATTACTTTAAAGTTCTGTTCATGAAGTTAATATCAAAATTTACTTTTTCAAGAAAATAACTTTTTTCAAGTAAATAACTTAAAGAATGGAAGTTATTAGTTATTTAAGTAAATAACTTAAAGAATGGAAGTGATTAGTTTAAAGTTCTGTACTTTAAGTTAAAATCAAAATTCTTTTCTTCAAGTAAATAATTCAAAGAAAGGAAGCTATTAGTTTAAAGTTCTGTACTATAAGTTAAAATCAAAATTCTTTTCGTCTAGTAAGTAACTTAAAGAATGGAAGTTATTAGTTTAAAGTTCTGTACTTTAAGTTAAAATCAAATTTCTATTCTTCAAGTAAATAACTTAAAGAATGGAAGTTATTAGTTTAAAGTTCTGTACTTTAAGTTAAAATAAAAATTCGCTTCTTCAAGTAAATAACTTAAAAAATGGAAGTTATTAGTTTAAAGTTCCGTACTTTAAGTTAAAATCAAAATTCTTTTCTTCAAGTAAATAACTTAAAGAATGGAAGTTACATTTTTAAAGTTCTGTACTTTAAATTAAAATCAAAATTGTTTTCTTCTAGTAAATAACTTAAAGAATGGAAGTTATTAGTTTAAAGTTCCGTACTTTAAGTTATAAGTAAAATTCTTTTCTTCAAGTAAATAACTTAAAGAATGGAAGTATTTAGTTTTAATTTTACCTAAAAATCGAAATAACATACATAAGTTAAAATCAAAATTCTTTTCGTCTAGTAAGTAACTTAAAGAATGGAAGTTATTAGTTTAAAGTTCTGTACTTTAAGTTAAAATCAAATTTCTCTTCTTCAAGTATATAACTTAACGAATTGAGGTTACTTTTTTAAAGTTCCGTACTTTTAGTTAAATAAAAAATTCTTTTCTTCAAGTTAATACCTTAAAGAATGGAAGTTAATAGTTTAAAGTTCTGTACTTTAAGTTAAAATAAAAATTCTCTTCTTCAAGTAAATAACTTATAGAATTGAAGTTATTAGATTAAAGTTCTGTACTTTAAGTTAAAATAAAAAATATTTTCTACAAGTAAATAACTTAAAGAATGGAAGAATGGAAGCAGCCAAAGCACTTTCTGTAGCAACGTCGGATTGCAGCTAAAGTATTGATCTAAATTGACTGGACTGCATGACCATTGGAAAACAAGACACTGTTTCAAGCTCTCCATATTTATGTTATTGGTTAAAATAACTGAATTATAAATTCCCAAATCCAAACTTAACAAATAAAAACAAGAGAAGTTGCGTTGAATTATTTATTATTAGTTCTTTCGTGGTACAATTATAACTGACATGCTTTACCTACTCAGTACAAAAGCTTATCCTTATCATTATAACTGAGAATATCGTATTTTATATAACACTTCCCAACGAAAGTTTGAGGTTCCACACTCAACCTAAATTTCTTTGAATTGGATTAATTTCAATTATTTCTTCTTTTGAATTCTCAAAGTTGCTCTTATTATAAGACTTACGATAATTATAATATTTAAATAAAAAATAAGTACATAATATAAGTGCGATTACTCCTATTACAGAATACAATGTAATATCATGTTCAGAAATGAAAGATACTGGTTTTAAATTCGGTAAAACAAACTGCTTAATAGTTTTTGAGTTATGAACTTGACTTACATCTAGAAATAAACTTAAATTATTTTGTACATTTAATTCACCAAAAAATTCAAATTTTTATTAAACAATTTTTTGCATACAAAATTGTTGGTTTTCTAATTATGATTTTGTTTAATGAACAATTGTTTTCTATTACCAATTGTGTTTTTGGCATAATGACTACTTCAGAACAGGTAGGTATTACGATGTCGTTTATTATCTCAGAATGTGCAAATCGGTTCATAATATTTTCAATACATTTTGTTTGCGGTTTCAATTCTTTTTCGTTACAAAAATATAAATTTTCTAATTTTATACACTGATTATTAGTAAACCATTGATTGTTTTGAGAGACTAAATAAAATGTTGGAACATCCAATAGTGTTTTATTATTTATTGGAATAGCAAGTAAATTGAAATAAGAATACAGTTCGGAAAATTTTGGGATTGATATAATGAAAATTATTATATTGTTTTCAATATCAACGTTGCAATTGATTAACTGAAACAATTCATAAGAATTAATAGAAATATTTAGACCTGTTTTTACTAGTAGATGTTGCTGAGTTTCAAAATTTAAAATAGCTGGATGTAAGAAATGCAATCTTGCAAAATTAATCGCAGTAAGTATCTGATGAATAAAATTTTCGACTTCCATAAATTCAAATTGTAATTAATTTTAACAATATAGATTCATTTTCGAAGTTTTCAATATTTTTTAGTTGTTCGAATAATACCTCTTGATTTTTTATTATACTATTAATTTTGATGTCATAATTTTGCGTAATGTTTTCTAATAATATTTTATCTTTAGTAAAAGAGTTTTGAATTTCTTTTTCATTTGATTGAATCGAATTAACGTACTTTATTATTTCGTTTTTATCTCTATCATCAAGTGTACCAAATAAGAAATTCGATGCTTCTCCTAAAAAGTTAAACAAGCCTCTTTTCTGTTTGGAAGAAATGAGACCAAGCAAATTTTGTGATAATTGACTTAAATGTTTTAATTTTCTATGAATAAGTGGAGAATTTATATTACTAACTTTTATAGCTAAGTTTTTGCTTATGGTTTGTAGAGTTTTAATCTGATACGTTATCTTAGAAATGTTGATGTAATAAAAATAATGAATATTCTCTAAATTAAAATAAGCGTTGCCAAAATAGACGGGAAGTAGTGGATTGTCAACTTGTTTAACCTGTATTTGTGTCTGTGCCGTTTTCTTCGGGATCAGGATCGAAAGGAATGCCAGGATGGGAATCAAAATCAACACCAATTTCAATTTGTCAACAAATTGAAATTGGTGTTGAAATTTTTACGTTTTTAGTAATGGAATTGTAATTATATTTACCTTTCATGTTGTGCAGTTTTGTTCATTGTAATTTTATATTCTATCTGGACTCTGTTGAACCGGATTCACTGTCGCACCATCGCGAACCCGCCTCAGCATTATACTTAATCAAACAGTTTTACATCCATAACTTGTTTTCGTCTTGAGAATGGGTACATAGAGTGTCCGAAACGTCGACGTACAAGTAATTTTGTGTTTGATTGCTACCCACTTAACCTGAAATTCCTTTTTCTACAATTTATTTTCTACTGTAGTTAAAATTTCGTCTATGTCACATGTCTTAGATATTTGTCCTTTCTCTATTAAATAATGTCCGTCTGAAAGTTGTGTAGGTGTGTTAACTATTTTTGTTGACTTAGGAGAGATTGATGTTTGAAATATTGTCGGTTTATTTTGGGATGGTGTATAATTTAGAATTGGAATTTGGTAATAGTCGTTAGATAATATTTTATTAGTTAAATCGATCTTAAATTGAAATTTTTCTATTGTCGGTACTCCGATAATTCCGTCAAAAAACCACCCCTTTTTTGTAATATTTGTAATATTGTAATAATGTAATATTTGCTTTTAAGTTGAAATCGTATAACAAAGGAATTGAGACTTGTTCTGTTAACTTCGTAGAATTGTTAAATGATACGACACTGGTGTTATAATTAGATATCTTGTCTGGAAAATATTTTTTTGGTATGGAAGGTTTAATGACATTTACTGTGCTACCAGTATCTAATAAAAATGTTGCTTTTAAAGATGGAATAAAAATATATGGTAATTTTGGTTGAATTTTAAATTCTAAGTTATAGGTTTCCAATGGTGGACTTGGTGAAAATTTACATATTCATTAGTTTTTTCGCTATCTTCTGTTGCACTTTGTACTTGATCTGTACAGTCAAAATTAGTTTGGAAATTTTGTACTTGTTCTTGAAATTGATCATTAGGGTTATAATAATCTTGAAAAGTTTCCTCATTGTTGACTTGGTGATTTTCGTCAAAATCAAAGTTTTGGTTGTTTTCTGGGGATTCACAAATTGGGAAATTCTGGTTACAATTTGTATTCTCTTCGCAATTTAGAGTTGTTTGTGTGGACATGGGTTCAGGTTGAAATTTTGGTTTGTTTGGTTGTAAGTAATTGTTTTGCATTTGATTACTAGAATTTCTTTGAAAATTATTATTATTGTTGTGTCGATAAAATTGTTGTGATTGGCTTTTATATGGAAATTGATTTTGTCTAGTTTGTTGACTCTGATTTCTAAACTGAAATTGGTTTGGTCTTATAAATTCTTGGTATGGATTTTTGTTCATAAACTGATTCGAATTCACCAATTGTGGTGTATGGTTTTTGAAATTAAGTTGATTACTGTTTCTCTGTTGGAAAGGTTTATTATTTAAATTTGGGTTGAAATTACTAGCGGAAAAATTATTATTAGAATTTGAATTCTGTTTATTTGAATTCATCATTAGCAAAATTTATTGCTTTTTTTTTTTTTGTTTTTAAACTCCTTTTATTTATTTACAATCTGTACATTGTACATTCAGTAATTTTTGTAGCTGTTATTGACATGAAAGGCAAACCATCCAGTGACAGTAGCCAAAAACTATAATTTACAACATATTATATCTTAGTTCTCGAATCTATGCGGTAGGTCCAGAAAATTTGCTTTTTTGAGCCTCCTTATTTGGTTGGTGTGGATTTGTAGATTCCTGGCAAGGTCATTTGGATGTTCCGCTAACCTATGATAATATCTGGCACTACTAGCTCGTATTTCTTCTCTAACGGTGTTTACTGTTAGTTCTCGGTGGATAGCTTCGTTGGTAATATACCATGGAGCATTACTTATTTTTCTCAGTGTTTTAGATTGAAATCTTTGTAATATTTCAATGTTTGAGTTGCTGGCTGAACCCCATAGCTGGATACCATATGACCAAATGGGTTTAATGATGGATTTATACAATAATAGTTTGTTTTCGATTGTTAGCTGGGATTTCGAACTGATTAGCCAGTTCAACTTATGTAGTTTGACGCCGAGTTGTTTTCGTTTGGACCATATGTGTTTTGTCCACGTTAGCCTTCGGTCCAGATGCATACCAAGGTATTTTGTATCTTCTGCTTGGGGAAGACTATTGCCATTTAGGGAGACTGTCGGACACGTTTCTCTGCGCATTGTGAATGTGACATGCACAGATTTTTTTTCGTTCGCCTTGATTCGCCATCGTTTCATCCATTTTTGGATACTGTTCAAATTCGCCTGCAGAATATCTGACGCGATGGATGGATCTGAGTGTGATGCCATGACAGCTGTATCGTCAGCGAAGGTAGCCACCATAACGTTAGTGGAAACTGGGAAGTCAGCAGTAAACAGGAGGTACAGAATTGGCCCCAAAACACTACCCTGTGGAACTCCAGAATCGATAGGAACTAGTGCTGAATACTCATTTTCGACCTTCACCTGAAATATTCTTTCCGTTAGATAAGATTTTATTAGATGATAGTAAGCAGCCGGCAAGTGTAGTTTTATTTTATACAAGAGACCATCATGCCAAACTTTGTCAAAAGCTTGCGTCACGTCGATAAAGGCGGCCGAGCAGAACTTTTTTTCCTCTAGATTTTTTCTGATTTCCTTAGCTACTCTGTGAACCTGTTCAATTGTTGCATGTTGATTTCGGAAACCAAACTGATGGTCCGGTATGAGATGTTTTTCTATTAATGCAGGTAGGAGTCGATTAAGCAGCAGTTTTTCAAATAGCTTAGAGAGAATGGGTAATAAGCTTATAGGCCTATAGGATGCAGCTTCCTCTGGCGGTTTACCAGGTTTGGGAATTAGTATTATCTGAGCTACCTTCCATAGAAGAGGAAAATATTGTAGACGCAGCATTGCATTATATATTGTTATGTTAAGGGTGTAAAATCAAAAAAAAAGCAAATTAAACATTAAGAGAAATTTCTTTTTATACAACAACCTAACATATTAAAAATAAATTTATGAGACTCCTGTAAATTTTTTTTAACCACGGCTTAGCTCAAATTCAAAAAAAAATTATTTCTCCAATAATCGGAAATGAAACAAAACACATCAAAAGGAATTTGCGATTTTATATCAAATTTAAAGTAAAAATAAGCAATATTAATAAAGTACAGCCTGACATCTAGTGAGCTTAGACAAAATTTTCGCGATAAGTAATATTTCTAAATCGTTGATTATAAATCAAATTGAAACAATGAGGTGAAATTACAATTGGAACTTCGAGTCTCATTTAACTTTTTAAAAACATACTCTATATCTCGAATTTCCAATTTGCAACATGATGATAACATAATACAATGAAGTAAAAAATAATGGTCCGTGTTCGGAATAAATTTTAAATTTAACAGTCTTACCGATTATAATTGGAGTCCTTCACAGATTTTCTTCTTAATTTCACTATTACTCTAAAACCACATCTATCTATTGTTTTAAATACTGTAGAAAACCTGAAGTACCACATGTGTTCCATCTGGTTCCATTGCAATTCAATTTCATCATAAATTATCTAATACTTGGTTGAATTTTCAAAAGGTCCATTAATAAATACCAATACCATTCTCAAGATTCCAAATTTTAATACCAATTTCCAAATAACTCTTCTTCCAACTTTATTTAAAACCATATGATTTTTTCTCACAAAACATCCAACATTTTATAATCGTAATGATTGATTTTATACAACAATATTAACATTGACCATCTGTTGATTTACAAATTTTAAAAAATTCCATTTCTCCAGCACTTTCTGCCATAGATCACTTAATTTTCAATCCACTTTTTCTTTTTTTTCAACCTCTTATCGGACTCCATACCTTCTTAAAAACTGCTCCACACTACCAACCTCTATTTTTCAGTGGAACCAAAAAATTTTATTTGTATACCGGTAGTTGTAGTTTATTTTGGACACTTTATTTTATAGAACCAATCCTGACTTTTACAAATCAAAATGGAAAAATTTGTCGCGTAACACCACCGTCATCATTGTCATTTAACTTCTCATGCGAAATTTTATTAATTTAGAAATATCTTTTTACTTTATTTTCAAAATTTAAATTAATTATTGAACAACTTTTAAGCATCGAGATATCAGGCATGATGTATTTACAAAAACAAAACTTTGACTTCAATTAATCTCACAACAATAGCAAAACTCGCAAATTCCAAAATTGTTTCAAAAAAAAATTCAAAAAAAATAAAAAAAAACAAATTAAATTCATTCAAATACTTTCAGGACATGACAATATATATGTAATCAGTTTTACTGCTTTTGGTGGTAGTTGAGCAAGTACAGTTCCGGTGATAAGGTCGTGTCCCGGCGCTTTTTTAGATTTTGCTGTTTGTTGGATGGCCATTGAAACTTCATTGACTGTGACTGGTTTGATTGGAGTGGTCTCTTGGGTAGATGTATTTAGAAAATTGTATATTTGTTCCTCATCTTCTGTACTTATTTCTCTCGGATACGGTTGAAAAACATTGGCAAGATGTTTTGCAAATACCTCTGCCTTCTCCTTACTATTTCTAGCCCATGTGGAGTCTGATTTACGAATAGGTGGGGTTGGTTGTTGTGGTCGTTTAATTCGCTGTGTGGCTTTCCAAAGCGAGTATTCGGTAGCTTTCGTTGGAGAGAGATTCTCGAGATAGTTACTAAACGTTTGATTTTTGAAGTTCTTCAACATATTTTTGAGTTCTCTTGTTGCTTTATTGAGTTTGTTTTTGGTAGTTTCGTTTCGAGTATTTTGCCAATTCCTCCTTATTTTGCGTTTTTCAGCTATGGCTTTTTTTATTTCGATGGGATAGTTATCGATGGCTATTTTTTCTCTGCAGTTATTTGGGGTGGCAGACCAGGCTGCCTCTTGGATCGAGCTCGTTAGGTAATCGACGGCGTCATCGAGTTCTTCTGTTGTTTTTAGTCTTGTGTTCAGTGATATTTTATCTTCGAGTATTTTCCTGAATAATTTCCAATTTGTCTGTTTGGTATGCAATGAAGGAGATTTTTCTTTTAGGATAACTTGGGATTTTATTGTTACCAATATAGGTGAGTGATCGGATGAGAGATCAAAACTAGATTCGATTTCTATGTAATTTTTTGATATACCTTTGATCACGCAGAAGTCGAGAACGTCTGGGATTTTTTGCCGATCTGTTGGCCAGTAAGTTGGTTGACCTGTAGATAAGTGTTGCAGGTTGTTGGATTCCATTGCTTTGTATAATTCACGTCCTCTTGTGGTGATTAATCTAGAACCCCATTGGTTATGTTTCGCATTGTAATCTCCCGCTGCTAAAAATCGGGTGCCAAGTGAATTGAAAAATTGTGAGAAATGTTCTTGTTTGATTATTTCCTGCCTTCTTTTGTTTGGTGGGCAGTATATTGCCGAGATGACTACTGAACCTCTCTGGTCTTTAATTTTAACTGAAGTCGCTTGTAGGTTATAATTTTCCAGTGCATTGTGGTGTATGGAGTTCTTGATTATGATTGCAGTTCCTCCATGAGCTGTACCATCGGGGTGGTTTGATTGATGGACTGTATAGTTTGGTACTTTTTATGTAGCTCTTGTTGGTGAAGTGAGTTTCAGAGATTAATACAATATCAAGATTGTGTGTTTGTATGAATGCTTTAATTTCTTGACTATGTTGTGCCAAGCCATTGGCGTTCCAGATTGTTATTTTTAAGTTTTTAGACATTATTTGTTTTGTTGACTATGAGAGTTAAAATATTGAGCATCGTATCCATTCTTTCCATGAGCTTTAACAGCATTTCTTCCAGTTTGTTAGAATTTTGATTTGCGATAGGAACATTTTGTTGAATGGTGTCAGTATACTGGTTTTGTCCGTTTTCACCTCGAATTGCTGCGCTGTAGGAGGGTCGGAAGAGAGGGGCGCGGAGAGGCTCGTTGTGTGTTGGCAGGTTGGTCGTATTGTTGCCAGTTTGGGTTTGATTTACTTGCGTTAATTGTTTTGGACGTAGTGGCGGGTATTTTTTATTTCGAATCTCTTTATAGATTCTACACCCTTTGTAATTAGCTGGGTGTGAACCTTCACAGAGAGCGCATGTGGCCGGTGTTTCTGTGGTCTTAATACATTGATTGGTAAGATGATATTGGCCACATTTAACACAGCGTGGTTGACGTATACAGTATTTTTTTGTGTGGCCGTAGTTTTGACAGCGAGAGCATTGGGGTATTTCTCGTCTCTGATATGGTGGCTCAAACGAAACTATATGTCGTTGCAAGACTTGTATGTTAAAGATGTTTTTGTTATTCTCACTTGGCTCCAATTCTACGTGGAACAGTGGTGTTGCTTTTTTGTCTTTCAGAATATTAGCAACTCTGACAACTTTGTGTTCGTATTTCTCAATTTCTTCTTTGATGTCATTGACGTCGCAAGATGGATGCATATTTCTTAATACTACCCTGAATGTGCGCTCCTGTTTTAATTGGAAGGTATGACATGGTGTGTTGTTTGTTTTTAGCATTCCAAGTATTTCATGATAGTTTTCAACCTTAGTAGGCTGAATTTTTACTTGCTGATTACCAAGAAGTTTATTGCTTGATCAAGATTTTGGGGTTGACGTAAACGTATTTGGCAAGAAATGTGATATGGTATTGACACGAGATCTGTCTAAAGCGTTATCGGTATAAAGTTCGCGTCTAATTTCTTTATTGTTTAAACTTGACAAATTAATTTTTGCTATCAATTTTGCAAGTTGGCTCCTAATTCTGTTGCCAAAAAATATTAAATTTTTGTTTCTTTCTAATTTTATATTGTTAAAATCTAACAAAAGCTGCTCAAATGAACGCGTGTCTGAAAAATGTTGTGAGATTGCATTTTTTATCTGTTCCCAAGTAATTAAGTCATCTCTGGGATATAAAATTTCGGCTGCTTTACCTCTAAATTTTGAAAAAATGCAAGCGCGTATTGTGGAACTTACTTCTACAAATTGAGAATATTTTATAATTATATTTTCGACCGTTCTATTAAAATTATTAATTTGTGTTTCGTTTCCTTCGAAAATGGGTATTGTGTCTAGATCTATTTTAAATAACTGATAATTTATCGCCATTATTTCGGTATTATCTGTTTCAATTTCTTTTATTGTTTTTAAGGGAACAAATTGGCGTTTTCCGGGGACTTGATATGGTTTTAGCATTAATTTTTTATATTAATTGCATACACAAATTATTTTTGAAAATAATATTGTTAATGCGAATTTTATTTAAATAATCCTTATTTAGTTAATTTGTAATAAAACACTATTAAATATTCTTGAAATTATCTTAAAATTTAATCAAAGGGAAACAATCAATGAATTGACTAACCTTTTCGATGTTTGAATTGGTTCGTTGGTTCACTACACTGGTTCCTGATGGAACGCGAATGTTGGTTTCGTTGAAGTTGCGGAGATGCTGGTGAAGCAGGAATTCTCTGGACCACGATGGACAATCTGGAATTATCTATTTCAAGCCTTCTTCGATCTTCTTTAATTTTTTTGTTTGCAGATGGTTCTTGTCTTCTATAGAACTAGTTATAGTTTTTAATTAGTTCACCGAAAGTATCGATTTTTGATTTTCGTGAGAACAATCCTTTACGACAGCGCCATTTATGTTATTGGTTAAAATAACTGAATTATAAATTCCCAAATCCAAACTTAACAAATAAAAACAAGAGAAGTTGCGTTGAATTATTTATTATTAGTTCTTTCGTGGTACAATTATAACTGACTTGCTTTACCTACTCAGTACAAAAGCTAATGCTTATCATTATAATACTGAGAATATCGTATTTTATATAACACCATTTGAGATTTATTTATAGTTATTGTGAATGGCTATCACTATCGGAAATTATCGAAAGCAAGGAAGTACAAAGCACACAAACCAATTTTTTTTCACGACAGGATAACAGGACATTATGTAATATTTCTCTGTTCCTTAAAGGAATGAAATGTTACAACTTACGGTAAACACTTTTTATGTAATACTTGATTAACTCCAAACTGAATAAGAGAATTCTAAGAGGAATCGATTGTTCTACCAGTTTTGGAAATAATGGTTGTCAGGGTGGTTTATGATTTATGAACAACGGTGACAATCACATCAAGGCATTTAAAGATAATGCGACACTGAAAATTCGTACCTATCCTTTAGCCGAAGATCTTAAGTGTGCATACAATGCAAATTATTCTGGTGAAACAGCTAACGAGGCTCTAAAGACGGTTATTGCTACCATTGGTCCGATATCTATGGGTATTGGACGCAAGCTGCCTTTCTTTTCAATTTTATAGAGAAAGAATCTAGGATGACTTCAGTTGTAGAACTAATCATACGGTGTTAGTCGTCTTAAATTTATAATTGCGCATGTGCATGAAACGCACAACCTACGTCTGTACATTTGCGATGAGGCGAACATTTTTGTAAACATCCTGAACTCTCGGCTCACATGGATGCGCATATTATATAGCAACCAACAAAGACGAATTCCAATGCAAAGTGTGCAATCGAATATTTTTATCGAATAGCTGTATCATTCAACCAATTGCATCATTTCAACCAAAAAATGTTCTTCGTAAAATCGATAGTTTACACTTAATCGCAATATAAATTTTTATAATAAGGGAGCCTGTATAATATTAACAGCCTTACTAATAAATATTCGTTATACACGCGTTGAACCGCATAGAGACTGTGTATAGATATTGTAGTGTTGCCAAATCAAATTTTTGAAGATTGATTTTATAATGAATTTATAATGAATAATGAATAAAATTTTATTTAATAATTTTGTAAATTATTTGTACAATTTGAATTT